>OY776134.1:3157500-3757500 GCA_963675135.1 Galeopsis tetrahit
AGAAAGATTTGAATATCAGAGGTTTGAGGAAAGTCCTAAAATTTGGATGCAACTTTGAGAAAGATTTAATTTGAGAACCCAAAATTTATGCACATGAATTAATTGAAAAAACGGTAGCTTTAGGAAAGATATAATTTTGGGAAGTCTTAATTGATTAGCGGGATTTTCGATGAGGTGGTAGATATGCATTCAAAATTTTAAATTAATTGTCTTTCTATTGTATTCAACGCCAATTTTAAGTATTAAGGGCATGATGGTACATTTAAGTTGCATTTTGATCTTAATAATGCGCACATATATTATATTATATATATATATATATATATGCTTATTGTTACAATAAAATATGAGATGAAACTCATTTATCGATCCTTGTGCATAAATGACGACTTTATATACTCCATCCGCCCAATTCAATAGATTTGTTTGACTTTTTACAAAGATTAAAAAATTATATAGTAAAGATGGAGGGAGTGTAAAACACGTCACATAATTAGAACGTACCTACGATTCAAGTAGTTGACGGATTTTTTAGACTCATTTCTTTTTCTAAAGAATGCATTTTCTAGAAAAAAAAAAGATTTTTATTTAGATTTATTACAAAGTTTTTTGGTGCACATAAATAACTTGGGCTTCCGCATTCTTTTTTCTAGATTGTCTATATTCTCCCTGTGCTAATATTTGTGTACACGGAAAGAATTTTTTTTAGATACATTTGAATTTTAATGTTCAATTTACTCAATTTAATCTTTAACCTAACATTTAATCCAATTTATTAAAATTCAATTTCAATTGTATAATTGCAACCATTTGCACTCAAGTATTATTCCAACGGAAAAGGATGTAGACCAACACTAGTCACAATCCTATTGGTTAAAGCTATATTACAAAAATCACTACAAAAACGCGCAGTTTTGCCGACGGAATTATACCGACGGATTACCTTTCCGTCGGCTATACCGACGGATTACCGACGGAATTGAAAGTCAGAAGACTCTGCCGACGGAATTCAATTTCCGTCGGCTTTACCGACGGAATACCGACGGATATGCCGACGGACACACAGAACTCTCTACACGGTGTCGTTTTTGGGTCACAGGCCGACAAATTTTTTCAGTCGGTATTGTAAATAAGGGTTACCGACGGATATTTTCCGTCGGTAACCGCGCCATATTATTGGGCCCTCACGTGAACCACTAAAGGGCGCGTAATATTTTAAATTCGCCTTTACCGACGGAAATTTCCGTCGGTAACCGACCCGCCTTAACTAACCGCCTCTTGATTGACGCACAAAATTTAATGTGTGGCGTTACCGACGGAAATTTCCGTCGGTAAAGGCAAATTTTTTTTTATATAATCTACATACAAATTACTCTTTCGAAAGAAAGAAAAAAAAACTTACCTCTTTCGTAGTCTTCGTCTTCATCGCGAAGAGGCTCTGCCGAGGTGATCTCTCGATTAGAAAATCTATACGATACGTTTTCTTAATTTGTTAATAATTAATTTTTAAGTTATATTGTAATGCCTATTATAAATTAAATTGCATGTGTTAATTTAATTTGTTATATAGATTAATATGAATTTTTTTGTAGTTGATGTATATAGTTAATTAGTTTGCATGTATGTAGTTGATATATCTAATTAATTAGTTGATATTGTACGTGAATAATTGTCTATAGTTGATGTATATAGTTATTTATAATTGATGTTAAGATCGATATTGTTTTGCATAATTGATGTTATATAGTGGATATTGTTTAATTTGCATATACGTTGGAGTGTAGTTAGTTACATAATTAAATTATGATATTGTACGTTATAATTACGTTATAATTAGCTAGATTAATATTGTTGATTTACTAATTATGAAATTATTGATTAAATTAAGGGTTTTGTTAATTATATTAGAAAATTGTTATTTTAAAGTTAGAAAATTATTACTAAGTTTATTAGGTTATAGATTGTTAATTAAAATAGAAAATTGTTAATTAAAATAGGAAATTATTGATTAAATTAGTTATTTTTGAATAAAATAGGAAATTATTTAATAAAATAGGTTATTATTGATTAAATTATGTATTGTTGATAAAATTGAAAATTATTTATTAAAATATGTTATTATTGATTAAAATAGGTGTTTATTTAAGGATTAAATTTTAATTTATTGGATTATTGTTTTTTATTAAATTAAGAAATTTATTATTAATCAATTAGTATTATATATATATTTATTAATTTGAATGTTTAAATTAAATAGATGAGTGATGATGGTGCTGGTGGCTCGAGATCTCGCGGGGCCTCCGGGTCACGTAGCCGGTCGAGGAAGAGTCGAGCCGCACTTAGACCCGAGGCGCCGCCTATACTGAGTCGGGCACCATTTTCGTCGCCGCCGCCACCCATTCCACACCCCTCGCCTCCGCCGTCGTCTTAGTCGTCTACACATGTAGATGGCCGGGAGCATCCTGCTGTTCCTGCTCGGGATGGCCGGGAGCCCGTTTGGGTTCTCAAAGGAGTGTAAGTAATTAAATACTTTTATTGTTTAATAATTAATTTCGCATTCGTTTTAATTTATAATGTGTTAATGTGTTGTATGTTAATTAATGTCACAGATTGTTACCTGGTAACGAGGTCTCCAGGGCATGCACGATTGCTTTTTCCACTTTACCGATCAGTGCGGGTGCAATTACCTGGAAGAAGGTCCCGAGGTAAAAAAAGTGGGCGTACTTCGAGGAATTTCAGGTAGTAATTAATTACTTAATTAATTAATGTTTGTTGTTTGTTCAATAATAAACAATTTATTATATGTGTAGAAAAATACCACTTGGGATCGGGATAACTACTCGGACGAGGTTATGTTCAAGTATTTCAGTAAATCGGCGCAAGAGCGGTATAAGGATTTAATGTACGAATGGAGAATGGCATGGCGGAAGGATGGGACGACGCAGAGGTTGGGTAAGGATGCTAATGATGTTGAGTTGTGGGATTCATTGACGATGGAGTGGCTGGATCCTGAGTACATCAGGAAGTGTGAGATTGCTAAGGCCAACCGGAGATCCGACGTTGGGGGTGGTATGTCAAGGCATCGGTGTGGAGCTCGGTCCATCTTTGAGCAGTCGCTTGCCATTGTAAGTGTTTATTAATTTTTAAATTAATTTCAATAAATTTAATTATTTAGTATATATAATACATAAATTTAATTATTAGGAACGGGAGACGGGGAGTGTACCCACTCACTTGGACCGGTTGAGCATTACTCATCCGTTTGACGAGAATACACAACAATCCACATACGGGCGCACAACTAACCTCCACGTAAGTAATGAAATTGTTTAATTAAATACATTTTTATAGTTTATTCTATTAATTTACAATTATTAATTATGTAGTTGGAAATGAACCGGAGGATGGCCGAGATCGGAACTCAAGTCGACCCTACTCAAGCCGGAACCAATAGTGCCCCTACAGTCGAGGAGGTGGACCGGACTTATTTGGAAGTTGCCCCGATCACCCGAGGACGAGTTCTGGGCCTTGGTCGTTTGAGCAGTGATGTCATGTCCGCTGGTCCGTCCCAGACGGCATCGCAGGGTTCCGTATCTTTCACCCCAACTGCTGATGTGATGGCACAATTCAACCATTACATCCATGTGATGCATATGTGTTGGTCCCAAAAGTTGAGTTAAGATTGAGTAAGCTAAGAAAAAGTCTAGAGGGGAGGGGTGAATAGACTTTTCAAATTCTATCAAAATATCAGAGTTTTTAGTGCGGAAATGTGTTCTGTACAGTACTGTTCTTAAAATCAGCTCAGTACTAAACAGTTAGCTTTTATACTCAACTTTTCTTTAGAAAACTTACTGTTCTTATTCAACAAATATATCAACAGTTAATCAAAACATAAAACAGTAAAGAACACAAGATTTTATAGTGGTTCGACAAATGTCTACATCCACTCTCACAACTCCAGTTGCGATGTTTTATTACTCTTTTCCACTTGAGTACTTGTAGCTTAGAGTCCCAAGATTAAGACTTCAATCTTGTCGATTACACCACCAGGTATATCTTCGATAAACTAGTAATTTCACAAGTAACTAGCACACTTGTTTACAACAATACAAACTTAAAATGAAAAGTAAAACTTCTCTTGATGATAGCCTTTGTTTCTTCAAATCAGATCTGCGGCTTTTCTTCAGTTCTTCAATCTTCAACTCTGTGAGTGCTTGAATACTTGAATGCTTCTTGATTTGCTCTTGAACACTTTGAGTAGTAGTAGTTTCAGTAGTCTTTTCAAGTAGAAGATCATACAGTATTTATAAGCATTAGTAAGACAATTAGCAGTTTGTGAACTAACTCTCAACTAACTCATAACCGTTTCTTGTTTTGTAACTTCTTTCTTTTTGTAACCAACTTATCTTATCTTTCCAAGTCAGCTTATCTTCATATATATCTTCAGTTACGCCTTAAATAAGTTATGCAAACTTATTCTTCAAATAAACCAACTCAGCACAGTAAACTACTCTTCTTAGTTTTACTGCTCTTGGTCAGCACAGTTCTTCAAAACTGTTCAGCTTCTTTCAAATACTTCACTTGATTTCTTCAAACTCTGAAGTAGTCTTCTTAGTCATCTCTTAGTTTTCTTTAGTCTTCTGACTTCAATCTAATCTACTGTTCTAACTATTACAATGCTGAATACAATATAATACAACTTTACAAATATAAAACCTATCTATACATCAACTGAACTATATACAGATGAGTATAACTAAGTCCTATACTATAAGCTGTCTATACAATACTTCCATCAGCTTAGTTCTTAAACAGTTCATATATCAGATTAGTAATATACTAAGATCAGTAAACTTAAACAACATAACACATTAAGATCAGTAATCTTATATCATGTATCTCACATATACAAAAAATATAATCACATATATCATTAACTCTAAAGTTACTTTTGGCCATCAAAACATACAATCATCAATTAGAACATTGTTTATAGGATTCATATCCCAACAATTTCCCCCTTTTTGATGAAGCCAAAACTACTTAAACATTAATAGATCAGTAGTTAAGATATATAGTTAATCATATTAGTTCATCAATTCAAAACATCAGATTAAGATTCAAATCCAAAATAAGATCAAATATATCACATATTACAACTAAGTCACATAATCACAGAAATAAAGAAATAAAGATAAGGTTTAGAAATGTTATCTTCTTCAGCATAGTCCTTCATCTTCAGTCTCTATCAGGAATTCTGAATGCCAAGTACAATCTGTTCTTGATATCCATCATGTGCTTATGATCAGTGATTCCTTCATCTTTAATGATTTGTGAAATTATGTTTCCAATCTCAGAGTAATCTGGTTCACCATTTTCAAGTCTTGGAGGATCCCAAACTGGTTCTTCAGGACATAAGATCTGTATACCTGTACTAGCAGCTAACAACATAATATGTTCCCAAAATTCTCTTGAGATATTCATCATGAATGCATCAAAGTCAGAATATTCATCTTCCTTGCTTGAATGGTTACCAAATTTCTTCACAATAAAATTTGCAATCTGCCATTTCTTTTTCAAGTTATTCCAGAACTCCATATCTTCTGGATCCACAACAAATTCCATGAATTGTTCATCCAGAACAGTTCCAACAGATTTAGACTTCATTTTCTTTTTCAATGCAGCAACTCTATTATCAAACTTCTTTCTTGTAGCTTCTGCATCTTTCATCTTTTGTTTTCTAATCTGTTCAGCAGATCTTTTCTCAGTCATTTCAATTTTCTTCTGAGCAAGCATCTGATTATGCTTTTCAACTGATTCAGCTATCAGCACATCACTTGGTCTATTTTCAGTATCATCATGTTTTAGCTTGCTTTTAGACCTGGTAATTCTACCAATCTGTTCAGTCTCTTCTTCATCATCAATAAATTTTCTTTTTCTTTTTCCAGAAGAAGATTCAGCAACATGTTTCTGAGTAGCTGTTGTTTCTTGAGTAACAGAATCAGGATTTTGTAACTTAAGCTTCAGACTGATGATTTCTTCTTTCAAATCATCAATGCTGACTTTCAACTCATCTTGACTCACAACCAATTGAGCTTGTTGTGATTGAGTTTGTTCCATCACTTTCATTACTTTTTCTTCCCCCTTTTTGGCTTCATCTTGCCATTCCTTCAAGGGTGTTAAAAGTATCTCTACTTTTTTTTGCAGCTCAGTAGAAAGTGACTTTTCTTGTAATCTATGCAGATCATAGATTTTATTCATAGTGAATTCCATTATCTTGTCATAAGAATTTGCAGCAGTCAAACTTTCCAGCTTTTCAGTGGCTTGTTGAAACCTCTTCAAAGTATCATTCAACTTACTTTGTAATTCTTCATTATGCTTTTTCAACAATTCAAAGCTAGAGTTCTCTTGAGCTGTCTCAGAAGGAACTGTTCTTACTGTCTCTTGAACATCATCAAGCACAGTATTCTGATCAACATCAATTGGTGTGCTCTCCAACTCATTAGCACCCAAAGATTGTTCCTTTAAGACCTCAGTGTCTTCAGCTACAACTGTGTTCTCAAACATCTCAGTTGCATTAGTATCAGCTTCATAATCAACTTCCATATCAGCTTCATAATCAGCTTCAACATCAGCTTGATTATCAGAATGTTTAACTTCAGCATCATCCGCATCCATGTTGACATCAGTATCAACATCCACATCAGCAGACTTAACAATGGAATATTTGCAACCAGTTATTCTTTCAATCAACTGAATAACAGATTCCAAATTTGATAACTCAGTATAAGAATTAACATCTGCAGCTTCTTTCTGTTCTTGTTCCCAATCATGAAACACAGAAAGACCACCCATACCTTCAGCAACAACCATCAGCTGATCTAGACCTATACTTCTAAGATATACCCAAGTACCTATCCTTAGAAGTTGCTCAAAGGTTCTAGTGCTGTCATCTAATCCATGAAAACTTTTGAGAAGAGCATTTCTCAATTTAAATCGGATCCTCTCTTCCTTATCACAAACAGGATAATCCATCAAGAACACTGATTCAGGTTGGATAAATTCAGGTTCGGGAGAAGAGGTAATTTCAATTGGTTCAGACGAAGGTATATGTTCATGCTCAGTAGAGTGATCATGAACTGGTTCGGTTTCAAATTCAGGAGAAAAATGAGGAGTAGGGGTATGGTGAGGATTAGCTTGAGGAGTGGAATGAAAAGAAGTGTTCTGAGGGGTTGAGGGAGGAGTGTTCTGATGAATAGGAGAGTAGTGAACTGACTCCTCAGAACAGGAAGGCTCAGCTTCATGGGGTTGGGCTTGAATAGAATGAGAGGTTGAGGGAGAAGGGGTAGTGTTCTTGAGGACTCTTCTGGGTCTAAGAACACCAGAAACTTTAGTTCTCTTGTGTGAAAGGATAAGACTTGGAGAACTTACCTCTTCCACAGAAGACTCCTTCACATTGGCAACTGACTCTTCTGACTTTTCAGGAACAGTCCTAGCTGATCGACCTCTTCTTAATCCAGATCGGTGAGGATCATGCCTAGCCTTTGTTCTCAACTCCAGCTCATCATTGTCAGAACAGAACATAGAACCACCAGATTCTTGTGGTTGATTCCTCTGGCTTTGTTCAAACAAAGTGGACTCCTTCTTGAACAAGAATTTGCCCTGGTGAAATCTTTTTGGACGACTCCAATCCATCTTCCTTTCAGCTAATTGAGGCAACAGTATGCTCAATTTACTTCCAAAACCCATCATGGATTTAATGGAAAATTCTCTTGAGACCTCATCAAATACCACTTTCTCTCTTTCAGCCAATAATCTGCCAAGCAGAAATCCTTGCCAATCACCATCAACACGATCAGTGATTGCAGCCATAATGCGAATCTTGAGATTGGTGAGAGCGTCTTGACTGAAATGTTGCCCTAACAAGCATTTACCAGCAATATCCATCAACAATTGCATACCCTCTGGAAGAATGTCCTTCTTCAAATTTGATAACGTCGCTGAGTCAACATTCAACCATCTGCCCACGCGAACTTTCTCTTGCCCTGCCATATAGCTCAGAATGTCTGAAGAAAGAATTCCATCGCCTCAGGTTCATAAACCTTTTCAGGATATGATTCTAGGTATTTCCGTAGCCCACATTCTTCACACATGGTGAGAATGGCTTGATTCTCAGCTTTCTGACGTCCGGTGAAGTAAACGGAGTTTTCGACGAAGATTCCTTTTTCTCTCATCCATCTGGTTGAATCAAAAGTTCCTGCGACTTCATTTTCTTCGTTAAGAATATCGATAATCGCCATAGGAGAGAAATAGAGAAGTGTAGTTGCAAGAGTAGGAAGAATCGAAAATGCTTGAGCTTAGAGAATTTAGCAGAAAGATTTAGAGTAATGGAGAAGAAGAAGTTAATGTGATCGTGTAAATCAAAAATCAAGGCAAATCTAGGGCTTGGATTGATTTTGATTTCCACGTTGTGTGGTTTGGATTGAGTTGTAAATTGGGAGAAACGTTCCAGATTCATAACAGCTCAATTCCAATTTGGAGCCAACTTGTGTTGATAAATACACCTTTTAAATTAGGTTAAAAATAGAGGAGTGTATTAATCTTCTCTATAAGTAATCTAACTTTGAACAGTCCTTGACTTAGAAGAATTCTAAGACAGGATACTGTTCTGATGTGTATCAGCACAGTTGTTTTCCATACACACTATACTTCAATTTCTTATTACTACTATATGGAATTTTACTTATCTGGGTTCAGCTGAGTACTGTGATCAGCTGAGTACTCTTTTGAAGATCAGCTCAGTAGTTGGGTCAGCTCAGTAGTCATCAGATCAGTTCCCCAACTCTTCTGATTTTCACCTTTTTGATACCAGCACAGTACTTTCTCAGATCAGTACTGAAAATATTCTGTAGACAAATTTTCCTGTAATCAAATAAGCTCTGTAGACAGTTATAATCAGTAATCAGATCAGTTCTGTAGAGAGAATGGTATTGTAGTCAGAAAGGTTCTGTAGACAAATTAACTTTGTAATCAGAACAGTCCTGTAGACCAGCCAATTCAATAGTCAGAACATGTCTGTAGACAGATTTGTACTGTAATCAGATCAGATTTGTAGACAGATCAAATCTGTAATCAGATCAGTTCCCCCTCTAGTGGAGAACACCTCTTCTGTGCCTGTTTCACCTTGGTAGAAGTGTTAGTTCAAGCATAAATGGTGAAATACAGTACAGAATAGTAAAGAATAATTAAAATAGGTCTATATAGGGCTTGTTCTAAGGTGACTTGTGCTGTGAGTCAACATACAGGATTTTTCAGAAATCATAGATTCCCCCTTAAATGTATATTCTCAATTCCCTCAGCTTTACCAGCTTCCTCATCGGAAATTAGGCACCTTAGTAACCTTTTTACCTGATTGTGATGAATGTAGAGGTCGTGACATGGTCTGTTCTTCAGAATTACCCTTCTTGGTGAACTGATCTTGATATCAGCTCAGTACCTGAAATGTTAGTATACAGCTCTACATACACGCAGGATCCATATCTATCAATCCTAGACTTATGCATAGCTCTCCAAATCTAGTTTCAGCCAAAGGTTTTGTGAAAATGTCAGCTCTCTGGATATCAGTATGGATCTTTTCCATTCTAATGTTTTTTTTTTCAACATGATCCCTAATAAAATGATGCCTAACATCTACATGCTTGCATCTAGTATGTAAAACGGGATTTTGAGTGATGGCAATTGCACTATTGCTGTCACAGAATATAGGTACATTGGATTCCACAATGTTGTAGTCTCTAAGTTGTTGCATTAGCCAAAGAAGCTGACTACAACAACTTCCTGCAGCCATATATTCTGCCTCAGTGGTAGATGTTGCCACACTTGTTTGTTTCTTTGAAAACCATGATATGAGCTTAGAACTTAGAAATTGGCATGAACCAGAAGTTGATTTTCTATCTATCCTGCAACCACCAAAGTCAGAATCTGAATAACCACTTAGGGATAGATCATCGTCTGCAGAATACCACAAACCTCGACTAATGGTACCCTTTAGATATTTCAATATCCTTTTAGCAGTCTCCACATGACTTTCTTTGGGGTTGGCCTGAAATCTAGCACATACACCTACTGCAAATGCAATGTCTGGCCTACTAGCAGTTAAATAGAGTAGAGAACCAATTAGAGCTCTGTAATAGGATTGGTCAGCAGACTTACCTTGATCATCAGGATCCATTCTGTATGTTGGCAGCATAGGTACTCCAACTGTTTTAGAAGTCTTGATACCAAATTTATCTAACAAATTTCTTGTATATTTTGCTTGATTGATAAAGATACCATCAGATGATTGTTTTACTTGAAGTCCAAGAAAATAGGTCATTTCTCCCATCATTGACATTTCAAACTTGCTTTGCATGAGTTTTGAAAAGCTCTCACTCATGCTCTTGTTAGGAGATCCAAATATTATATCATCAACATAAATTTGGACTAATAAAATGTATGTACCTTCTTGTCTTCTGAACAAAGTTCGATCCACTTTGCCCTTAGTAAATCCATTTTCAACTAAGAATAGTGAAAGAGTGTCATACCAGGCTCTTGGAGCTTGTTTCAGACCATATAGTGCTTTCTTCAACCTGTATACTTGATTACCACTTACCTCAAATCCAGGAGGTTGTTCTACATAAACTTCTTCAACAAGTATACCATTTAAAAATGCACTTTTCACATCCATTTGATACACAATGAATTTCATATAAGCAGCATAAGCAAGAAACAATCTTATAGCTTCTAATCTAGCTACAGGGGCAAATGTTTCATCATAGTCAATACCCTCAGCTTGAGAGTAGCCCTGAGCCACTAATCTGGCTTTGTTTCTCACAACAAGATCATTCTCATCTTTCTTATTTTTGAAAATCCACTTTGTACCTACCGCATTGTGATCAGTAGGTCTCTCTACGAGTTCCCATACATCATTTCGAGTAAACTGATTTAATTCTTCTTGCATAGCAATAATCCAGTTACTGTCAGATAAAGCTTCTTTCACATTAGCAGGCTCAATAGAAGATAAGAAGCAACACCAACAAAATAGAGAATTACTGGGTTCAGGCTTAGAATCAAACAGTTGTCTTCTGGTCTTAACACCTTTATTGGATTCACCAATAATCAGATCAGTGGAATGAGCAGATTTCCATGTTTTTCTAGTCTTAACAGGAATACTTTCATCATCCACATCATGTATAACAGAATCATCAATATCAATATCATCATTTTCAGCAGGTTTATTCACAGGAGAACAGTCAACCAATTCAGGCATGTCAGTTGGTCTAGAAGACTTACCATTGTCTTTTACCTTTTCTACATCATCATCTTTGTTTAGAACATTCAGAAATGGATTGTAGGCTTGTACAGATTCATAGAGTTCAGTCTCTTCACTGTCTTTATCAGTTTGAATGGTCAGATCATCAATTTTCTTACTGATCTGATGATCAGCAGAGTCCTGTACAACTTCATCAAAGACAACATGGGGTGTTTCTTCTACACATAGAGTAGAGTAATTAAATACTCTAAATGCCTTGCTTGTAGAAGAATATCCTAAGAATATTCCTTGATCAGCTTTGGCATCAAAAGCATTTAATTTGCTCTTTCCATTGTTATGAATAAAGCACTTACATCCAAAGATATGAAAATATGAAATTCTTGGTTTTCTACCTTTCCATACCTCATAAGGAGTTTTACCATGTACTTTGTTGAATGCACATCTGTTCTGAGTGTGACAGGCAGTGTTGATTGCCTCAGCCCAGAACTTCTGTGGTGTGTTGTACTCAGCAAGCATGGTTCTGCATGCTTCTTTTAGTGTTCTGTTTCTTCTCTCAGCTACACCATTTTGTTGGGGTGTCCTGGCTGCGCTTGTCAAATGCTGAATTCCAGACTTAGAACAAAATTCTTTAATATAGCAGTTTATAAACTCAGTCCCCTTGTCACTCCTGATCTTGACAATGGGCTGACCTTTTTCTACTTGCAACCTCTTTAACAAATCTGGTAGTTGGGTTTGTGTATCACTCTTTTTGTGTAAGAAGATTGTCCAAGTGAACTTTGAATAATCATCTACCACAACCAAAGTGTACCTTCTACCATTCAGTGTAGGAGGTTTTATTTGACCATGTAAATCCATGTGCAAGAGTTCTAAGACTCTACAAGTAGAAAGAGTGGGAATTGACTTAAAGGAAACCTTTACCTGTTTACCTTTTTGGCATGCATCACACACTTGTGATTTGAAATAGATTTCATTAGGGATACCTTCAACAAGGTAGTTTCTTGCAATCTTGTTAATAATCTTAAAGTTCAGATGGCATAAGCGTCTGTGCCATAGCCAACTGATTTCTTTAGGACTTTTAGAAAGAAGGCAAGCATCCTTAGGACAGCTATTCCAATTTACAATGTAGACACTGCCCTGTCTAACTCCAACTAGTAGAATTGTATGTGTTCTTTTATCCCAGATTTCACATTTGGTGCTTTTGAAGTAAACTTTGTAACCCCTGTCACAAAATTGAGAGACAGATAACAAATTATATTTCAGACCTTCAACATAAGAGACATCTTGAATCTCTACATCTCCATTCTTGATGTATCCAAATCCTTTTGTGATTGCCATAGAACTATCTCCAAAGATCACCTTTGGTCCTTCCTTCTCATGATAGTCAGAAAGGAGAGTCTTGGTACCAGTCATGTGGTGAGAACACCCACTGTCTATGTACCAAGTTTCTCCAACTGAGCCACCTTTCTTGTAAAGATCCAGTCGACCCTGCAAGTAGTGATCTTAATAATTTAGGTACCCTTTCTTTATTGGGGTCCTTGGGGGTTAGTAGTAAGAGGTATCCAAATAAACATTGAAGTTTTGAATAATTGAGACCTCTTAAGTTTTCTACCATGCTTATCACAGAACAGTACTTTATTGACCTTATCCAAATTATCAGCAGACTTAGGATCTATTTTTCTGAGATAGCCTTTCCTTGGTTCTATCCCTTTTTCAGGAAGATCAGTATGTCTGTAATAGTTTGAATATGGCCTAAAAGCCTGTGGACCATACGGCTTATAGATGCGTTTTGGTCTTTCTTCTCCAATGATATCATAAGATAAAGGTGGAGGATAAAGAACAGGTTTGTTATGATAATGAGGCACAAATTTCCTAGGTTTAGTTGAGTACAGCTGAGACTGCCTTATGAAAGGAGGTCTAGGCTGTTTCCAACTTGCCTGAGTTTGTCTTGACCTACTATTCTGAGTCTACCTCTTCTGATTCCAGGACTTTTCAGCTCTGGTCAGAGGAGTAGAACTCTTCTGGTACGGTCTTGATTGTACTGGTCTAGATCCATTCTTCTGTTTACCATTCTTGGCATTAGGAGGAATGTATTTAGACTGTACTTTGGAGTTTGGTTCATTATCATAGATCATAGGTTCTTTTCCTTTATCTAGTTGCAAAGAACTTGAACTTGCTCCAGTAGTGTTCTTAATGCCTGAAGTAGAGGGACTAGGCAGATCAGTACCTATTCCACTCTTATCATAAGGAGCTCTGTATCTGTCTGATAATGTTTGATTAATCTTAGAAGAGTTAATCATATCAGATAGCTTCAGATCCAAGCTCAGTACTTCAGCTTCTAAGAATCTATTGCGCTCTTCAAGTATTTCACATTTAATCTTTAAGTCATTGAACTCATTTGTCTCTTTAGCTTGTGTATGAAGCATACCCTGATACAACTTGTCCATAGATGCATATTTATCTTTGAGTTGGGACAACTCTTCTGATAGTCGTGCATTTAGAATAGTTATATTAGGATCCACTTTCATTTGAGCTTCTCTAAGACTCATGATTTCTTGTCTTAAAGATATGTTCTCATCACTGATTTCTATGAATGCTTTGTTAGCTGGTAGGAGGTCTTCTTCATCCATTCCATTGGAATGGTGAGGACTACTCCCTACACTACTATCAACAGTGTCACATAAATCAGAATCAGAATCTGATTCATCACAAGATTGAAAAGATGTGACAGATGATACCTCTTGATCTATTTTTGCCATCATGACCAGTCCATCATCTGCAATGAAGACTTCTTTCTCACTGCTGGAAGGGTAATCAGAGGAGGAGGATGGCAACTCATCTGAATCCGTATCAGATTCATTGTTAGCCACCATTGCCCTCTTACCCTTTGCATATTTGCGATCTCTCCTTGCTTTCCTTTCTCTTATGTCTTCAACACTCAGATCAGGACATTCATGGATGTAATGACCTGGCTTTTCACAGTTATAACACAGAGGTTCATTAGTAGAACGTTTAGTAGGAGAGTGATATCGGTTCCTGTCCTTTCTATCAGTAGAGTTCCTATCCTTCCTATCAGCAGAGTTCCTATCTCTTCTTTTCTCATTAGAGATCTCATCTCTCCTTTCAGAAGATTTGTGATCCCTTCTGGTCCTAGAAGAGTCCCTGTTATTAGAGCCCTGAGTGTCCTTATAGAATCTTTTGTATCTACCATACCTCTTGTTAAGTTTGTCAAACCTCTTAATCATTAAGTTCAACTGATCCTTAAGATCAAGATCAGTACTCTCTAGTTCATCTTTTATGCTTGAGGACTTAGACACAGATGATCTAGGCTTCTTAGAGGTAGATGCCTTAAGTGCAATGTTCTTGGAGATTTCCTTAACCCTATCACCACTAACTATTGGATCCTCTTCATCCAATTCGAACTCATGTGCCTGAAGGGTTTGGAAGGTAGTTTCAGCAGACCAGTTATCTATATCCTGAGTGTTTTTAATGATCAGTGTGACCATTTTCCACCTTTCATCTAAGGCTTTAAGGATACGTAAATTGATCTCCCTATTGGTATAAGTCTTGCCTAAAACATCCAGATCATTCATAATCTTGGTAAAACGAGTATCGAGCTGGTCTATTGTTTCACCAGGCTTAATTTTAAATGATTCGAACTTCTGGACAGCAGTGGATAGTTTGCTTTCCTTTATAAGAGAAGTTCCCTCACAAATGATAGCTAACTTGTCCCACATCTCTTTGGCTGATTTACATTTAACCACTTTCCCAAGATACTCGTTGGGAAGGGTGTGCAAAATGTAATTCTTTGCCAAGCTGTCTAGATTGTTCTGCCTCATCTCTTCAGCAGTTAAATCTAACCTGGGTTTTGGCACGAGAACACCAATGGCTTTTGAAGGCTCCAGATTTGCAGTGTTGGGTATCATGGTAGTAATAGGCCCTTCTTTGATCACATACATCATTAGATCATGGGTTGAACTAAAGATGGCCTCCATCCTTAGTTTCCAGTAATCGTAATCTGCAACTTTGAACTTTGGAAGTTTATTGATGTTAGTTTCTTCCATGATAGAGTAGACAATTAAGATCAGTAGTATGACAGATAGGTCAAGAAAGACAAGTAAGATCAAGAAACAAGTATCAGTAATGAGAGACAATTAGACTTTCCCCAAAGTCTACAAGGTTTTATCAAGAAACAGCAGTCCAAAGAACTACTGCTCTGATACCACTTGTTGGTCCCAAAAGTTGAGTTAAGATTGAGTAAGCTAAGAAAAAGTCTAGAGGGGAGGGGTGAATAGACTTTTCAAATTCTATCAAAATATTAGAGTTTTTATTGCGGAAATGTGTTCTGTACAGTACTGTTCTTAAAATCAGCTCAGTATTAAACAGTTAGCTTTTATACTTTACTTTTCTTTAAATCTTTTCTTTAGAAAACTTACTGTTCTTATTCAACAAATATATCAACAGTTAATCAAAACATAAAACAGTAAAGAACACAAGATTTTATAGTGGTTCGACAAATGTCTACATCCACTCTCACAACTCCAGTTGCGATGTTTTATTACTCTTTTCCACTTGAGTACTTGTAGCTTAGAGTCCCAAGATTAAGACTTCAATCTTGTCGATTACACCACCAGGTATATCTTCGATCAACTAGTAATTTCACAAGTAACTAGCACACTTGTTTACAACAATACAAACTTAAAATGAAAAGTAAAACTTCTCTTGATGATAGCCTTTGTTTCTTCAAATCAGATCTGTGGCTTTTCTTCAGTTCTTCAATCTTCAACTCTGTGAGTGCTTGAATACTTGAATGCTTCTTGATTTGCTCTTGAACACTTTGAGTAGTAGTAGTTTCAGTAGTCTTTTCAAGTAGAAGATCATACGGTATTTATAAGCATTAGTAAGACAGTTAGCAGTTTGTGAACTAACTCTCAACTAACTCATAACCGTTTCTTGTTTTGTAACTTCTTTCTTTTTGTAACCAACTTATCTTATCTTTCCAAGTCAGCTTATCTTCATATATATCTTCAGTTACGCTTTAAATAAGTTATCCAAACTTATTCTTCAAATAAACCAACTCAGCACAGTAAACTACTCTTCTTAGTTTTACTGCTCTTGGTCAGCACAGTTCTTCAAAACTGTTCAGCTTCTTTCAAATACTTCACTTGATTTCTTCAAACTCTGAAGTAGTCTTCTTAGTCATCTCTTAGTTTTCTTTAGTCTTCTGACTTCAATCTAATCTACTGTTCTAACTATTACAATGCTGAATACAATAGAATACAACTTTACAAATATAAAACCTATCTATACATCAACTGAACTATATACAGATGAGTATAACTAAGTCCTATACTATAAGCTGTCTATACAATACTTCCATCAGCTTAGTTCTTAAACAGTTCATATATCAGATTAGTAATATACTAAGATCAGTAAACTTAAACAACATAACACATTAAGATCAGTAATCTTATATCATTTATCTCACATATACAAACATATAATCACATATATCATTAACTCTAAAGTTACTTTTGGCCATCAAAACATACAATCATCAATTAGAAAATTGTTTATAGGATTCATATCCCAACAATATGAATATGGGTTGAGAGTTCGGGTGGTCGGACGAGAAGATCGAGGAGGTTTATCAGAGAACCATGCAAGCTCCTCCACCGACGGCTAATGTGAACGTTCCTGTTCCCCCAGCCCCCTCAGCCACCTCAGCCTATGTCCCGACCATGCGTGATGACGACATCATAGGTCAGCACTTCGGTGGCGAAGATGACCTTGATATGTGGAACTTTGGTGAATGAGTGACTCTGAACAACTTTTTTTTCTGTTGAACAATTTTATTTTTATGTCTCGTAGAACTATTTACTTTTATGTTTTTTTTTATCTACATTATTGTTGAACTATTTAATTTTTTATGTTTAAGTATTAGTTGTTTAATTTTAGTTATGGTTTGTTTTTTGTGTTAAGTAGTTTAAGTTTATGTTTATTTATTGTTTGTTTTATGTGTTAAGAATGTGTATATTAATTTTAGTTATGTTTTATGTGTGTTTTATGTGTTAAAATGTGTATTAATTTTTGTTTTTTTTTATACGCGTCCTTTACCGACGGAAAGTGATTCCGTCGGTATAGAAATGTTCAATGCCGACGGATAATTTCCGTCGGCAATGTAAATACCGACGGAATTTGGTCAACAGAATCTGACTGATTTGACATACATTTGAAATGGGTGTTACCGACGGAAATTATCCGTCGGTAATGTCGATACCGACGGAATTTAGGCGCGTGATATACCGACGAAATTGTTAGGAAATAAACACACGCACACGATGACGATAAGAAAATAACACGAGATTTGTTTACCCAGTTCGTCTTTCGACTACGTCTGGGGGCGATGCCAAGCCAGGTATTTCACTATGTTTATTGGATGCACAATGATTACAAAGAGAGAACATCTATTTATAATAGAAAACTTGCCATAATTAACCCTAAGCTTATTAGGAAAAGACTTGTTCCCTACTCCATGCCATTAGGAACAAACTTACCATAATTAACCCTAAGCCTATTAGGAAAAGACTTGCTCCCCACTCCAGGCCCGTTAGGATCAAACTTGTCCTACACTCCAAGCCCGTTAGGATCAATTCAGGCTCCACACTCCAACAATCTCCCACTTGGAGACTGAATTCTCCATGTAACCATATCTTCTTGATTCTTCTCCCGTATCCACCTGGCATCGCCAAACCTTAAACTCCTTTTATTTTAGCACAAGTCCAACAAACTCCACCTTGATAAAATAAAAGAAAATTCCATTGTCGTCACCGACAAACATGATTCTTAAACCAAAGAACCAACATTCTCAACATAGAGAATACCTACTCCACCATAAGAGTAGAACACTTAGAATCACCCATTCTAAGAATTTCCTTCGGCATTGTCTTCACCGACAAACATGATTCTTAAACCAAAGAACCAACATTCTCAACATAGAGAATACCTACTCCACCATAAGAGTAGAACACTTAGAATCACCCATTCTAAGAATTTCCTTCGGCGTTGTCTTCACCGACATGGTTTAAGAACCAACATTCTCAACATAGAGAATACCTACTCCACCATAAGAGTAGAACACTTAGAATCACCCATTCTAAGAATTTCTTTCGGCATTGTCTTCACCATATCCGCCTGGCATCGACAATCCTTATCTTTCAGTTTCAAGGCCAATTGAAGCTATGCATAGCTTCAACTTCTCTAAGGTCGCCACCTTAGTAAATAACAAGTAGTAGTTAAAGGACGAATACATATTTGGTGCACGTCGCTCTCTAACTGGTCTCTGCAGCAGATTCTCCAGTGGTGGTGGGGTCCCAGGTTCTTCAATAAGAACCTCTTCTTCATTCCGACTCTCCTTACTCCCACTCGAGTTTGAGATGTCTAACTCAACCTCTTGGGTATTGGTCTTGTCAGAATCTGATGCCTCCAATCTGTTCTTGTACATAACCTGTTCATTGAAAACTACATCTGTGCTGCGAATAATATTTCGGTTATTCTCAACCCAAAGTGTATAACCGAACTCATCACCACCATAACCAATGAACGTACACTTAACAAATTTAGCATCACTGCAAGAGTAGAATGATACTCCAGAATCCAACACCCAGTATTCTACCGGACAACTAACACTAAAGACCAACGCGTCTCCAACATCAAGTGTGGTTGCGTTTGCTGTCTTCTTCTCGTTCTGTCCCTCCCTTTTTTCTTGGGTGATGAACACTGGTTCCTGTAGTGACCAAACTCATCACAATTCCAACACTAGATCGAGTCTTTATCTTTCTTGGATTGACTCTTTCCTCTGGACTCTGATCTGCCATGCATGATTGATCTTGTCAGAATCTGATGCCTCCAATCTGTTCTTGTACATAATCTGTTCATTGAAAACTACATCTCTACTGTGAATAATCTTTCGGTTATTCTCATCCCAGAGTTTATAACCGAACTCATCACCACCATAGTCAATGAACGTACACTTAACAGATTTAGCATCACTGCAAGAGTGGAATGATGCTCCAAAATCCAACACCCACGATTCTACCGGACTATTGACACTCAAGATCAACGCGTCTCCAATATCAACTTTGGTTGCGTTTGCTGTCTTCTTCTCGTCCTGTCCCTTCCTGTTTTTCTTGGGTGTTGAACACTGGTTCCCGTTGTGACCAAACTCATCACAATTCCAGCACTGGATCGAGTCTTTATCTTTCTTGGATTGACTCTTTCCTCTGGACTCTGATCTGCCACGATTCTGCCTACCCTTCGATCTGCCCCCTTCTTCCGTGTTCAGCGTTGACCCTGAAGTGGATCCGGATTCTTTCCTGCGAACCTCCTCGCTAATCATCAGATCCCTCACTTCGTCAAGCTTCAGTTTATCTTTCGCGGATGAAGCGCTAACTGTGGCAGCCCAACTATTTGGCAAAGAAGATAACAAAACTAAAGCAAGTACCTCGCCACTGAAGTCGATCACGACAGAACACAACTGTCCAATGATCCTGTTGAACTCGTTCAGGTGTTGCTGCACGGGTGTGCTCTCCGACATCCTGAGGTTGAACAATCGTCTGATCAAGTGAACTTTGTTCGCCGTTGTGGACTTCTGATACATCTTCTCCAAGATCTGCAACATCTCCCTTGCGGACTTGGCTTTAGTCGTGTGATAGGCTACGTTCATGGACAGCGATAAGCGTATTGCACTCATCGCCTTTCTGTTCAACAGATTCCACTCCTTCTGTTCCATCTTTTCGTGTTTCTCCTTCTCCTCTAGGGGCACATACAGATTTTTACCGTAAAGGTAATCCTCGATCTGCATCTTCCACAACCCGAAATCTTCTCGTTGCTCATCGTGTCTGCTCCCTCTGAACCCGAGGCTTTGATACCAGTTGTTAGGAAATAAACACACGCACACGATGACGATAAGAAAATAACACGAGATTTGTTTACCCAGTTCGTCTTTCGACTACGTCTGGGGGCGATGCCAAGCCAGGTATTTCACTATGTTTATTGGATGCGCAATGATTACAAAGAGAGAACATCTATTTATAATAGAAAACTTGTCATAATTAACCCTAAGCTTATTAGGAAAAGACTTGTTCCCTACTCCAAGCTATTAGGAACAAACTTACCATAATTAACCCTAAGTCTATTAGGAAAAGACTTGCTCCCCACTCCAGGCCCGTTAGGATCAAACTTGTCCTACACTCCAAGCCCGTTAGGATCAATTCAGGCTCCACACTCCAACAGGAATGACATTTCCGTCGGCATGTAGTGTTGAAAAATGTTCCAGAACCTCAAAACACGCGAAAATTTTGGAGTGGAGCGAAAAATTAAGGGAAAAATTTGGAGTGGAGCGAAAATTTAAGGTATGTTTTTCTATTAAGTGTATATAGTTTTACTGCAATTAATTTTTATGAAATGTATATAGTTTTATAACTTTTAGTGTTTAATTTTTATGAAATGTATATAGTTTTATAACTTTTAGTGTTTAATTTAACAGATGGAATTGCCGGATCGTCGGTGGATGTATTGTACTCCTAGGCTCGTTTTAGGAAATGCGAATGGTGAATTTTATGATAAACTCATGTCATTTGTTGAATTTGCAAAGCTACACCCACATTACATGTCTGGGGATTGTATTAGGTGTCCGTGTAATGCTAAGAAATTTCAGAATAGATCATTTAAAAGCATTGATAAAGTCTTATGCCACGTTGTTATGAATGGGTTCGTTGATAATTACTATAATTGGACAAGTAATGGCGAACAACGGTGGCCTTATAATTTTGATCAAGTCTTGTATTATTACACTACTGCAATTTATGAACAACCAGTACAAGTTGAGCATGTCGGCACCAGTAACGACCAAAAGTTTGGAGTGGAAGAACCCGATATGTATCAAACAATGGTGATGGAAGCCGATATGTCAAATATAGAGGAGGAACCAACGGATGAAGCATTTCAGTTTTATGAGATGCTCAAATTAGTCGATCAAGATTTGTATCCAGGGTGTGATTCTCATTCTCAATTGTCATTTAATGCTCGACTTATGGCTATCAAGACAGAGAACAAGCTATCTAATAGAGCATATGAGCAAATGACACAATTATGCAGTGAGATTTGTCCTGTCGATAATAAAGTACCTACGACGTTTCATCAGAGCAAACAACTGATGAAGAATATGGGTTTGCCGGTTGAGAAGATTTATTGTTGTGTGAATGGTTGCATGTTATACTGGGGTGATGATGATAGCGATCTTCTTATGTGTAGAATGTGTGGCCATCCCCGGTACAAAGAGCCACGACGGAAGGGACCAGGTGGTCAATCGAGCAAGACAAAAAAGAAAGTGCCACATAAGAGGATGTATTATCTTCCTATCATTCCTCGTTTAATGAGATTGTTTCAATCTAGTGCTACAAATCAACACATGACGTGGCATGCAAGAAATTCTGAAGATACTGAGGATGGGGATATGAGACATCCGTCCGACTCTGAAGCCTGGAAACACCTTGATAACGTGTTTTCAGGATTTGCTTGTGAACCGAGGAATGTGAGATTAGGCTTGAGTACCGATGGTTTTGCACCGTTTCGGAGTTATGGAAAGAAATATTCTTTGTGGCCGGTGATACTAACTCCGTATAATCTACATCCATGGATGTGCATGAAACCTCAAACAATGTTTCTGACTGTATTGGTGCCTGGTCCGTCGAATCCAAAGCATAAACTTGATGTTTATCTCCAGCCTCTTATTAAAGACTTGATCTTCATATGGGATAACGGAGTCCAAACGTATGATGTTTCTAGGAAACAGAACTTCACGATGCGTGCTGCTTTATTGTGGACCATTAGCGACTTTCCTGCATATGTTATGTTGTCCGGGTGGAGTACAACCGAAAAGCAAGCTTGTCCGTATTGTAAGCTTTCAGTCTCCCGATGAGTAGAAAAGTTTCATGGTTCGATAATCACTGAAGGTTTTTACCTCGAGATCATCCATTTCGAAGGAATAAGGTGGACTTCACGAAGAATAGAACAGTCACAAACAATCGACCGCCCCTTCGAAATGGTATTTTATACATTTATTTTAACATGTTATTTTGGGTTACATTTATTCTAACATTTATTAATCGTACAGGACAAAGGCTGTTATATGAGATTGAGTGGACGGGTTTGAAAAAAACTACGGAGGAAAATGCAGAAGAACACAACAAAGGGATCCCAAGTAACTGGAAGAAAAAGAGTATTTTTTGGGACTTGCCATATTGGAGTTCACTATTGATCTGACACAATTTGGATGTCATGCACATTGAGAAGAATGTGTTTGACAATGTGTTTCACACAATCATGAACACAGAAGGCAAGACGAAAGATACTCCAAAGTCCAGGGGAGAGTTGAACACTATCTGTCGCCGTGATGAGTTGGAACAGGATACCCATACAGGTAAATATCCGAAGGCTTGCTACACACTAGATAAGGCACAAAAACAGGAATTGTGTAGGTGGATTAAAGAGTTAAGATTTCCAGACGGCTACGTGTCAAACATGAGTCGATGCGTAGACACAACAAAAGGCAAAGTTGCAGGGATGAAGAGTCATGATTGTCATGTTTTTATGCAGCGCTTGATACCTATTTCGTTTCGAGAATTTCTTCCTCTGAATGTGTCGAGGGCTATCACTGAATTAAGTCTCTTTTTTAGAGATTTAACGTCTACAACAATCAAGGTTGATGATATGAATCGTTTGGAACGAGACATTCCGGTTATCTTGTGTAAGTTGGAACGTCTTTTCCCACCTAGCTTCTTTGACTCGATGGAACACTTACTTGTTCACTTAGCGTATGAAGCTAGGATTGGTGGTCCTGTGCAGTACAGGTGGATGTACCCATTTGAGAGGTGAACAATTCTGTTTCTCTCATTTAATTAGTTTTTAGTATAAGAAGCCTTATTTTAATTTGTTAACTATTATAATTTTAGGTATCTCCACAACTTGAAGCGCAATGCTAAACAAAAGGCAAACGTCGAAGCATCAATTGTTAATGCATATTTGAATGAAGAGGTTGGCATGTTTTGTTCATATTATTTTGAAGACCATGTCAACACAAGGATCAGGAATGAACCACGTAACTTCGATGGTAGAGGTACGCGCGCAACAAGAAGTCGATGGCATGCTCTCTGTATTCAAGTCTAAGGGGCGACCTATAGGAAAAGCCACTGAACGATATTGGTCAACAAACACAGAGGCTGAAATAGCACATACGTACGTGTTATTGAATTGTGATGAAGTTCAGCCTTACATTGAGTAAGTATTTCATATATTTATCATCTAATTAAATATCGTACCACGTCATTTATTAAATATGGTTGGATGTTGTGAATTATTAGGATGTATACACAAGAACTACGACATGCAGATCAAAACATCTCAGATAGAGACATAGATACTAGTCTTCAACGTCAATTTGCCCGATGGTTCCAACGTTATGTGAGTATCATTAATTGAATTTTACGTGAACAAATAATTGTTTTGATTAATGTTAATTTTAACTGTATAGGGACAATCGCACGATTTTCAGAGCCGGTTCTTACAGGATCTCAGCAAAGGACCACTACGGCGTGTGAGGACTTACAACGACTATATTGTGAAAGGCTACAGGTTTCATACATCAGAGTTTGCATCAACAAAAACGACTACCAACAGTGGTGTTTGTGTTAGCAGTGCGAATTACAATGCAGATGCAAGTGATTACTTTGGGGTGTTGCACGAAGTCGTTGAAGTTGAATATCCGGGATATCCAATGAAAACCGTAATGTTGTTCAAGTGCCATTGGTTTGACACATCCCCTTTAGGAACCAAAATTCATCCGGAGTACAAGCTTGTGGATGTTAATTCGAAAAGGAAGTATAGCGGGGATGATCCGTTTGTATTTGCCTCTCAGGTATCTCAAGTCTACTACTGCACGTATCCAGGAGCTGAAAAACGTAATAGAGAATGGCACGCTATTTGCAAAGTGAAGGCAAGGTCAATGGTGGAGGTCCCCAAAAAGGAAAACAACGATGAAGATGAACCTCCGTTTCAAACGGAACAAATAGAGAATCAAACTGAAGTGTTTGCGGGAGATTTTAATCTTTCGGTAGACTTGACGGCTGCAAATCCACAATTGATTGTTATTGAAAACGATAGTGGACATGAGGAGGAGGATGAACATGACGAGAGGGAGGATGAAGAAGACGAGGAGGAAGAGGAAGATGAGGCAAATAATGAAAATGAAGACGAAGATGAATATTAAATTAATGTAACCTATTTTATTTTGTACAATTTATAAGATTTAATTATTTATCATTTGGTTATAACTTATAATTTAATCCCCACTAATACATGTGAGAATGAAAATAGAATAAAAATAAATAAACGAATTTTTTATAAAAAAAAATCCAGTGGCGACGGACAAAATCCGTCGCCAACGACAAAGAGCCAATACCGACCGAAATATCCGTCGGTATATCCGTCGCCAACGGCAAAGAGCCAATGCCGACGGATATATCTGTCGGCATTTCTGTCGGCCTTTCCGAATATAAATCAAAATTTCTCTCATTTCACGCGTTATTTCCCCCACCCCACCCTTCTTATTTTCTCTCTCTCTCTCTCTCCTCCACCCCCACCCTTCTTAATGATCGTCGTCGTTGCCTCGCCGTCGCCTCTCCCTCGCCGTCCATTGCTCGCTATCGCCTCTCCCTCGTTGTCGCCTCTCCCTCTAACTCGCCTCGCTGTTGCCTCGCCGTCGTCTTTCCCTCGCCGTCGCTCGTCATCGCCTCTCCCTTGCCTGCGTGGTGGTTTCGCCGAGGCACAAACGAAAGGGAGAGCGCTGCCCTCGTCGCCCCGAACAGGTAACAACCATTCTTGTCATTTATTTTTCCCCTCAAATTCCCTACACATTACACTTTTTTTTTGTGATATGATACATATGATATGAAATTCTTGTGATTGCAGGATTTCTTTCTATCGTGCTTAATTGATGTTGATTAGGAAGAGGCAGGTGTGGTGGGGAGAGCCTCAGAGTTTGTTCAATGAGGAGGTACATTTAATTTGTTGTTTACAATTAACATTATTATTATTTTTATACTATATGTTTATGCACTAGTAGTAGTATACCGTGAGACCGTTTCATGCAAGTGTTCGTGTATATGTGTATGCTGGAGTTCAAATTCTTTTTGCAAAGGTACTTTAAATCTCGTTGTAGCCCGTCACAGAGCAATTTTGTGATTTGTTGTTTTTTCTCTCTTGAGTTTACTGCAATTTTGTTAATTGTTGATTTTGTTAATTTGTTGTAATTAATTTTAAAAAATCTCATTAGGCTTCTGTTTGGAATGAAGTTTGTTATTAGTAATGAATTACTGCAATTTTGAGCGGGTCGGGTATAGTAGGACCCGGGTCGGATCCCGATCACAAATGATTTTTTTTTAAAAAATTTTGGTACTTGCTGACGGAAAATTCTGTCGGTATAGCGTCGGTAATACCGACGGACATTAACACGGGCCGACGGAATATTTTGTGTTTTAAAAAAAATAAAAGTTATGTCCAATATATACCGACGGCTATAATGACGGATATACCGACGGAACGATACCGACAGAATTCTACCGACGGATATACCGACAGAATCGTGACCCGGTTCGAAAACGGGTTGGTTTGAGTGCCGACGGAACTGAATCCGTCGGTACTGGCGACTGACAGAAACCGTCGGGAATCCGTCGCCACATACCGACGGAAACATATTTTCGGTCGGTAAACCATGCCGACCGATCCAGTGGCGACGAACGAAATCCGTCGGTATATCTGTCGCCAAGAGCCAATACCGACTGAAAATCCGTCGGCATTTCCGTCGGTAATCAAGCCTTTTTTTGTAGTGAATAACAATTTTTTTTTTATCAGACTAACCCATTTATTAAAGCAAAGAAGTGAAAAAACATGTAAAATAAATTCACGCTAGCAAGCTGAACACATAAATCAGGTGTTATTAATGAAGCATCTCCTAGGATCGACCAGCCATTCTCCAAAATCCGATGGGTGCAGTACGGGTTTTATATATATGCGAGAACCAGCTCTCCATGAATAGATCTCCCACACAATACAAATCCAAAATCAGAACCTGTGCATGTCCCCATTACCCAAAGATTGAGCCACATTGTTCCAAACCCATCAACCCCCCTGTCCCGATCCATTTCGAACAACGTCCCACCACCAACTAGCTAGACCGCGCTCTCTCTTTACCTCCACTCACAGCACCCTCCAGGAATAGATTTTGATTTTTTTTTTTTTTTGAAGGAAAAAGAGATGTATTATTGGAGTACCAGAGGTACTCAAAAGAGTGAATCACTCAGAGTTACAGGAGATTAGGAGCTGAAAGGCAGCTAAAACATCATAAAACACCAGGTCAAAAACACAAAGAGCAGTTAAACACACACAAGTCTTGGTGCTGCACACCAGTCGTGAAAAGAGGCATCAGCTGGGCAGACTTTGTGCTGGGAGAAGATGCTCCAGGCCTTGGCACAAACTTCGTCGAAGATTTTCTCCGGCTTGGGCTTCTCGTTCGCAAATACCCCCATGAATAATAGTGATAATAAGGGGTAAAAGGGGGTTTCTGTTCTGTTAGGTTGGTTAGTTAATTGTGCCTGAGGCAAATTGTATAAATACTGGTGTATTAGTCTGTTTTGGTTGTTGAATAATATATATTGATTACTTTTCGGCTGGCTTAGGCTTGGGCAGAGAAATCCGATTTACTGTTCTATTCGTGTTCTTGTTCTTGAGTTCTTGGAGTTTTTCTGCTAACAATTGGTCTCGATCTGCCGTTTCGATGACGAGAAGCGATACGCGTTTGGAATATTTGGAAGCATTAGTAGAGAGGCTAGGTCAGGGCCTGGAACTGTCCGCTAAGCGCCATGACGCCGCCGTCGAGGCATCCCTTGAATCTATCCAGCAGACACTCGCAAAATTGGTCAAAGAAAAAGGCCCTGCCCTTGAGGAATCGTCCGCCACCGCTTCAACAGCGCCTACACGCGACCCTCCACCCGTCCTTTCATCCGCGGGGTTTCGACCTATGTTTAAATTCGATCTACCTATGTTCTCGGGGGGATGACCCTTCCGCTTGAATCACAAAAAAAAATCGTGATATGGCCAATTCATCTTCTCCATCCATAACACGCCTCCGAACATGCTTGTTGATATGACCCTCATTGCCATGGAAGACAATGCTTTACATTGGATGCAATGGACGCTGAATATCATTGTTGAAGCTCTGTGAACCAACACAATAGAAGCTCAATTATATTTTAGTGGTGTGTTGAAAAATATATTTTGAACTTATTATTCAACTTGTGAATTGTACAGTTTATAGAGTGCTCAAGTTCTAGAGCCTTCTAGTCTAACTAACTATTGTTAAATATAACTACCTTGGAACTACTCTTCTTCTAGACTATTCTATAGACATGTGAGGTGCATGAGGGTTTGCATGTACTACATGCACATGCAAGTTCGTATACTTCAATACACCCCGGAAGAAAATGGACCACCTTCTAAGAAAGATTAAACCAGGTACTTAGACGAGCAAAACGAGCCGGAGATAAGGGCTTGGTGAGTAAATCTGTAGGTTGATCTTCAGATGGAATGTATCGAACGTCAAGTAGCTTAGCCTGGACTTTTTCCCTTAGAAAGTGTACGTCGACTTCAATGTGTTTGGTTTTGGAATGAAATGCTGGACTGAAAGCTAGTGTTATTGCCCCCTGGTTGTCACACCAAAGAAGAGCTGGTGTGGAGATGGGAATGCAAAGTTCTTTGCACAAGCTGGAGATCCACAAGATGTCAGTGGTGGCCAATGCAAGATCCCTGTATTCTGCTTCGGTACTGCTTCTGGCAACAACACTTTGCTTTCTAGAACTCCATGATATGAGATTGCTACCTAGAGTTACACAAAAACCAGATGTGCTCCTTCGATCATCAATACTTGAGGCGTAATCTGCATCAACAAATCCTTGCAACCTGAAATCAGAAACTTTAGAAAAAGAAATACCATAAGATAGAGAGCCCTTAAGATAACAAATGACTCGTTTACAAGCTTTCCAATGATTTAGTGTGGGATTTTGCAAAAACTGAGAGAGTTTGTTTACACTGAAGGAGATATTAGGACGGGTGAGAGTGAGATATTGAAGGACACCTACTATGCTATGATAAAGAGTGGGGTTGTCAAAAGAAGGGCTAATAGAGAGAGATAGGTGTGATGAGGGCACAGTGGAGTGGAACAAGGTTTAAATGATTCAAGATTGGCTTTGGAAATGAGTTCAGTGGTGTATTTAGACTGAGTAAGTTTGATTGAAGTGGGAGTGACATGTGCTTCTATCCCAAGAAAATAATTGATCTCTCCAAGATGCTTAAGAGAGAATTGAGAATGAAGGGCATCAATAAGATGCTGCACAAGAGTTGGATCACAGCCTGTGATGAAGATATCATCAACTTATACAAGGAGCAAAGTGATCTTCCCATTTAGAAACCTATGAAACAAGCAGTGATCTGAAGATGAATGAGTAAACCCTTGATCCACCAGGAAAGCTCTAAGGGTATCATACCAGGCCTTGGGAGCTTGCTTTAAACCATATAATGCTTTTCCTAGCTTACAAACATATGATGGATTCTTGGAATCAACAAAACCTTCTGGTTGTGCAATATAAGCTGTTTCTTGAAGATCCCCCTTTAGAAATGCATTGTTGATGTCCACTTGTCGGATAGACTACCCTTTAGAAACTACAAGAGTGAATACAATTCGAAGTGTGACATGCTTGATCACTGGACTAAAAGTGTGAAAATAGTCTACCCCTGCTTGTTGTTGAAAACCCTTTGCCACCAGCCTAGCTTTATACCTCTCATCTAAGCCATCTCTTTTGTATTTTACTCTAAAGATCCACTTTGTAGTGATTGGATGAATTACAGAAGATGGAGGCACCAAAGTCCATGTGCCATTTTGAATAAGAGCATCATACTCCAACTGCATGGCTTGTTGCCAATCTGGATTCAGCATAGCTTCTTTTATTGAAGTAGGTTCAGTAATATGTGAGGTGGACATGACACCTTAGGTTTGAATATGCCTGATTTGGAACGGGTTTGCATAGTATGAGAAGGAGGAGGAAGAGAACAGATTGAAGGTGTTGGAGAAGGTAATTTGTATCTGGTAGATGATGAGGAAGAATCATTGGAATGGAGTGCATTTCTGGTGGAATTGGAAGAAGAATCATGATGAGGAGAGTGTGGATAAGTATTTGAAATGGGAGAAAGAGATAGATCAGTAGATGAGTGATTTGAGTTGGATAAAGGAGAGTGTGGAATGGGAATAGGAGCATCAGATATTGGTAGATGAGCTGAGAAGAAGTGTGATGATGTAGATGGATTTTGATGTCTGGTGAATGCAGGAAACTCAGTTTCATTGAATTGTACTGAAGCTGATATATAAATCTTGCCAGAGGAATGTAAGCATTTGTAACCTTTGTGTGAGGAACTGTACCCTAAGAAGATGCACTTAGAAATAAAGAATTGAAGTTTTGAGGAGTTGTATGGACGAAGAAAGGGGAAGCAAGCACACCCAAAAACCCTGAGTGATCGAAAGATCACATTCGGGTAGCTCCCGAACAAGATGCTCGAGCGGGGTAAAGCATGCCCCAACAAGCCAGATTGATGTGCTCTTACGTGTATTATATTATAACTATCACTATTTATTAATATAAAACATTATATTGAACGTGTTGCATGGTTTTCATATGATTGATGATACTTGAAGGATGTAATTTGAGTTGTCGCTATGTGACTTAATGCTATGATTGAGAGTAATGAATCTCAAATTTATGTTTATTATATACATTGATTCCCATGGTTGATCTTTATTGCGGTAGATTGTATGATATTCGAGTGGGTGTTTGAGTGAACCCACTGAGTATTTTTCAATTGCTCACCCCTTCCACTTTCAGGTGGGAATGTTCGGGAGGATTGAAGGTGGATGTGAGCGCTCGATCTCAAAAGTGCGACCTTTTAATTCACGTCTTTTGAAACTTGAAATTCTGTTTTTGGCTAACTATTTGAAACTGTAGTATTTTAATGTAAGGCAAATTCTTAAGGACCTTACTCACCAGTTTACTTCCGTTGTTGTCACTTCTAAATTACTTTGAGGGTTTTGGTGGTGATCACCTTGATTTGGATAGTTGCATCATTTGAATTATTATGTTATTTTCAAGCGTAGTAATGCCTCCTTACGCCCTTTTAAAAAAAATTATATGTTTATTCCTTTAAGATTTTGGGGTCGTTACAGAAGGACATAGATAGGTTTAATTTGGCAAGCATTGCAAGCCAAAGCTCAGTTATGTGTTGGTGCTTTTCTCTTAATAAGGCCATTCTGTGCATGAGTGGTAAGCACAGGACATTCGAATTTGAATTCCCAAATGCTGAACCAACTTGGCAACAAGTAAGAATTCAGTGCCCATGTTATGCTGAATATGTTTAATGTGCACACTTAACAACCTTTATATTGAGTTCATGAATTGTTTGAATACCCCCACCACATCAGATTTAGCTGCTAAGGGGAACACCCACACAAATCTAGTATAATTATCCACAATAGACAGATAATATCTAAAACCATCAATTGAAACACAAGAAGCAGGTCCCCACACATCCATATGCAACAACTCAAGAGGAGTAGAAGTATGATGCACAACAGATGAGAAATGCTTTAAATGCATCTTGCCAAGTTTACATTCATCACAAAAAGTGTTATCAACACTAGTACAAGATATATTCAAGCCTTTCAGAATAGTAGCAAGAGTTGAATTATTTGGATGCCCTAATCTGCAATGCCAAAGCTTCCAAGTGAGACTGGCTTTATTCATACTATCAACTGACACCTTATTGCACTGCTTTGAACAAGAGATCTTCAAGTCATCAAAGTTTAAAGCATATAAACCATCTTTAAGCTCCCCTCTGAAGAGTATCTTAAATACTAGTGCAGTACCCGCGTAATTAAAAAAAATCAAACGATTTATTACTAGTGCAGTACCCGCGTACTACGCATGATTAAAAAAATCAAACGATTTATTAAATACTAGTGCAGTACCCACGTACTACGCAGAATTAAAAAAAATCAAACGATTTATTAAATACTAGTTTAGTACCCGCGTACTACGCGAGATTAAAAAAATCAAACGATTTATTAAATACTAGTGCAGTACCCGCGTACTACTCGGGATTAAAAACAATCAAGCGATTTATTTAAATAGATTAATTCACATTTAGTAATAGTAATAATAAAAATTAAAAAAAATGTAAACAAATTGGAAAAAAAATCATAGATTGAATCAAGAAAAAAAATTGGAAAAAAAAAAATCAATAATTTATATTACAATTGGAAATGCAGAATTTCAAATAGAGAACGTATAGATATGAACGTATGAATATGCCACTTCACGTAGATTAAAAATAGACTCAGGAATATATCAAATCTTCGTATCTCACCAATTCAAGGTGAATGTATATGTGTATCAGAAGTTTTGTTTAATTGAATTTGATGACAGAAAATTTGGAAAAAAAGAAGAAGAAAAGAAGCGTGCTGATAAAGTAAAGTAAGAATAAAAGTATAAAATAACGGTTTTTATTCTAATGTTAAAAGGATAAGAAGAAAAGGTTTATAACTGCCATTTAAAATTTTTTAAAAACTGCATATTAATTAAAAATTAAAAAAGGTTAATAATATTTTTTAAATAACTTTTTAAGAGGATTGATGATTTTGAAATAGAAGAAGGAGAATAATGCCATGTAAGCAATTATAGAACTATCAAATATATGAATTAATTTTTTTTATGATTTTATTTAATTTTAATTGATTTTTAAATTTTAGCATTTGGGGTGTATGTAGTATTTTATGGGGTGTATAGCAGGTAACTCGACCAAAATAAAAACAAACCTAAACTTAATGGACTAAATTCAAAAAAGGATAATCTTGTGGACTAAATTCAAAATCGTGGTAACTTAAGGGACTAAAAAAAATTTTATCCCTTAAAAATCAAGTTTTTAATCGTGCTTCATAAGGCACGTCACGATTTAAATCTCACTGCAGAAAATACGTTATTTTGCGACAAATTTTTGGTCGCATCATTTTTAAATCTCACATTTCGCAAATTGTGTTCGTGCTGAAATTTGCGTCAATTTTTTGGGTCGCCAAAGTAATGCCCGTCGCAAATATTTTGGGCAAAATTTTAAAATAATGTCACAAATTTGCGATGGATATATTTGTCCCAATATTAAAATGAATATTTTTGTCGCAAAACGTATACGACCTGTGATTTGATGGATCGAAATACTGTTGCAAAATCTGTCGCAAATTTTTCGATAAATTATTTTCCTCGCAAATAAGTTTGAGACGAAAATTGTTGTCATTGGACGTCATATTTTGCAACGTTATAGGCTGTCGCAAACCCTAAACTTTAAACAAATATGTTTAACTAGGTTCAAACTTGCGTCAGCGGACTTCCCAGAAAAAATCAAACTGACTCAATTTCGTGTTGATTTTGCGTGTGAGGCCCATTTTTTCGGGCTGAACTTTGGGGCATAGCAAAAAGAGGACTGCAACTTTATAGACTCACAACTTTTTTTTCAGCAATTTCAGGCCTAATTAGCTCGACTGTCAAAAATTATAAAAATAACGACGTAATTCCAAAAAATTACAAAAATCATGACTTTCAAAGGACACAAGCAAAATCCTAAATAATTCACAACGTAATCTTACATTAAAATCCATTCATCTTTAACCTTGTGTCACCCCTGCCCCTCTCCCCGACCTCTTTTGCCACGATTCAATTTTTTTGGAATATACTCTACACAATATTTTTCGAGTATTCCATTCAAATTGGTTCGTATTTGATACAATGCGATTCAATTCGAAAATTTATGGAGAAAAATACAGGACATGCATAGGACAATATGGACCCACTACAAAAAACCATCCATATGGGCAGGGCAATGACGAGGGAATTGCCCTCTCTAAATATGATTACGCGCGAAATAAAGAGGGTAAAATTACCTCGCCATATCTTGGTCGCTATTTTTTTGGCGAGGGACTTAAATAATCTGTCGCCATCTGGCTAGCACGGATTATCATCGCCATTTCGCGAGTGCAGGAATCCCTCGCCATTTCGCGAGTGCTACTTCCGTCGCCATTTCAAATTTTTTTAATACTTATTTTGGCCGGCCTCGCTAATTCCATTGCCATTTGGGCCGATTTAAAAATATGTAAGACTTGGGTATCGAACCCAAGCCTCTAAGGCACCTATCACACCCCTTCACCACTAGGCACATTTAATGACCATTATTTTTGGCCTTGTGTAAGCGCGAGTAATCGAGCCCGGGACCTCCCAGACGAGAGGTGCTTTTGCGCCCCTTGTGTGTCGTTTAGGCTAAGAGCTTTAGTCGTTATGTTTTGAATGCAATTAATAAATTGTATTTCCGACTCGATTAAAATTAATCAAGTTGGAGTATATTTTAAAAATTATATATATATATATTATAAATGTAATCGAATACTTACGAATATTGAAGAGAATATTATAATTGTGTATTTGTATTTGTTTACTAATCGAATAAAAAAGAAAGTTTGTATACGATTCAAATAATAAAATTTGGAATATGAATACCACTACTACACATTTAAGTTTGGAGAGCTGCACTTGGACAACCCTTTTTTCAAACAGCTCTCCAAGATATAGCTCGGAGAGCGGTTTATTAAAAAAAAAAAAAACATAGACAGCGGTTTATAACCGCTGTCCAAGTGAAACACTTGGAGAGCGGTTAAAAACCGCTATGCAAAGTAACTTAGACAGCGGTTTAGAACCGTTGTCCAAGTCAAACGGATAAAAAAAATTACTTGGAAAGCGGTTCATAACCGCTGTCCAAGAGATTGTTTTAAGTCAACATATATGACCAAATTAATGTGCGATTTTAGGGTTTTATGAACTTGAGCTCGAATTTACTGTTTCTTTTCCTCGAGTTTATAGTTTCTTTGTCGATTTTTTTCTGGAATGACTAAAATTTTCTTCTTTGTCATGATAAATTTGTTCCATCTGTGGTTCTCATTTGTTGTTTTCTTTTATGAGGAATTCAGTGCTTCAGAGAAATGCATTAGTTAATGAGCACTTTGCTACATTGCATAACCTAATAAAATTTCAATTCGAGCTTCAGAACATATATTTAGTACCACGCCATCGTGTAGCATAAGTCAGGCTCAATTAATTTGAAACTTTCTCAATACTGCCGCGATTAGGATGAGTAGATCTTTGATTCACCCTCATATGCATTGTTTTTGCCAATCAATTGAACCTTAGGCTTGGTGAAGAACTTTTTGATTCCATAAAGAATTGCACCAAATAATTTTACTGACTTCTTGATAAACTTACACATTGTATTCTTCAAAATTAACATAAGAGTTCCAAAAGAAGGGACATTGCGTTCATAACTTTTAAGTGGTTGGTATTGACTGTTTTGTGCATCTGTGATATCTTCTAGCATCAGACAGGCTCTAAAAAAAATTATACAAAATATTGTGATCTCATTCAAGTAATTTGATATTAACAAACTTTTTTTAACTTTGTTGCTTTCTTTTGAAAAAGAGGAGAGGAAGAAACTAACAAAATAGTGGTTTCTGGTACTGTATATAGTTTCTGACATGAGATTAATGGAAAATATATGATGTTGTATACCCCTTTAATAGAAAATAATCATAATTGTAATGCGTGCTTATAATTGCTAATCATAACAGGTTCCGAGGCAACGAGATGTTAACCATTGTGGACATTTTGTGTGTTGCTATATTGAAGATATAATCCTCACTTCTCAAACGACGATTCCTAAAAATGTAAGTCGATCAATTTATCGATTTATTTAAATTATTATTGATTGAATAAAAAATCATATACTATATATCTAACTATATTGATTGATCGTTGTTTGCAGTTTGTCTATGAACGTTCGGTCAAGACTTACAACAACAAAAGAATGGATAAATGGAAAAGAGATTGGACGGGGTACCTTTATAATCGATTTTTGTATATGTATATATACTTAAATTTGTATAACTTTTGGTAGCATGTAATTAACTTATATATTTGTGATGGTATTTCATGTTTTTGGTGTATATTGAACGTATGTATGTGTATGTTTATTTATTTGATGTTTTGGTATTTGACGTATATATATATTGTAGTGGTATAAGTTTTGGTTTTGTATAAACATGATTTTTAAAATATAAAATAATTATTAAAAAAAAAATATATTAAAAAAAATTACTTAGACAGCGGTTATGAATCGCTGTCCAAGTGAAACACTTGGAATGCAGTTCATAACCGCTGTCCAAGTGAAACACTTGGAATGCGGTTCATAAACGCTGTCCAAGTGCACCACTTGCAATGCGGTTCAAAACCGTTGTCCAAGTGTTTGTTAAGCTTAGACAGTTGTTACTTGGAGAGCTGTTAAAACCGCTGTCTAAGGCCATTTTTAAGGGCTGTGCAAAGCCAAATCTGTATTAGTGTACCTAATTAACCAATTTTTTTTTATTCGTTTAGAACTCTAGTCGTGAGGATGTAGTTTAGTAGGATGGTGGGGTTGAGGGGTGGTGGTAGCATTCAACCCAAAAAAATGGGTCTTATGTACGCATTCAACACAAAAAATGGGTCTCCCGTGCGAAACTAGCTTAAAATTGGGTCAATCAAGCTAATTGGGATTGAAATTGCAAAAAAAAAAAAAAAGAAGTTCTCTGTCTAATTTTGTCAGTCTATAAAGTTGTGATCCTCTTTTTGCTACCTCCCAAAAGTTTAGTCCGAAAAATGATCCTCACGTGACTTTAACGTGCAAAATTGGATTAGTCCCATAGCTTTCAACATTTTCTGAAATGGTCCCAAAAAAGTTAAATGTACCAATTTAGTCCTTTTTTTTTTTTTTAATGAACTTTGTGCTGCAACTCCTTTAGTTAGTTACACTTTCCCTTGTATATTGGCCAAGTGCCCTCCTTTGAGGTTAATGAAAACTTTATCTCTACATTCACATGGTATCAGCCCAAGTGTTGAATGAACCCTTCTTCTTCTTTCCTTTCTTCTCTTTCTTGATATTTCTTCAATGGTAGATTCATCTTCTTCTTCCTCTTCGGTGTTTGACTCCACGCTCACCTTACACGCTATGACGCATCTCATCATGATATAGCTCAAATCGATGAACTTCTTGATGTGGCGCGGCCAAATTCTTCCTCTTCTCACCACTCAAAGGTTTCTACCTTGTGTTGAAGGATCTTTGTCTCAACTGCCGCCCACGATCGTCAAAGATAGCTCTAAGGTGTCGAATCCTAACTTTGAGTCCTAGATCTCTCATGAACAGATTGTTCGAGTTTTCTTAGTTTCTTGAGGAAGCCATAGCCCAAGTTGTTGGCTGCTCGTCCTCGGCAGACATCTGGTATAGACACTCTCTGCTGCTTACAATCATCCCCACAAAGCTTGTGAACTTCGTCTCAAAGACGAACTTCAGTCCATCAAGAAGGATAACCGCTCGGTTATAGAATTTGGTTCCATTTTTAAGAGTTTATGTGATCAACTTGCCTCAATGGGATATGTCCTTGATGAAACAGATGAGTCTCAGTCCATCAAGAAGGATAACCGTTCGGTTATAGAATTTGGTTCCATTTTTAAGAGTTTATGTGATCAACTTGCCTCAATGGGATGTGTCCTTGATGAAACGGACAAGTCTCATTGGTTTTTTAGGGGTCTTTGCCAAGATTTTCATGGTTTCTCCACTACTCAAATCAATATCAATTTGTTGCCTTCCTTTCTTGAGTTGCTCACCAAAGTCGAGTCCCATGACCTTTTTACTCGCTCCTTTGAAAATTTCACCAGCGCCGTCGATGTTGCCGCTTTCTTTGCCAACTTTGGTCGCCCCTCGTCCTCGAGGGGTCGCCCATCATTTAATTTTGGCACAACCGTCTTGGTTATGTGCATTTTGATATTGTGAAATTGCTAGACAAGTTAGATTTCATATCTGTCAATTCTATTTTACCTAAACCTACTCTGTGTTCGTCATGTGAACTTTCTAAAAGTACTCGTTTACCTTTTACTGAAAATCATGCTCGCTCTTCTACTGTACTGAGTTTAGTTCATTGTGATCTATGGGGGCGATCTCCGCGTAATAACCAAGTTCCATAGCCATTCTCTGCAACAAGTTTGCAACAATGTTAACCCCAAAGAGGTTGCATTTTGAGTAATTTATCTATAGACCCGAGAAAACTTCAAAATTTCGGAGCATACACTTTAGTGCCAAAATAATTTTAGATGAAGCACGGCCCACAAGAATTGTGTCATCCGCATATTGCAAATGCGAAACTTGAACCTTATTTTCACCAATCAAAGAGGCCAGAAAGTGTTGTCTTTGACATCATAATGCTCAACGCCTCAGCTGCATAGAAGAGGTGATAGCAGATCCCCTTGTCTCAATCAACGCTCCAATTTGAACTCCTTAGTGGCGCTGCCATTAACTAGAATTGCGGTCGTTGCAGACGAGACACATTCCATGATCTACCCACACCATTTTGAATTAAATCCCAAACGACCCATCATTACGTTCAAAAAGCACAAGGACACCATCAAACTTGTTCTACGTACATGTGGCAAATTTGATAATATTTGATTAAAAGAACGTAAATTTAACACTTTAGAACAAATGTTAAAAAAAAAATGAATGCTTAAAACTGGATTAGGCATAAGTTAGGGGGCGTAAAATAAATTTATCTCTTCATGCACATGATATAGCTTGATAAAGAGTTTAGAATAGTGAAAAACAGAAGTGCAATATATATTCATTTTGTCTTCTAACAATGATTGCAAGCAACAACGTAAATTAAAGTAAAGTTCTTGATAACAATTACAATTCTAATTTAGTAATTTTATAGTGCCAAAAGGAAATATCACAATTAATTTGCAAAGACGACTTCCTCATTTTGAATATTACATTAATAGTTTTTGAAGAAAAAAGAAAATAGAGCACCTAATCTGCACAAAGTTTAAAGTTAAATGTAATTGCACCTAATCTGCACAAAGTTCATTAAAAAAAAAAGACTAAATTGGTACATTTAACTTTTTTGGGACCATTTCAGAAAATGTTGAAAGCTATGGGACTAAATTGACTAGTCCATACTACGAATTTGGATATTAATGAAGTGTTCTTGCCCATATTCCAGATTGAGATAAACAAAAAAAAAAAACAATTTAATTAATAACGCCTATAACTTCATAAATTAGTCATATTTTGCAGTATGATAAACAAGAATATTTATTACCTTGATATGATTTCGTTTATTCTGAAACCAAAATTTGATTTGACGCACTTCCATCCCCAGCTGCTTAGCTATATATATTCAAATATATATGGAATTTAAATTTATTATGCACTCTACGGGCATAATGACACCATACAAGCTTATTGTTGCAATAAAATATGAGATAGAAACACATTACCCCTGTGCATAATTGACGAATTCATAACACACGTCACAAATTGATTCAATGAAATATGAGATGAAATTTTAAAATGTTCGATTTTTTTAATGAAAAACAATTATCTTTGGTTGATGATGATGCATATCCTCTTCGTCGCTCATTTTCATTTCTGGAGTTGAGTTCAAGTCAATGAATTGTCTTCCGTTCATCATTATAACCTACACAATTAATATTATTTTGTTCAAATTTTTTCTGAGAAAAAAGATTCCTTAAAATTGAGGATGTGAAGTGAATGAAACAAAAGGTTAATGGAGGATGATTATGTAGTGTGATTTTTGTTAGAAAAATGAGGTGAATGGGTAGACGAAGATTAATTGCAGACACTGACTAATACACGAAAGTCGAGGCTAGAGTTTGACTCTATCTCCGTAAGACGTTATTGTCCCGTACACAGGTGCAATACGACTTTAAAACTTCACGACTGCTGCACTGCAAATCGGAAGCTATCGACGAATCGCAAAACGGATATCCGGAATTTCCGACCAAACTTTAATGCAACGGTACACTGCCCTTGCTAAAATCCGTTGCCTTTTGGCCAATTTTTTGTAGTGATGCAACGACTTAGAATGCTAGAATGCTTTGGAGGATAAGAATGCAAGAAGGCTTTAGGCTTGAGTGATTTTGGAATCAAGTGTGGGGATCTATTTATAGACTTCCAAGAGTCTTTATGATAATAGTTGTGACTCGGTCTTCACAATAATCTCTTCTTTCCAAAAGTTACAACCTTTGAAAATAAACAACTATTCACCAAAAGGTATATCTTTTAAATTAATACAATAATTCTAAAAGACACGACCTTTAAATTAATGCAATAATTCTAAAGTACACAACTTTTGAAATATAATCATTTTTCCAAAAAACATGACATTTCATATCTATATATATAGGTCACAATCCATTATTATAAATACATTCAACAATATATTTATTCACTCATTAAATGATCAAATTTAATATTAATTTCTCATTCACCCAAAATTTGGTTTTGAGAAATCAAATCAACTAAATTCATTTACTCAAAATGGATTATAAAATTGTCACTTAATATTTTATAAAACGTGGTCAAAACCAAGTTAAATTTAATAGTGTTATTTTATGATTTGGAAATAACGAAGAACTTACCCAATGAAAAGTTTTATACCCAATATTGAAAAAACACTAACAAACAAGTTAAATTTCTAAATTTAAAAAGTTAATTTAAGTAAGGGAAATGGAGGAGGATGATATCGAGTGGCTTTACACCTAAAACTACAAAGACACTCATGGGAGACAAGGATGAGAACCATATATTTTTAATTTGGGTCAATTGCTAATTAATGATATATTTGCAAGTATTGATAAAAAAGTAAATTTTGTCAATTTAATCAGAAGCGCGTTTTCTCAAATTTCTTATAGTCGTCGCGATTTCTCAAATTTCTTGTAGTGACGATGAAGAATACGTACACAATGAAAAACTATATACTGAGATGATCTACAAAGCGATCTATCTTGAATCCAGCAAAACACTAAGAAACATGTGAACTTTCTCAATTTTATTTTGTTTGCAATAGATTTTGGAAGGTTTTTTTTTATGCTAATAACATGACAAGGGAAAGAGATAAAAAAAAAATGGAGGCAAATATGGAGATGCATACAAAGAAAAAATGGCTAGAAATGAATGTACATAAATTGTGAAAAATGAGTGCATTAAAAAATTCAAGGGAGGAAAATTGAGGGTGATGATGTAGAGTGATTTTATCTTAACCACTGCAACTTTGTGACATGGAACTGTTAAAAAACTTACCCAACGGGCCAGAAGCTTTATACCCAAATCGACGAAGAGGGTTTGGCGAGAGCTAGCAATGGACAATTTTTAAAAAAAATAACTCTGTAGGTTGAGAACACTCTATGTAACACTACAATTGATTTGATTTTTTCTTGGAAATTTGATGAAACAAGTAAAATTTCTCAATTTAACTTGGTCAGCAATAGATTTTGGGAGGGATTTTTTAAGTTGATAAAATGACTAGATAAGAGAATATGAATTGCTCCAGATGGAGATGATGATGGCAGAGAAAAGATACATGAAAATGGATGAAATCAACAAAAGGAAAATTATGATGATGAAGTAGAGTGGGTTTACATTAAATAGTATACCCAATGGAAAACTTTATACACCCGGTTATATAATGATATGTTTTTTATTTTGAGATTTTAAGCAAGATGTGATTTAACTTTATGTAAAATTAATGTTTGTCGCATATGTGAGTAATTTTTCATTAAATGGCGCAACTTTTAGCTTTTGAAAATATTTGTCGCGTATTGATCTCGTATTTAATACCCATCACGTGCGTTATTAATTTGAATTGACGTCCTTCATCACTTGATTGTGAGGGACTTCCGGCGCCGGTTTTTGTGGCTTCTATCATTGATCAGGACGTAGGGTTTAGGGTTTACGACGACTGTGACCCCTTTAACAACATTGATTTTACATCGACGAGGACCTTTGAAAAATTTGAACAATTTACTTTAAATAATTTCGTATTTTTATTCAAACAATTTTATGTTTTACTTTATTTATGTATTAGAACAATTTACTTTAATTTTGTATTTTAATTTTAACAAATATATGTTTTACTTTAATTATATATTTGAACAATTTACTTTAATTTTGTATTTTTATTTGAACAACTTTATGTGTAATTTACTTTAAATAGTTGTATGCTTAATTTGAATATTTTACCGTTTATATAGAATTTATAAAGTAAAAAAAAAATCAATTTAAATTTAAATTTAAATATTACATTAATAATTTTTTGAAGAAAAAGAAATTGAGCACCTAATCTGCACAAAGTTTAAAGTCAATGTATTATTTCTGCTAATACCTAGAGACATAAAATGTAAATTATAATTTGAAAAGTGTGTACACATAACATGCATCTGGTATACACAAAGTGATTGAAATAAAATAATTAGTCTATAGAGATAGAAGTCAATTTAGTGCCATAAATTTCTACCTTTTTTTGAAATGGTCCCATAAAAGTTAAATGTACCAATTTAGTCCATTTTTTAAAATAAATAAATTGTTCTGTTTTTTTGTTCAAAAAAAGTTAAATGTACCAATTTAGTCTCGTTTTTTCGCAATTTATTCTATTTTGGATCCAAAAAAGTTAAATGTAATTGCATAAAAATGGGACTAAATTGGTACATTTAACTTTTTTTGGGACCAATACAGAATGAATTGCAAAAAAAAAAGGGACTAAATTAGTACATTTAATTATTAAAGATAATAATAAAACATCCCAAAATTAAACACCAAACATCCCAATATATATCCCTGAATTAAATCCAAATAAAAATTATTATAATCAAAATAAATTCTTGAAAACACATATAACTACATATACAACGACAAATTTTTTGCACGAATGACTAAAAAAATATTGCACGAAATGAATGTTACATTTGCACAAAGCAACAAAAGATTTTCATTACAATAAAATTCCACTGTATAAATGAATAAATTAAAAAACAAAACAAAAACAAATCAATAGAGCATCACAAACACACCGAGCAATACTATTTTCCCAATTTCCACTGAAGATGGTCTTCAATCAATTAAAAATCAATTAAAAGGAGACTCTGTAACCAGTGAGGTGTAAAAAGTCCAACTCCACACGTGACCTATGCCGTTATTATTAATTAAGCCTTTAATCACAATATATGTGTATAGTATATATACATTTACATGTATCGTCCATACTACAGTATAGATACAAGTAATTTATGCAGATGTAGAATTAAGTCAAACTCCACACGTGGCCTATGCCGTTATTATTAATTAATTATTCTCTCTCCTCCCCCCCCCCCCCCGAAATTGCATAATTAAGACCTCAAATGTATGTAAATTAAGTAGGAATGGGGAAAAGAGTGTCAACTCTCAAAAGTACTTTAAAAAAAAATACTAGACCGGCCACCAAAAATCCGCCGCCACCAAAAAAAAAAAAGAGTTCAATTTGTACAAACTCTGCTCGATTTCGTGATCCGATTTTATACCCTTCAGATGAGCAAGATTATGAACACCTAGAATTTGGGCTATTGAACACGATTAAAGATCATGAGCGGAGAGACAGGAAATATGAATCGGAAACTACAAAAAGTGGACTCGATGAAGAAGCTAAGTATTTTCAAAATTAGAGTCAAATTAAAGAAATATAATGAATTGAGAAAAGAAGGTTACATTGTGAAACCCCAAAAACTTGATTCCAATTTAGAGGAATTAGAGAGACATATAACTATGAGGCCCAATTGATGTGGCTAAGATCAAGAGACAAACGTTGAGTAGATCAAATATATGGCGAAGGGTTTGAAATGAATTGAATGAGATGAGTGGGAGTGGTTGTTTTTATAGTGGGAGATATGATGATTGCATATAAAATATTAATTCATGAAAATGGATGAAATTTAAGTATTGAGTGCAACAAAAGGAAAACTATGATGATGAAGTAGAGTGGGTTTAGATTAATTAAACCGGGTGTGATTTAACTTTATGTGAAATTATATAATGATATGTGTTTATTTTGAGATTTTAAATAATGTGCAAATTAATTAAAGTGATTAATGTTTGTCGCATATGAGAGTAATTTTTCATTAAATGGCGCAACTTTTAGCTTTTGAAAATATTTGTCGCGTATTGATCTCGTATTTAATGAATATTTAATACACATCACGTGCATTATAAATAGAAAGAAAAATGGCTAGAAATTAATGTACATAAATTGTGAAAAATGAGTGCAATAAAAGATTCAAGGATGGAAGATTGAGGATGGTGATGTAGATTGATTTTACCTTAAAATACTACAAATAATTGTCAAAATTGCGAGGGAAAATTGCGAGGGTATGTAATCCCTCGTTAAATGACGAGGGATTATACGAGGGGAGCAGATGGAGAGAGAAATACCGAGGGTTCAAAAAACCCTCGCAAAATAGCGAGGAAATTATAAATCCCTCTCCATTTAACCAGGGACATTGTTTTAAAAATGATAAAGAGCGAGGGATTTAATGCTCGCTGGTTGGCGAGGGAATTTTATGCTCGCGGCCAGGCGAGGGATAAATTAAAATGCTCGATAAAAAATAGCGAGGGAAATCCCTCGTTATGTTAAAGAGGACTTTTCCCTCACCAAATCCATCTCTATTTGCATACTTTTTTTTGTAGTGAAAACTGCTACTTTGTGACTTGGAAATGTTAAAAAACTTACCCCAACGGGACGGAAGCTTTATACCCTAATCGACAAGAAGGGTGTGGGGAGAGCTAGCAATGCAATGGACAATTTTTTCGAAGTAACTTTGTAGGATGAGATCACACTCTAGCTCTTTATAATAATGAATCTGTATGCAATTATTATTGAATGCAACAAAATTAAGGTCGTAATAATGAAAATTATGACGATGAAGGAGAGTGGGTTTACATTAAATAGTACATTATAATGATATGTGTTTGTTTTGAGATTTTAATCAAGTTGTGATTTAACTTTATGTCAAATTAATGTGCAAATTAAAGTGATTAATATCTGTCGCTTATGAGGATAGTTGAAAAAAAATGTCTGCAATAAAAGGGTAATGGTAGGGATAATTAATTTTTCATTAAATGGCGCAACTTTTAGCTTTAGAAAATATTTGTCGCGTATTGATCTTGTATTTAATGAATATTTAATACACATCATGTGCGTTATTAATGACGATATTTAATTGATGTCCTTCATCACTTGATCGTGAGGGACTTCCGGTGCAGGTGTTGGTGGCTTCGATCATCAGGTCGTAGGGTTTAGGGTTTATGGCGACTGCGACTCCTTTAACAACATTGATTTTACATCGACTAGGAGCTCTTGAAAAATTTGAACAATTTACTTTAATTTCGTATTTTTATTTAATTGAAATTTTTTATGTTTTACTTTAATTATGTATTTGAACAATTTACTTTCATTTTGTATTTTTATTTGAACAATTTTATGTTTAATTTACTTTAAATAGATGTATGCGAGAAAATTTCATTTTGCGTCCTGTAACCTAGGCCTAATCCAGTTTATATTCTTTAAGTTTTCACTTTTTCAATTTATGTCCTAGAGTGTCCAATTTATGTTTTTTTCGCCGGAAAATTGGGAATCCGGTCAAATAGTTCAATTTACGTCCTTTAAGTTTGAAAAATAAAAAATAATAATTAAAAAATTCTGAAAAAAATTAAAAATCTCATTAAAAAATTTAGAATTTTTAATGATATTTTTAGAAATTTTATTTATTAAATTTTAATTTTCAAACTTAAAGGACGTAAACTGGACTATTTTTAGGAATCCCAATTTATTCCTAACATTCCGGTGAGTATGAAAATTTTCCGGTGAAAAGGACGTAAATTGGACCAAAAATGACGTAAATCGAAAAAGTGACAGGACGTAAAATGTTGAAAGCTATGGGACTAAATCGAGAAAATATCTATCACCATTAATTTTAAAAGAAATATTAATGATGTTTTCCAACTTTATCCTTATGGCTTTCTTAATTTTTGTAATTGTAAAAAATCTCAAAAGTGACAAATAAATTGAATGGGGAGTAAAAAACGTGAAATATAATTGATGTATTTGTAATTTAGTAAATTGTTAATTGCGGTTTCAGTTGACTTTTAGCAAATTGCAATTTTCTAATATTAACTTGCATGTAATAAACTATAGCGACACATCAACTAAAAGGTCAATTACCACATTTCTCATTATATAATTACAGATGGAATGCGAATATGCGATAAAAATCTGGTGGGATTGCTATAGATGGCTCAAAATCTCTGTGGTTCCCCAAAGGAATATCGGCCTACATTTGATGCCACATTCCGAAGTACTTGGATTTGGGAAGGCGATGAAGAAAATAATGTCGAGCTTATGGACCTGTGTAGTCTGGGAGATGTGGAATAATACGAATGCAAAGAGATTCAAAGGCGAAAGGCCAGACACGAAGAAGGCCGTGGAAAAAATCAAAATTAATGTGGATGTGGCTAGGAGGAAAATATATTCTAAAACCGAACTCATCAATTGCCGCCTGGTATTGCGATCCCCTATCATGCATTTCAGAATAGGTTTTTGGCAAGGAAGAGGAGGAATTAAAAGGGTTGAGTACCCCATGTTACTCGTAGATAAATGATATATATAGATCGATCGGTAATTTTGAAGCTCCGGTCCAATCTCACAGTGTGTGGTTTTAGGTGAACGGTAAAAGCACAAATAATATATAGATCGGTAAGGACTGCATTGAACATCTTTTTGTCATCCCATGCCTTTAATCTGCTCTACATTTTCTAAACAACGCAACGTCTAGACCACACGTTTGGACAGCGTGATGAGAACCACGATACGAAATACGAATAAATCAGTTATCCTAGCTCAGGATAGCAAGAAAAAGGAGCTTCAAAGAATTTTGCAAAATGAGTTCTCTTAATTTCTGCTTGAAAACAAAGGTCGTTACAGACGACACACTGATAAAACCAGAAATTCCACTAATCATAATAAATCTCCAATATATTTCTTATACGTAAAAACTTAATGAAGAGTGCGGCCAAGGATGTATATATACGCCTAAACCCTAAAACTTGTTACCATATATATATCAATTAGGGCCTAAACTAATTCTAAATGTATGGGCTTTAATAAACAACAGCCCAGTTATTAAATAATAATAACAAACCCAATAAATCCAAGTATGTATTTTCAATACTCCCCCTCAAGTTGGAGTGTGAAGGTCTCGAATGCCCAACTTGCCACGAAGAAATCGAAAACGTTCTGATCCAAGCGCCTTAGTGAAAATATCAACAACTTGATCATTGGTAGAAATCATGCACGGGCGTATATCTCCACGAGCAACCCGTTCTCGTACAAAATAACAATCCATCTCTACGTGCTTCGTTCGTTCGTGAAATACAGGATTCATAGCAATGTGCCTAGCCGCTTGATTGTCATAGAACAATGGGGTTGGTATTGACTGGGTAACACCAAAATCACACAATAACCAACGAAGCCAAACAACTTCACATACCGTCGTTGCCATGGCTCGGTATTCGGCTTCTGCCGAAGACCGAGAAATAATTGATTATTTCTTGGTCCGCCAAGAAACCGGAGAGCCACCGATTGAGATAAAGTAACCAGTGGACGAACGCCTCGTGAATGAACAACCGGCCCAATCAGCATCGCAATGGGCTGCCAAGGTGAAATCGGCCGATGAGGAAAGAAGAATTCCTTGGCCGGGCGTCTACTTGATGTAGCAGAGGACTCGATGAACGACATCCAGGTGGGATGAGTTACAGTGAGATAGAGCAATCGCCCCACCAAACGACGATATTGTGTGGCATCAACGAGAGGGGTGTGATCATCCAGTTGTAGCTTAAGATTTTGCTCCATAGGGAAAGCACTTGGACAACCTCCATGAAGCCCACTCTCTTCCAAGATATCCAATGCATATTTGCGTGGACTTAAGACAAAACCTTCGGGTGATCGTGCAACTTCGATTCCCAAGAAATATTTCAATTTACTCAAGTTTTTTATGCTAAACTTTTCATCAAGATGGCATTTTTTTCAAATGAGATGTGATCGGAATCATTACCGGCTAACAAGACATCATCAACATAAATGAGCGCAGAAACGCAAGTGGTCCCTCTTTTGAATAAGAATAAGGAATGATCGGCATGAGATTGTCGGAAACCAATGGCAATGAGGGCACGAGTGAACTTCTCATACCAGTTCCTAGAGGCTTTGCGGAGTCCATAAAGGGATCGTTTAAGCTTGCAAACACGAGAGTCTCCCTCTTTTGCAAAACCTTGTGGGACATGCATATAAATGTCTTCATGTAGATCACCATGAAGAAAAGCGTTGTTAACATCCAACTGATGGACTTCCCAATTTCGCTTGGCCACAACGGTTAACATGCAACGAACTGTGACTAACTTGGCAACCGGAGCAAATGTTTCATGAAAATCAACACCTTCAATTTGAGTGAAACCCTTGGCAATGAGGCGAGCCTTGTATCGCTCAATTTCACTTTTAGGTTTATATTTTATCTTATAAACCCACTTGGAACCAGCAGCTTTCTTTGCCGGTGGGAGTGACTTCCATGTGTCATTGTCTTCTAGGGCACAAATCTCCTTTTTTATTGCTTCACGCCACAAAGGGTCCTTAATAGCCTGAGAGAAGTACTTTGGCTCATCACGGGACGTGATGGCCGCTAAAAAGGTCTTATGAGGCACATAAAACTTATCATATGAGACATAGAGGGAAAGAGGATGTACCGTCGAGAAAACTAAGTTGATAGTGGGTCGTGAGTGGTCTACCGAGAGGGGGCAAGTTTGTTAAATATGCGTCCAAGTGTTTGGGACGTCGTCGGACTCTAACTGTCGCACGTGGCGAGTCGTGCGTCACGGATGGAGCGGAGACTTGTCTGCTGGTCGCGGGGATGCTGGGGGACACGCCATCATTACATTCACGAGGAGGGTTATGTCCCGTGATGTGCTCGCTGATCTCCGTTCGTCTAATGAATGGACGAGGACTAATATGTGGCCCATCGAGTTTAGGGTGTGTACGATGAACGCGGGCATTTGCTGTGGCAACGGCATCCATAAAATCCATGTCAGGGCCCCCTTTGAATGGTAATATGTCTTCGAAAAAGGTGACATCACGTCAACTATAGGACTTGTGGCTTTGGAGATCAAAGACACGATAAGCCTTCTGGCCAGTAGGATACCTAACAAATATTCAAGCACTCCCCCTTTCACCAAATTTATCTTTGCGACGATTTTCATGTGCATATGCTAAACAACCAAAAACTCTCAGATGGTCGTAGGATGGGTTTTTACCAAACAATACTTCATAGGGCGTCTTATTGCAAATGACGGATGACGGGAGGCGATTGATGATGTAGACTAATGTGAGAATACATTCACCCCAGAATTCAATTGGTACGCTAGACTCAAAGCGAAGAGCCCTAGAAACTTCTAATATGTGCCTGTGTTTACGCTCGACAACACCATTTTGTTCTGGTGTGTCTGTGCATGAGCCTTCAAACAAAATTCCATTATCATTGTAATAAGCAAGCAAAACAGACGATGTGAATTCAACCCCATTATCTGAACGGACACGTCTAATGTATGATTGAAACTGTGTGCGGACCATATTGCAAAATCGAATCAAACATTGTGGAACGTCAGATTTATGTCGAATAAGAAAGACCCAAACTCCTCTACTATAATCTTCAACAATTGATAAGAAGTAGCGTGCACCACTAAATGTATCACATTTATATGGCCTCCAAATATCGCAATGGATCAACTCAAAACAAGTAGTAGTCTTGATAGAACTAAGTGAAAAAGGTAGACGGGTTTGTTTAGCACGAACACAAGAGTCACAAAATTTGGTACTGTATTTGAAATTTTCCAATGAACAAATATGTTTCAATTTCATGTCTGAAGCATGCCCCAATCGTTTATGCCATATATCAGAATTTCCAACAACTGCTAAATTCATCCCCTCGACCTTCATCGGCTCCAAGTAATAGAGACCACCAAGACGTTTACCCACTCCAATCAGTTTCCTCGAACGCAAGTCCTGTAATACACAGAAATCCGGAAAGAATGTGAATGCACAATTCAAGTCACTAGTTAGACGGCTAACAGAAAGTAAATTGCAATGAAATTGAGGAATATGCAGCACGCGATCAAGTTGCAGCCCATTATCCAAGATAATTGAAAGAATTTCGTCTCATCTAAAAGTCTGAACTTGTAGAGAGGTTGGGAATTAATTCTTGTATATTAGTTCCTGATACTCCCCCTCACTCGTGGGCCGGATTATCACCTCTTACCCTTTGGGGAGGAGGCCCAGCGAGTGGACAATTTAAATGGGTGGAGTTGCTTTCAGCAGGAATCGAACCCAGGATGTGTGGGCGTGAGCCTTTAGGCTCTAATACCATGAAAGAATACAAAGTCCGAACTTGTAGAGAGATTGAGAATTAATTCTTGTATATTAATTCCTAATAATAACATTCCCAATAGAATGGACGGAAATAATATCGACATTTGGCATTTTGACAGATGGTTCATTGCAGCCCGTTACAACATCAATTAAGAACTGCTTATTTTTGGTGATGTGTTTAGTTGCCCCCGAATCAATCACCCAACACTCCGTCAAATCCATACGGTTACATGCCATGCTCGCCGAAGGGTCTGGAGTCGTATCGTCATCGATTTTGGCCTTCATAAAATCTGCCAATTGTTACAACTGTCCGGTTGTGAGTCCCGTCACAGGGCTGAAATTGGATGTCACATGTGATGCTTGAGGACTGGATGGTAAGTCGCACGGTGACATCGGGTCAATCACAACAGTCGGCACCTTCAATCCGCTGTTGGCCCCACAACTCATCTCAGTAATTTTATCGCCATACATGATTCAACTTTTCTGCAAAGTTGCAGCAAGAAACGAAAAACAAAACGTGCAAGAAAGTGTGGTGTACTGCAATCTTGAATGAATTACCAAGAACAAAACCGCTCTGGTAACATGATAAAACCAGAAATTCCACTAATCATAATAAATCTCCAATATATTTCTTATACGTAAAAACTTAATGAAGAGTGCGGCCAAGGATGTATATATACGCCTAAACCCTAAAACTTGTTACCATATATATCGGGAAAATTGCACTTTTGGTCCTGTAAGAATGAGGTTAAATCACTTTCGGTCCTTTTTCATACACTTTTGGTCCTGTAAGAATGAGATTAAATCACTTTTTATCTTTTTTCACACTTTTAGTCTCGTAATAAATTTATGTTTATTTTAATGGATAAAAATTGAGTGTTTATCTTTTTTCACACTTTTAGTCTCGTAATAAATTTATGTTTGTTTTAACGGATAAAAATTGAGTGAAAGTCACGCATCTCTTAAAAACACAAATGTCACTAAAATTATAAAACTATCAAATGTATTTTAACCGTTTATTTAAATAATTATTTAAAATCGATAAATTCACTTAAAATAATTTTATGATCTAAAAATTCAATCAATTATATATAATATTAAATTAAATTATTCAATTAAATCTGAAACAATGTCTCAAATCAATGCAAAAAAAAAGTATTTAATTAGCTTGATTTGATTTTTTTTTTCAAATTATATCAAAATTATATGAAGTTGAAAGTTAATTTAAATTCGAAGATTATATTTGAATATACTTTGTCTATTAATTTTTCAATTTGATTTTTTTTTTGGTAGATTCAATTACTTTCAAAATTTACTTTTAAATTTGTATTTTTTTTTTTTTGTATTTTTTAGTTTTAATACAAGAAATTTCTTCAAAATTTATTTAAATTACATTATGTTTTTAGTGATTTTTAATTATATTAAAATTCTTGAAATAAAAAAAATTAGATTCTATAAAAAATTCAAATTATATAACTTAGTGAGATTTCTTCTAAAAAATTAATTAATATTATAAATTGTATTGAATTTACTTATTTTTAAATTCTATAATTTATTATTAGTTTTAAAAATATTTTTTTATTTTTTAATTATAATTACCTTTTTAGGAATATTTTTTGGTCAACTAATGGTTTCCATAAAAAAAAACTAAAGGTTTCCATCCAAAAACTATCTTACAAGACCAAATCCGCAATAAACAGGACCATTTATAAACTTCAGGACTGAAAGTGATTTTGAAAAATTCCTACAGGACTAAAAGTGCAATTTTCCCCATATATATCAATTAGGGCCTAAACTAATTCTAAATGTATGGGCTTTAATAAACAACAGCCCAGTTATTAAATAATAATAACAAACCCAATAAATCCAAGTATGTATTTTCAATAAACACATTTCATGATCCACCCACGCCACATTTCGAATTAAATCCCAAACGATCCATCATAACGTTCAAAAAAAAGTCCAATCAACTGAATCAAATGTCTTGGCGAAATCAATCTTGAAGAAATATTTATCAAATAAATCATAAGATTTGAACATAATAGGATATCGAAAATCTAAAATCCACTCTTCTAACAATGATTGCAAGAAACAACGTAAACTAAAGTAAAGTTATTGAAATTCTACGACGTTGTAGATGGTGGTTGTCGTTGTGACGGAGCCATTGAAGAGGAAGCTTCGCCAACGTGCTTAGCAGCACACGTGGCGCAACAACAATTGTTGAGAGCTTCAGTGTACTTCATGTTTTGCAGGCGAAGCTCTTCGTTCTCCCGTTGCAGTTGAGACATCAATTGCCTCACATTTTGTGACTTCACAACATGAATATATAATTATGTCAAATGATTATAATAAACTGATAAATTTAATGACAACGTGCAAATTAAACATGTGCTAACATCTGAAATTGATCACAATAAAAATTACTCCCTCCGTCCCGCTATAAGTTTCCCCTTTCTTTTGGTTGTTTTGATTAAAAAATATAATTAAATAATAGATAGTAGTACAAGTGATGTAATGGTGAGAAAGAAAATAATAAACGAGTGTGAGATGAAGTATGATAAAATAATAGATAAAATATAAGTGATGTGATTGAGAGAGAGAAAATCATATGCTAAAAATGGAAAAAAAATGAAATGGCGGAAAACTTAGTGTGGGACATCCATAAAAGGAAAGTGGGAAACTTATAGTGGGACGGAGGGAGAATAATTTAGTAAAAAGATTTGAGTTGAGAAGAAAATTGAACTTGCCAAAATGTAATATCACAATTAATTTGCAAAGACGACTTCCTCATTTTGAAGAAAAAAGAAAATGGATCTAATCTGCACAAAGTTGAAATTATGAATCATTGTACCTAAATATCCCTTAATTAATTTTAAGTGTGTATTTAAGAAAATATGTTGTACAAATAACATGCATTGGTATACACAAAGTGATCGAAATAAAATAATTAGCATATAATGAATTTGGAGATAAATGAATTGTTCTTGCCCATATTCAAGATTGAGATAAATCACAAAAACATTATTTTAATTTATTTTGTGCCTAGCTAGCTATTAACTTAATAAATTATTCATATATAACTTTATAAATCACAAAATTATTCAAGATTGAGATAAACAAAAGAATATAATATAGTATTTACCTTGATATGATTTCGTTTATTCTGAAACCAAAATTTGATTTGCTGCACTTCCATCCCCAGCTGCTGACTAAGTTCTCTTCTTTGCATTTCACTTGGGTGAGTGCATTCTTCGAAATAACTTCATTTTAATTTATAAAATTACATTAATGAATTTATAATTCAATACGGACTTTAAATTTATTATGCACTCTATGTGCATAATGACACCATACATGCACATTATATATGCTTATTACCCTTGTGCATAATGACGACTTCATATATAAAACACGTCATATATTGATGCAATGAAATATGAGATGAAAATTTAATTAAAATGTTCGATTTTTAAATGAAAAACAATTAGAACGTACGATTCAAGTACTTGACGGGTTTGATCATCGTAGCGCATTTTCTTTGGTTGATGATCATGCATATCCTCTTCATCGCTCATTGTCATTTCTGGAGTTGAGTTCAAGTCAATGAATTGTCTTCCCATCATCTTTATATATAACCTGCACAATTAAAATTATTTTGTTCAATTTTTTTCTATTAAATTAATACATAGAAAAAAGATCCCTTAAAATTATTGACACAAATGATGTGAAGTGAATTAATGAAACAAAAGGTTAATATATATATTTAATTTTTTTAAATTGAGTGCAATTGCTAATTAATGATATACTTGCGCGCAAGTATTGAGAAATGATGGGAACTTACCGAATGCAAAGCAGCTTTATGCCGAGATCTACAAAGCAACTTTCTTGAATCCTGCAAAACACTAAGAAACATGGCAACTTTCTCAATTTTGTTTGCAATAAATTTTGGAGGGTTTTTTTTTATGCCAATAAAATGACTAGGGAAAGAGATAAAAGTGGATGGAAATATGGAAAGATAAATACAAAGAAAAAATGGATAGAAATGAGTACATAAATTGTGAAAAATGAGTGCAATAAAAGGTTCAAGGAAGGAAAATTAATTGAGGATGAGGATGGGGAGATCTAGCAATGGACAATTTTTTTCAAAAATAACACTGTATGATGAGAACTCTCTATGTTGCACTACAATTGATTTTATTTTTTCTTGGAAATATAATGAAAGAAGTAAAAATTCTCAATCTAATTTGGTCAGCAATGGGAGGGATTTTTTAAGTTGATAAAAGGGGGAGTTACTAATATGTGTTTTTCACAATTGCCTAAAACATTTTGGTACGTGCAAAATGACACCTAAAATTACTTTTATACTTTTTGACTGAATTTTTAATTTTAAAAATTTAAATTTCAATCTTCTTCCAAAATAAAAACAAAACAAATTAAAACTCATGATTAAAGATAATAATAAAACATCCCAAAATTAAACACCAAATATCCAAATAAAATTTATTATAATCAAAATAAAATTCTTGAAAACACATATAACTACACATACAACGACAGAAACTTTGCACGAATGACCAAAAACAATTGCACGAGACCTTAAAAACTTTGCACGAAATGAATGTTATATATATTTGCACAAAGCAACAAAATATTTGCATTAAAATAAAATACCATTGCATATATGAATAGATTAAAAAACAAAACAAATCAATAAAGCATCACAAAAACACCCCAGCAATACTATTTTCCCAATTTCCATTGAAGACCATCTTCAATTAATCAATTAAAAATCAATTAAAAGGAGACTCTGTAACCTCACTTCCCTATATACATGAAGAATAAATTTTACAAACAAGATCCATGAATACTTATTATCTCAAATCTGGTCGTCGACTAAAATCAATATTAAATTGCGATCTGGAAATCGAGACTCCCAAACTCTAAATTCGAAGAATTAAATTGACAATAACACAAAACCCTAGACCGGCCACCAGAAAGCCGCCGCCACCACAAAAGGAGTTCAATTTGGGTTACCGAAGAAGGTTAAAGATCATGAGCGGAGAGACGGGAAAGATGAATCGAAAACTACAAAAAGTGGGAAAGATGAAGAAGCTAAGGATTTTCAAAATTTGGGTCAAATTAAAGAAATAAAACGAATTGAGAAAAGAAGCTTACATTGCAAAACCCCAAAAACTTGATTCCAATTTAGAGGAATTAGAGAGACATATAACTATGAGGCCCAATTGATATGGCTAAGATCAAAGAGACAAACGTTGAGGAGATCAAATATATGGCGAAGCAAGTTATTAGCATTCATGAAAATGGATGAAAAGAGGCAAGGGCTTGAAATGAATGAGATGATGAGTGGGAGTGGTTGTTTTTATAGAGGTTATTAAAAAAAACTTTGAAAGAGAATGATGATGATTGCTGATAAAAGATTAATTCATGAAAATGGATGAAATTTAAGTATTGAGTGCAACAAAAGGAAATTTTATACACAGATTATATAATGATATGTGTTTATTTTGAGATTTTAAACAGGATGTGATTTAACTTTATGTGAAATTAATGTGTAAATTAATTAAAGTGATTAATGTTTGTCGCATATGAGTAATTTTTCATTAAATGGCGCAACTTTTATCTTTTGAAAATATTTGTCGCGTATTGATCTCGTATTTAATGAATAATTAATACACATCACGTGTGTTAGACGTCCTTCATCACTTGATGGTGAGGGACTTCCGGTGCCGGTGTTGGTGGCTTCGATCACCAGGACGTAGGGTTTAGGTTTTACGACGACTGCGACCCCATTAACAACATTCATTTTACACCGACTAGGACCTCTTGAAAAATTTGAACAATTTACTTTGATTTCACATTTTTATTTGAACAATTTTATGTTTTACTTTAATTATGTATTTGAACAATTTACTTTAATTTTGTATTTTTATTTGAACAAATCTATGTTTTACTTTAGTTATATATTTGAACAATTTACATTAATTTTGTATTTTTATTTGAACAATTTTATGTTTAATTTACTTTAAATAGTTGCATGCTTAATTTGAAAATTTTAACGTTAATTTATAGAATTTAATTATAAAGTAAAAAAAAAAATTACATTTCCAATTGAAATTAGTCCTTTATATTTATAAATTTTAAGATTTTAGTATTTTTTACAAAAAATCAAAGGTAATATTTGTGACATGACTTTTATTTCTGAAATTTTATTTTAAAAAATTTATTAAAAAAACATAAAATATAAAATAAAATGCGTCTGGGGTCTATTGCTTGGAAGGCAATTTTATTTCTGACATTTTAAATAGATAATAATTTCTCTTTACAAAACATTCATTAATATTTTCATCTTTTGATGTTTGTGTGAGTATTAAATTAAAAAAATCAATTCAAAATTTCGAAAATCTAAATAAAATAAAATAAATAAAAGAAAAATCAACTTAATCATATCGAAATGTGTAGAAAAGCACACCATAGAGTATTAGTGATCTGATAGCTGACTGGAACTCATATGACAGTCAAATGTCTTCCCGGCCAGTTGTTTGTTTAAATTGGTTATGTTTGATCAAACTTGTGTTCAATTCACACTAGACACATTATATATTCAATTAAGATGTCAAAGCTAGCTAGCAGAAGATAAAATTGAGTTTAGAGCTTACTGTGTTTGTATTTATAATAACATAGACTTGAAAGCGAGTTTTTCTACTTGTCTTTGTGTTATTTTATTTTGGAAAGATCCGATTAATTCGGTTCGACCCACAACTAATTTTCTATATCCTCTGGAAGGAGGTCAATCGAATGAACAATTTAATGTGGGTGGAGGTGCACTTTCAGCGGGATTTGAATCCAGACGTAGGTGAGTCTACGCTCTGGTACGCGTGCAGGGATGGATGGTGAAAAAGGTCTGTAAAAATGAAAGGCAAAGAAGAAGCATTGCAGCAAGCAGGGCAGTAACAGACCAGGGGCTGCTAAATCGGGTGTGAACAAGATCAGCAATCCACGTCTTGCCCTTATTCCGACAATGTTTCTCCATTTCTATTTTTACATCCTTAAAGATATCGAAATTATCAATCCCAAATGTGTCCACGCCTCTCAGCAGCTCCACGACCTGCTCATTGTTCTGGAACCTGTTGATCAAAATCCCCTTCTCTTGCAGCTCCTTCACATCTTCAGGGCTCTCGATCAACGACTTGATGAAGTTCGTATAGGACAACACCTTGAATTCAGAATCCGAGACTGTAGAAACCTCGTACGCAATCATGTTTGCCCCGACGATGAGTGAACTAGACCACACCATCCTCACGGGAAGGCAAAGCTCGGCCCTGAAGGCCCTTGATTTGAATTTAATGTCTCTGATAGACGAAGCAGGGCTTGGGATAAAGCTAACGCCCTTTGCTTTCAGATCCATGACGCAACGAGGCGTTTGAGCCATGAAAAAGCCCTCTTGCTTAGTGAGCTTGAATCGCGAAGCGTTTGAAGGTTTTCGAGTGCGATTTTCATCTTGTGTGACTATTTTATGACAAGCCTCAAGAAGATGAAGGGGATGTTTTTCAACAATGTTGAACTCCAAGGATTCGAAATCCGCGGAGAGGAGCCAATTTGAAAACTTACCAATTAGTTCATCGGCTTCCTTTCCGCGTTGCAAATCGAGTACTGACTTTACAACGTGGAAAGGGAGTTGGTTCTCGAGCAACATCATGTCGGGGACTACAAACTGTAGAGTGGCTATTCCGAGGCAGTAATGCCAGTCGAGGAAAACGTCCCTTTCCCCCGACAGGCCCTCGATGAAAGTTACGATGAAACTTGCATCGACAAGTATCATGTAGAGAATGATGAATGAAAAAGATAATTTTATTAACAATGAGAATGAGTATATCTATAGATTACATAATGAGCTTTTAGGTTAAACTATAAACATGGTCTTTAGGTTAACTTGTGGGCCAAGATATACAAGGAAGAAGTAAACCCTAATCTCTAATACATAATATTCCTAATACGCCCCCTCAATACGGCGGTCGATCAAGTACGCCGATCTTGGACATAAGGAGTGAGAGTCGGCATCTAGTGAGCGGCTTGGTGAGGGCATCAACAAGTTGGTGTGCAGAGGAGATGTGTGAGACCCGAAGTTGAGATTTCTGAACCATGTCACGAACAAAATGATAGTCTATGGATATGTGTTTCATGCGAGAGTGAAAAACCGGATTTGAACATAGATAAGTGGCCCCGATGTTGTCACAGTAGATGGCTGGAGGTTGAGTGATTGTGACATGTAGTTCGGATAAAATAGAGACAACCCATTGAACCTCAGCTGCAGCTGCAACAATGGCTCGATATTCTGCTTCGGTGGAAGAGCAAGCAACAGATCGTTGTTTCCGAGAAGACCAGGAGATTGGGTTAGATCCAATGAACACAATATATGCCCCCATCGAGGTGCGATCATCACAGTCACCTGCCCAGTCGGCGACTGTGAAGCAATGTAGTGAGAGTGGTGAGTCACGCCGAATTGTAATACCAAGAGAACGAGTGTCATTAAGATAACGAAGTAAGTGTTTGACTGCCCCCTAGTGGCACTTAGTGGGAGCATGCATGAACTGAGACAGTTTGTTCACTACAAAAGCAATGTCAGGACGAATGAAAAGGAGATACTGCAAGCTGCCTAGAGCTTGTCGATACAGGGAGGCATCAGCTGGAGCAGTTCCATCATGCAAGGACAGAGAGACACCCGAAGCAAGAGGTGTTAATTGAACTGGCATGGCGTCGAGCATGTTATATTTAGCAAGTAGATCAGTAACATACTTTTGTTGGGCGATGACACAACAGGTCTTGGTGCGAAGGACCTCAACGCCGAGAAAATATGATAAGGGCCCCAAGTCCTTGATGGAGAAGGTCGAGGCAAAATAACGAACAACCGAATCAAGAAAAGCGGGATTATTGCCTGTGAGAATCAAATCATCAACGTACACCAGATAGTAGGCTATAGTATCACCATTACTGTAGACAAAAATAGATTCATCTAACTTGGTGTGGAGAAATCCCAGAGAAGATAGAAAGGCACGGAGAGAGTTATACCAGGTCTCTGGAGCCTGTTTGAGGCCGTAGATGGATTTGTGGAGCTTACAGACATAGGAGGGAAAGTTCTTGTCTGAAAAGCCAGGTGGTTGGGACATGTAGACTTCATCGGGAAGGGTGCCATGAAGGAAGGCATTATTGACATCAAATTGGTGTAGAGGCCAATCACGAGAGACAGCAAGAGCCAGAAGAATGCGCACAGTAGCCGGCTTGACAAGACGAGCTTTGAATTTTTCCACAGATCAATCAGGTTTGCGTTTGATGCGAAAAACCCACTTACATCCGACCACATTCTGCGAGGGATCCGGAGGAACCACATCCCAGGTTCCATTTTTCAATAAGGCTGAGAACTCTACAGACATGGCATCACGCCAACGAGCATCTTGTAGGGCCTGAGACACAGTGTGAGGCTCAATATCAGAGTTAACGGAGGTCAGAAGTCCATACCTTGGATTGGGTTTAAATATGTTGTCACGTGCCCGAGTGACCATATGATGGCGTGAGGCAGCCGGATCTGGTGAAGGGACACGACGAGGAGACACAGGAGTAGCAGGAGTCGGCGCTGGAGGGAGCTCGACAAGGGGAGGGATCTCGGTAACAGGGGGAGGCATAGGGACGGAATCGGTGTTAGGCGGGTTCGAGGCAGTCAGAGTTGGAGATGGGAGGGGTTTAGTGTGGAAAGGAAACTGGTCTTCCACAAATTCGACATGACGAGATGTGTAAAGGCGGTTGGACGATAGGTCCAGGCAAAGGTAAGAACTTTGGGTTTGAGAGTATCCGATGAATACACAGGGATGGGAGCGAGGGGCAAGTTTGTGAGAGGTGTAGGGATGAAGCCATTGATAACATAGGCATCCAAATACACGGAGTTTGAGGATGTTGGGGCGACAGTAGAATAGGGTTTCAAAGGAGTATTTTAGCGAGAGACCAACTTTAGGTAGCCGACTAATCACGTAGGTGACAGCAGTAAGGGCAAAGGGCCAATACGAGAGAGGTATGGAGGAATGGTGAAGGAGAGTAATGCCGGTGTCAACAATATGATGATGACGACGTTCAGAAGCACCATTGTGCTCAGGAGTGTGGGGAGGGGTGGTGAGGTGGGTAATTCCGTTAGAGGATAGAAATGGGCGGAGAGCGACAAATTCTCCACCGTTATCAGTGTAGAGGGTGGTGATTTTTAGTTTTAGGAAGTTTTCGACTAGGGCTTTGTAGGCTATGAAAGTGGGTAGGACATTAGACTTGCGTTTTAACGGATATAGCCTCGTACACATATTTGGAGAAATGATCAACAAAGAAAACATAATATTTGTAACCATCCTTAGACAGAACAGGAGAGGTCCAGACATCAGAGAAAATTAATTCTAGGGGCATGGACGAAGATAAAGTAGTATCGTTAAAAGGTAGTTTGTAACTTTTTATACACTTACAGGAATCACAAGAGAAGTTTGAACATTTGGTAAGGTGTAAAATATGGCTGGACACGACATAATTTAAAATTTTAGAGGAGGGATGACCTAACCGAGCATGCCAGATGGGTAGGGAAGGGCGAGTAGCTGAAAAGGCAGCAGGGGAGACGGGTGTAGTGTTTGGCCAGATATAAAGTCCATTAACGCGCGGTCCGTGCACTAGAGTGTCCCCCGTACGCGAATCCTTCACCTGAAAGTCACAATTAGAGAAAGCAACCACCAGGTTATTCGCAGCACATAGTTGAGATACATAAATTAAATTTCGAGACATATGGGGTATAAGTAAGGTGTTCGGAAAAAGTAAGCAAGAGATGTGAGGAAATGTAAGAGTGAAATTTTTATGTTATATTGGTTGGACATAATTTCTTTAGTTTTTATATCCATTTAGTTTATATGATAATTAAGTCTTTGTTGTATGAATTAACAAATAAAAGAATTATTAATAAACAAAAAAATTAAAAATAAAACTACATTTAAAATTTTAAAAAATTACAATAATTATAAGCCACGAATTTAGTGATTAATATAAGTGAAATAATATTTAATCAAAACAAAAATTAAAAAAATTATACATGTGAATTTTAGAATTTTAATCAAAACAAAAAAATTACATTTACAATTTATAAATAAAAAATAATAATTTTACAACAATTACAAATCACAAATTTAGTGATTAATATAAGTAAAAAAATGTTCAATTATTAAATGAATTTGTTTAAAAAAAAAGGGTAAAACATGTATACATGATATGAACTTTTTAGAATTTTAATAAAAACAGACTTGTGAATCACAAATTTAGTTATTTTAATATAGAAAGAAATTTTTTTGTAAATTTTAAAAAAAAATGGGTCGAAAATGAGTACATATACAATTAATATTACAATTTTAAACGAAAAACAGACTTGTCCGAGTGGTAGGCGCCCCTCACTAGGCGCCCACACACCCGAGTTCGAGTCCCATGAAGGTTGAATATTCAGCCAATTATGCACAGGCCCTCGCGGGCTTGGAGCGGGCCTTGACTGGTCTAGGCCCGTGTCCAAACTACTTTTTTTTTTATTATTTGGTTTATCGACGGAATATTTCGTCGGTAATTGAAAAATTAAAAAAAATATATGTCGGTAATTCCGTCGGTAATTTAAAAAAATTTAAAAAAAAAATTTCCGTCGGTTTTGTTGGTAAAAATTACCGACGAGGTTTGCACCGACTGAATATTTTCGTCGGTATTTCCGTCGGAAAACACTGTTTCCGACCGAATTTCCGTCTCTATTTCCGTCGATAAAACATGTCTTTTTTGTAGTGAAAAGGTCGGGGCCTAGGACGAGGAGGATGGATTTTCAAGGGATCTTGTGAACAGATCATGAGATTCTTCTTTAGCGAGAAGATCCGAGAAGGAAGGGAGAGGAGAGAGGTTGATTGGGGAAGTGGAGAAACCCTGGAATTCGGGGCCTAAACCACGAAGAAACCAATGCAACTTGTCTATGTTGCAACCCATTGAAGATAGTTGATCACACGGATTCTTGAAAACAACCTCAAATTCTGAAACGGATCTTGAACCTTACTTGATTACTTGTAACTCATGTTTGAGTCGTAACTCACGGGCCTTGGAGGGCTGATTAAATGCCTCAGCAAGAGCTTTCCAAATCTCTAATGATGACGAGCAGCCAACAGTGACTGCCATGGCCTCTTCAGTAAGTGTAGAAGTCAAGAAAACACTTACAGTTTGATCACGAGAGTACCAAGAAGTGTAAAGCGGTTTGGGCGAAGAGACCCCGACGGTTGTGATGGCAGCGGGTGGTGTCGGCGTTTAGAGTAGTTAGTTAGTTATCTTATGGTTTCAACTACTCTTTGTAAACTTCTATAAATACCCTTCAATAGCATCTTGATATTTTTTTAAATTGGTTATGTTTGAAACAAACACAGTTATTACTTTAATAACCAATTTAAACAAACACAATTGTTACATTAATAACAATTGAGCTTGATGTTTGTTTAAATTGGTTATGTTTGAAAAGACTTGTGTTCATTCCAAGCGAAACAAGTGATATATTCAGTTAAGATGTCAAAGTTAGCCGAAGATAAAAATGAGTTTAGAGCTTACTTACATTTGTATTTATAATAACTAAGACTTGAAAGCGAGTTTTTCTACTTTGTCTTTTTTTTTTTTTTTGAAACATCCGTTTAATCATGAAAAAGGTTCTAGACCAACACTAGTCACAATCCTATTGGTCAAAGCTATATGAAAGATAAGAACCTAAGGAACCTTCATGGATGTGTCGTGCTCAAAAAAAAATGCCAATCAATAAACACAAACACCAATAATTTCAGACATTTTTAAAAACCATTTATAATATCAAATTCCCAATTGGAATACTTTATTGCAACAATGTCAACCCTTTAATGCTGCATCATATATATATACTCAAAATTTCTCTGTCTGTTAATATTGATAATGGGAAAGATTTTAGTAACTGAAAAAGGTGAAATTTCTAATAATTTCAACTTAGATTTGGGTGTAAGAGATGAATCTAAAGAAACGATGCATCTGGACATACATGAAGACCGGTCACGGACCCGCCGGATACACAAAGTGTCGCCGCAACGAGCAACAAGACAAGCATGTATGATCCCGTTGTCATCTCCATCGGCCCCTACCACCACGGGAAACCGGAGCTCCAAGCGGCGGAGGAGATCAAACGCAGATTCTACCAACAAGAACATTCTCTACGACAAGATTCTTGGAAAAATATACGAAATCCGAGGTTGTTACGCAGACGATTGTGTAAACAATTATGATGAAAAGAAACTAGCTACGATGATATATTAGGAATATTATGTATTAGAGATTAGGGTTTACTTCTTCCTTGTATATCTTGGCCCACAAGTTAACCTAAAGCCCATGTTTATAGTTTAACCTAAAACCCATTATGTAATCTATATATACTCATTCTCATTGTTAATAAAATTATCTTTTTCATTCATCATTCTTTACATGGTATCAAGGCAATTTTTTGCTAACGCCATCTCTTACGATCCCTTCCTTCTTCTTTTTTTCCCTTTTGGTAATTTGCCCAAACCCTCCAATATTTTTCTCCAGATTTCCTATTTCTACGGAATCTCCAGAATCGGCCCAGCCCAAATCCCAAAAACCCTAACCTGCCTCACGCCACCGTGCTGCTTCATTCCCTACCTTTCTCTCCTCCGCTGATCACGCACATGGCTGTCACCAGCACAACCTCCACGGCCACTGCATCATTTCCCCATGCTGCTCGCGCAACATCGTCCAGAGGCCACCCACTGTCCTCGCCTTATAGTGCTCGCGTGACGTCGTCACCCAGCGCCCCTACTCCTCGGCAGCCACGCCCGTCCCACTCTGCCGAGCATATGCCTACTTGTACTCGCCCCTACCTCGGCAAATGCCAAATTTGCGGCATCACTGGCCACTCTGCTCGCCGCTGCCCAGACTACAACCCCTCAGTCGCCCAGCCTGTTGCTCACCCGAATTATGCACACCCATCGGCGTACACGTCCACCTCCTCGCCCCCTGCCCCAGATTGGATTTTAGACTCTGGGGCGTCACACCACATCACTACAGATCTTGCCAACCTTTCCCACCACTCTCCATATGATGGTACCAATGGAGTCGTTGTTGGGGATGGCAAGCACCTTTTCGTCTCTCGTATTGCACAAATTTTTTATTTTTTTTAATTTTGTGATTACCGATGGAAATTTCCGTCGCTAATCACAATTTTTTTATTTTGTGGTTAGAGACGGAAATTTTCGTCTGTAATCACCAAAAATTATGTCGGTAATCACGCGTATTTTTTTATTTTATTTTTTGTGATTACCAATAGAAAATAAATTCCTTTGGTAATTACCGACGGAAAATAAATTTCGTTGGTAAATCGGTTGACTTTGTTAATCCGTCGATATTTCGTAGTTTTTTGTAGTGTTTTTTCTCGCGCTTCGGCTCCCTCTGTTTTGGGTCGTGGTTTCAAAGATTTTGTGATTTTCTGCTCGTCCTCGGCTTCACTAAAAGAAAATCTGATACTTCCCTGTTCATATACACCTCAGGTCGTATCATTCTTTATCTCCTCATTTATGTTGATATAATAATTACTAGAAATGATAAAACTTTCATTACTCGTCTTATTTCCAGGATCAAAACAAAGAGTTTGCGATAAAGGATCTTGGTCGCCTAACATACTTCCTAGGACTCGAAGTCACCTACACTGCTCGCGGTCTATTCCTTAGCCAATCAAAATACGCCTCTGACATCTTGACTCGTGCAAACATGCACAACTCTAAACCTGTTGCCACTCCTCTTTCCTCTTCTGAGCTTCTTCGCCTTGAAGGCACCCCCTTCGAGGATCCGACGCTTTTTCGCTCCCTCGTCGGTGCCCTACAGTATTTGACGATCACTCGTCTGAATATCTACTTTGCGATCAACACCATCAGTTAGTTTCAAGCAAATCCCACAATCGACCATTTTCAAACGGTCAAACACATTCTTCGCTACGTCAAAGGTACACCAGATCTCGATCTATCATTCTCGCTTGGACCGACCGCATTGCTCGTTTATTCAGATGCAGACTGGGCTCGTTGCTTAGATACTCGTCGCTCCACCTTTGGATGCTCCATTTTTTTAGGTCCAAATCTGGTCTCATGGGGTGCTAAGAAACAACCCCTGGTCTCGTGTTCAAGCTGTGAATCCGAGTATTTTGCCACGACGACCACTACTTTCGAAATAGTCTGGCTCTACTCGCTATTAAAAGAACTTCATGCGCTTCCTCAACAACCACATACTCTTCTCTGCGATAACAAAGTGCTATCTTCTTATCTCAAAATTCAGTCGCTCACAAGCGAGCGAAGCATATAATATAGACATTGATTATCACTTCGTCCGCAAACTCATTACTTCTGGTCGCCTAGTCACCAAATTTGTTCCCTCTACTTACGGCTCGCTGATATCTTCACCAAGAGCCTTGCTCACCCCTTATTTGAATTTTTTAGACACAAGTTTTGCGTTACTTCGCATCTGCTTCGCTTGAGGGAGAATGTTAGTTGAGTTAGTTTAGAGTAGTTAGTTAGTTATCTTATGGTTTCAACTACTCTTTGTAAACTTCTATAAATACTCTTCAATACCATCTTTACCCCCTCAATTGAGAGAGTATTCTCACTTTACAAACTGGGAAGACATTTGGGTTGTCCGATGGAATCCAGTCAACAGGTTCGATTCCCTTGTTCCACTTTTCGTGTTCCATTGGTATATCCATTTTGCTGGAACTTTAATTGACATGTGTCGTCCCCAATACTATAGGACGTTGATTATTTTTTAATATGACACGTGTCAATCATCCATATATACGACGTTGATTATTTTTTAATATGACACGTGTCAATCATCCATATAGTAGAACAAAATGTGAAACGTGAAAAGTGGAACAGGTGATTTCAATCACCAGTCAACTATCATATGACTAATACTCTATGGTGTTCTTTTCTATATTTTTAGCATATGGGCCAAGTCGATTTCGAGATGATTTACGTTTCCCCTCAACTATTGTTTAAGACTAAGTCCTAATATATAAATTATATTAATATTTTTTCTTTATAAAATCATGTGTCATGAATTTGTTTATAGTGCAACATGTGTGAAATATATAAAATGTCCTCAAAATATATAGATTTATTTCTCTGTTCTATTTTTGTGGGCGATAATTTCTTTTAAATAATAAAACAAGTGTGAGATATGTAAAATGTCAGGGGAGATAATTTCTTTTAAACTCTTGGATCGTAACTCTGTAATTATTGTTTGGGGCATTCCTCATGCTCAATTGATTAATCTTTTTTTTTTTCAAAAAAAAAAAGTTAATATTATTAATGTCAGATTTGCTGGATCTTGCACTACCAGCAATTTTTTTTTATTAATAATACTATTTAACTTATGCTGATAAATAAAATATGGGTTAATTGCAAATTTTAAAACCATGCGGATAGTGATATTAAAGGTGAAAATATTAATGAATGTTTGATAAAGCGTTATTAAATAATTCAAAAATCATCTTTAACAACAAGCGTCTGTAGTCCAACGGTTAGGATAATTGCCTTCCAAGCAATAGACCCGGGTTCGACTCCCGGCAGACGCAAATAAAATAAATTTCATTACAGTTTTTTCATCTACACGAAATTATGAACCAACAACCGATTCAAGCCGCACTCGTGGGCGGTTGGGATCGAGATTGGCCTAACAAATTTCTTTTGGCAAACTGCTAATTCTGATAAGCATGGGACGTAAATTAAAATTTTAACTATTTTGGGACCTTTTTCAAAAAAGGTAAAAGTTATGGGACGTAAATAATTTTTATCTCGAAAAAACACCATGATCTAACTCTTTTTTCCTCGAAGGATTTCTCCTGTTTGAACTTCGTATCTTCAAAAAAAAATAAAAAAAAATTGTACCTTGCCTTCTATATGAACCAAACCACACAGGACAAAATACACTAAAATGCAATTTTTTTTCTTTTTACGACCCAGGGCGCCGGAATGTTTGTAGGAAGTGTGCTGCTGGATTGGTTGCTCAAGTCATAGGTGACTTTAGCCGAGAGTAACAAAGGGGCCAAACTTGATAGGAGAAACATCACTAAAATTAAAAAGAGGTGTTGGACGGATTCCTCACAGATACCGCAAAGAACACAAGAGTCATAGGTGACTTTAGCCATAGACTGCTCCGACGAATTGAACCAAAAAATTGAACCTGGTCAAAGGCCGCGACGGAGCTCTGCTGCATGAGAAGATATTCAGCCCCGTATATATGTGCATTTTAGTCTATGGGTGCGTGCGGAGGGTTGGTTGTTGCGTGGTTCCGCAGGAGGCTAGGGGTGTTCGATAAAATGTTCACTTTAATAAATATCATCATTAATAACGACGTGATGTGTATTAAATATTTTAATAAATACGAGATCAATACGCGACAAATATTTTCAAAAGCTAAAAGTTGCGCCATTTAATGAAAATTACTCTCATATGCACATTAATTTTACATAAAGTTAAATCACATCTTGCTTAAATCTCAAAATAAACTCACATATCAATATCTCCATCTGGAGCAGTTAATATTCTCTTATCTAGTCATTTTATTAGCTTAAAAAATCCCTCCCAAAATCTATTCCTGACCAAATTAAATTGAGAAATTTTACTTGTTCCATTAAAAAATCCCTCCCAAAATCTATTGAAAAAGTTGTCCATTAATGCTAGCTCTTGCCAAACCCTGTTTGTCGATTTGGGTATAAAGCTTACGGCTCGTTGGGTAAGTTTTTTAACATTTCCAAGTCACAAAGTAGCTAGCAGTGCTTAAGGTAAAATCACTCTACATCATCATCCTCAATTTTCCTTCCTTGAGTCTTTTATTGCACTCATTTTTCACAATTTATGTACATTTCTAGCCATTTTTTCTTTTTATTTATCTCTCCATGTTTGCATCCATTTTTTTATCTCTTTCCCTAGACATTTTATTAGCATAAAAAACCCATCCAAAATCTGATGCAAACAAAATCAAATTGAGAAAGTTCCCATGTTTCTATCTTAGTGTTTTGCACGATTCAATATAGTCATTTTGTAGATCTCGGTATAAAGCTTTTCATTGGGTAAGTATTCGATCTTCATCGTTTCTGAAGCACAAAAGTACGTTTAATACAAAAAAAAAACCTCTGTTATACTTTAAACTTTTGTTGCATTCACATCAATTAATAACGCACGTGATGTGTATTAATTATTCATTAAATACGAGATCAATATGTGACAAATATCCTTTTGTTGCACTCAATACTTAAATTTCATCCATTTTCATAAATTAATCTTTTATCAGCAATCATCATCTCGATCCATCGGGAGCAATTCACATTCTCTTTCAAAGTTTTTTTTAATAACCTCTATAAAAACAACCACTCCCACTCATCATCGAGAAAAAAATTATTTACGTCCCGTAACTTTTACCTTTTTTGAAAAACGTCCCAAAATAGTTAAAATTTTAATTTACGTCCCATAACTTTTTCAATTGCTTAATTTACGTCCAATTTTTCCTGAAAATCCCCAAATTTATGTAAATGGGACGTAAATTGAGCAATTGAAGAAGTTATGGGACGTAAATTAAATTTTTAATTAAAATGGGACGTCATGCGAAAAAGATAAAAATATTCAACAAATGTATACAATTCACTATAAAATTAATGTAGTTTATGTTATACAATCAAATAAAAAAATAATTCATAAATTAATTAATTATTATAAAAATCAATTAACTTACCTAATTCATTATTAGAAAAATTATTAACTTACCAAAAAAAATTATAATTACAATATAAGTATTATAAAATAAATTATGAATATTAATTAAAATACTAAATAATATTTTATAACATATAAAAATAAATTTAGAAATAATTTTTCATAATATCAAAAAAGATATAATATGAAAAAAAAACCAAAATTTATTTCTAAGTCAATTAATTACTAGAAAAATCAATTAACTTACCTGATTAATTATTTAAAAACTCAATTAACCTAATTAAAAAAATAATTTAAAAAATCAATTAACATACTCAAATAAATATAAATTTTATCTTTAAAATAATAAAAATTCCAAATAATTTTTTTACTATAATTGTCAAAAACTCTTATTAAAACTTAACAATTATTTTAATATTTTAAATAAATAAAAAAAATCATAAATATTTAAAATCCCCAAATAAATCAAAAAATACTCAAATATATCCAAAAAAAAATCATCTCTTACCCACGGTAATTGAAAGATGATGATGAACGTTATATTTTTTAACAATTTGTTAATTTTATTGTTTTTCATTTTTATTATATAATTTTTAATTTGATATTAGTTTGTACAAAATTATGTGGATCCACTTTGTGTAATACTTAGATAAATTTTTATATTTATTTGATTACTTTAAAATAAATAAATATTTTTATATTACTTATATTGTAATTATAATTTTTTTCGTCAGTTAATTGATTTTTATAATAATTAATTAATTTATGAATGAATTATTTTTTATATTAAAATAAATTAATTTATGAATAAATGAATTATTTTTTTATTTGATTGTATAACATAAACTACATTAATTTTATAGTGAATTGTACACATTTGTTGAATATTTTTATCTTTTTCGCATAACGTCCCATTTTAAATAAAAATTTAATTTACGTCCCATAACTTCTTTAATTGCTCAATTTACGTCACATTTACATAAATTTGGGGATTTTCAGGGAAAATTGGACGTAAATTAAGCAATTGAAAAAGTTATGGGACGTAAATTAAAATTTTAACTATTTTGGGACGTTTTTCAAAAAAAGTAAAAGTTACGGGACGTAAATAATTTTTATCTCCTCATCATCTCATTCATTTCAAGCCCTTGCCTCTTTTCATCCATTTTCATGAATGCTAATAACTTGCTTGGCCATATATTTGATCTCCTCAACGTTTGTCTCTTGATCTTAGCCACATCAATTGTGCCTCATAGTTATATGACTCTCTAATTCCTCTAAATTGAAATCAAGTTTTTGGGGTTTCACAATGTAATCTTCTTTTCTCAATTCGTTATATTTCTGTAAATTGACCCCTAATTTTTTTAAATCCTTAGCTGCTTCATCGAGTCCACTTTTTGTAGTTTTTGATTCATCTTTCCCGTCTCTCCGCTCATGATCTTTAACCTTCTTCGGTAGCCCAAATTCTAGGTGTTCATAATCTTGCTCATCTAAAGGGCATGAAATCGGATCACGAAATCGTCGCAAGTTCAATTTTCTTCAAAAATTACTAAATTAAGAATCATGACAAGTTCAATTTTCTTCTCAACTCAAATATTTTTACTAAATTAGAATTGTTATTTTGATCAAGTTAAGTTTAATTGATTATATTGTAGAAAAGTGCACACGTTTTGCACGTTGTCATTAAATTTATCAAGAAATTGCTCACTTTATTATAATCATTTGACTTAATTATATCTTCATGTTGTGAAGTCACAAAATGTGAGGCAATTGAAGTCTCAACTGCAACGGGAGAACGTAGAGCTTCGCCTGCAAAACATGAAGTACATTGAAGCTCTCAACAATTGTTGTTGCGCCACGTGTGCTATTAAGTACGTTGGCGAAGCTTCCTCTTCAATGGCTCCGTCACAACGACAACCACCATCTACAATGTCATAGAATTTCATCGACTTTACTTTAATTTACGTTGTTGCTTACAATCATTGTTAGAAGATAACATGAATATCAATTGTACTTTTGTTTTTCACTATTCCCAACTCTTTATCAAGCTATATCATGTGCATGAAGAGTGAATTTTAGATTATCGATTTCCTATTATGTTCAAATCTTATGATTTATTTGATAAATATTTGTTAGTAGGGATAAATTCATTTTACGTCCCGTCACTTATACCTAATCCAGTTTAAATCATTTAAGTATTCATTTTTTTAACATATGTTCTCAGGTGTTCAATTTACGTCCTTTTAACCAGATATTTTTTAAATTCACCGAAAATATGGGCGTGCAGCTGACACGCGTAAACCAAGTTGGAGATTATAGCTAGAAAAATGTCTAACTTACGTCATTTACGCTTGAAAATTAAAAATTAAAAGATTCTAAAATATCATTAAAAAATTTAAATATCTCATTAGAATTAAAAGAATATCTAAAAAATAAAAATCCTAAAAACTAAGAATTATAAAAAGTGTAAAATCAAAATAAAAAATTAGAGTTTTTCTGGTGCTATCTACACATCCACATTACATGTAAGTGGTAGACAAATCTTGAATGGTGTCCTTGTGCTTAATGAAATGATAGATGAAGTAAAAAAAAAAGGATCAAAATGGTGTGGGTGGATCATGGAATGTGTCTCTTCTGCAACGGCCACTGTTCTAGTTAATGGCAGCCCCTAAGGAGTTCAAATTGGATCGCGGATTGAGACAAGGCGGTCCGCTATCACCTCTTATTTTCCTCATTTCAGCTGAGGCATTGAGCATTATAATGTCAACGCTTAACACGGCTCTTTCTGGCCTCTTTGATGCACCTCTGATTGGTGTAAATAAGGTTCAAGTTTCGCATTTGAAATATGCGGATGACACAATTCTTGTGGGCCTTGCTTCATCTAAAATTATTTGGGTCCTAAAGTGTATCCTCCGAAATTTTTTTGAGGTTCTCTCGGGTTTACAGATAAATTACTCATAATGCAACCTCCTTGGGGTTAACATTGATGCAAACCTAGTTAGTCCCATTTTTTCGCAATTACATTTAACTTTTTTGGGATCAAAACAGAACAAATTCCAAAAAAATGGGATTAAATTGATACGTTTAACTTTTTTGGGACCATTTAAAAAATATTCTCGTCTATTCATTGGCCTGTCCACTTAGAATATTCACGTCTCCCATCCCATGCATATTCCCCTCAATTGTTTTTTATCATTATATTTAAAAAAAAAACTACATTTTGTTTTCCTTATAACCTACTCATCGTAGTCCCTTTCATGTCGTTCTATGTTGTCATTCATATTCGAATGTCAACTTTGTTCGTGTTTGCTCATGCGTGTTTATATATAGATATATTAAAACCCTATTCCCAAAAACAAAACTCGAATTATTGTTTAGGTTGAGATCATGTAGAGGCATACTCCTATATGATTGTCATTGTTTTAAATTTATAGTAAAAAATATTGAATACAATATTTAGTTACATTATGAACACATTCAAATGCAGAGACCATTGCACGACGTTTCTGATACATTCCACGCTTCAATCCACTCTTCCATCAATCATCTCAGCTATCATCTCTTCGATGGGCTTCTTATAGTCTTTTAGATTTACAAATTCAATTTCACCGAATGTCTTACTTGGCACAATCAATAAATAATTAATTGGGATTCCATTTTTTTAGTCCATTAACTTACTACGTTTTTTAATTTAGTTCACACGATTATCACTTTTTGAATTTAGTCCATTAAGTTTCGACTTTCTATTTTTATTTTGGCCAAGTTACATGCTACAACATCAGGTTTATTAACATGTGACCCAACCTTTTATTTTATTTTCCTTTTAAATATTTCTTTTATTACATGAGGCTACTAATACCCCATAGAATATTATACACACCCCAAATGTTAAACACACTACACTAAAATTCAAAAATCAATTAAATCAAGTTAAATAAAATTATAAAAATATTTAATGAATTGTCAAAAATAATTAAATTAAAAAAGTAAGAATTCAAATTAATATAAAAAATATAGATAAAACCTATAAAAAAATCACCCAAATCTTCAAAAATTAAATAAAGCTAAAAATTAATTACTTTAATTAGTTTTGAAGATTTAGTTAATTATTTAATATTTATTTAGCTTTAATTTATTTTTGAAGATTTTTATTTTCAATTAATTTCTTTAAATTAATAATTATTTCACATTGAGTTGATTTTTCTTTCATTTTATTTAATCACAGAAAGAACTCTGGTGCAGCAGTGTAACTCGCTAATGAGGGATGTGCTCCCTTGCCTCTCCGTTATCCACAGACCTTTCAATTACCTAGTTTCAAAATGACATGGACTAAATATGACATGTGGCAGGGCAGAGGAGTTTTTGACACATATTTGACATATGTGAGAGCATAATTTGTCTCAAATCACATGTGGTCGGAGAGTCTCTCCTCCTTTTATTTTGTCTCAAATCACATGTGGCCGGAGAGTCTCTCCTCCTTTTATTTTGTCTCAATTCTCAAATCACATGTGGCCGGAGAGTCTCTCCTCCTTTTATTTTGTCTCAATTCTCAAATCACATGTGGCCGGAGAGTCTCTCCTCCTTTGGGTAAAATGCAAATATGGTCCAAAGAGAATTCATGTTCACGAAAATGGTCCCATTTTGAACAGAAACGGTCCCACGAGATTTTTCCGTCAAAAATTAACGGAATTGTGAGCGTGAGGCACACATGACATTAATGTCAAAAACGAAAAAAATGCAGATTTGTCCCCAATAGATCAAAAAAATACAGATTTGGTCCCAAGAGATTCGTGCTAACAAAAATGATCTCATTTTGTACAAAAAAAGGTCCCACGAGATTTTACCTTCTAAAACAAAATCTCTAAATGCTCTATTTCAATCAAATGCTCCAAAATCACCTCTAATTCTAAAAAAGCCCTAAAAATATCCCTCAAATAAAATCATACGAATCCAAATTGAAAATTCAGGAAAAATTGAAGCCTTAAGCATTCCCAAATCGCAAACCCTCACTTAAATTCCTCAATTCGTAAGCACTCACTTAACCCCACCCCACCCCACCCCCCCAAATCAAAGCAGACAAGTCAAATCGTTATTTGATTTTTTCCTATCTTTAATTTAAAATTTTGATGGAATTAATTGAATTCTTCAAAATTTACGTTTTAAGAACTGTATCTGATATTTTTAAAAAATCTATATTATATTTTTTTATAAATTTTTTATGATTTTATAAATAAAAAGTAATATCTTCAAATTTTAAATTATTCAAATTCTTTAATTTGACAGATTTTACCTAAAATATTAATTGATTTAAAATTTTTAATATTGTTTTTGTCTTTTTAAATGTTGTAGGTTTTCTATGAATTTTTCTTAATTTTTAAATTTAATATAAATTATTATCTATATATGTTTTTTTCAAATTTACACAAATTATTATTTGATTTGAAAAAAAATCTGTAATGTGTAATTTTTTTCTCATTTTTTTGCTTTGGGGCCATTTTTACAATATCACTTAACGGAAACCGTTAAGTATTTAACGGTTGGGACCATTTTTGTAAAAAATGGGATCAAAAAAGAACGTGGGATCAAAATTGTTTTTGAAAAATTCTTTTGGGATCAAACTTGCATTTTACCCCTCCTCCTTTTAGTTTGTCTCAAATCACATGTGGCAGAAGGCTGGGGAGTCTCTCCTCCTTTTATAGACATAGATTTGAACAAACATCAAAAGATGAAAATATTAATGAATGTTATGTAGAGATAGATTATTATGCATTTAAAAAGTCATGGTCGGCAATGAGCGTCTGTAGTCCAACGGTTAGGATAATTGCCTTCCAAGCAATAGACCCGGGTTCGACTCCCGGCAGACGCATATAAAATCTGTTTTTAACTTAAAATAGTTATTTCCAAATCAATTACCCCCAATTTTACCACGCTTTAATTTCTCTCCATTTTGCTCTAAAAGTGTTTAAATCTAAAAGTGTTTAAATAATTTTTTGAACAACTTGTATTAACAAATACTTGTTGAATAAGTCTAGTATTTTTGCAAGATGCATAAATGCATATTTTTATTTATATGCAATCGACAAGTGCATATACTTTCAAATATGCATGCGTTTTTTTATATATGCAATCGATGATTACATATACTTTCAAATATGCAGACCATTAATTATGTGCACATTCGTTTCACACCTTCGATTACTCGTTCGATTCTCAAGGTGTGTTTTCTGCATGTTAGTTTAAATCTTTGATATGATGTACTGAAAAATTAGAATAAACATAAATTGTTTCGAATTTAATTGGAATTTTTAACACAAAGGTCGGATTGGCCTGTAGTCTTATACGTAATGCGCAACTAATGTGCATATATTCATAGTTTGGTGCATATATATAATATGTGCATTGCTTATTAATAGAAGATGCATATATATAATATGTGCATTGCTTCTTAATAGAAGATGAATATATATAATATGTGCATTGCATAAGAATAATATAACACTTTATCCTCCATTTCATCATGTTTTCATTTCAAATAGGCAAGAGTGCTACTTGCAATAAACCATAACATGACTTACAAACTGAAATGACATTACACAATAGTTCAAGTAATAAAATAAGAATTCAAATTGCATTCAAAAGTAAGTAAGCACGTCTCGAAATTGAGTGCATCATCTGCAGAATAGTATACTGCTGCTGATTTATTTACTTTTCGGCTACTTGAATCCTCCTGGAATCAATCCATAATTGAGCAAATCAGTACATATTATACAAAGATTATGTGACAAATAAATATAGTATTGTAGTATTAGTTAAGTTGCATATTTACAACTTGGCATCCTAGTCGACAATTTTTAAATGAATAACCTGCACAACAATTAGATCCACTTACAACAACAAATTTAAATTAATAAACTCCTAACATTGGTTGTTTAACAGACTTGAGAAGGAAGAGGCGCGACGGAGTTTCCGAGATCGGCGACGATGGAGATAGCATCGGACATCCCTCCTACTCGTCGGCGCGACGGAGTATCCGAGATCGGCGGCGATGGAGATAGCATTGGACATCCTTCCTACTCGTCGGCGCGATGGAGTATCATCCGAGATCAATTGATTATCCCCAAATTTTAACAAAAATGAATGACGATGATAGAGGTTATCATCGATTCATGGAGATAAACGTTGAAAATGAATGCAATTTTTTGGATGAACTAAGAACGAGACGCTGAGAGATATTGATTACGCTGAGAGATTTTTGGATGGAAAATTGGAAATGAATGATTCAATTGGAAATAAACCTAATAAGGAAAGTTCGGCAAAAAACAAGGAAGACTCATTCAATTTTAATATTAATTGTCTAGCTAAATAATATTAATTCTTTTAATATATTGATTTGAGGGCATATTAGGAATGTCAAATATGGATTTGTCTTAAATTGTAATATCAATAATTTTTGTCTTGAATTAAAATATGGGCTAGGATCTTGGTCTATAATGTCAATAAACTCTTTTATATATTCGTCTCGCTATGCTAGATCACGGAAGGACCAAATGTGGATTCGGACAAAGTTAAAAAAACTATTTGTGATTTTTTGTCACCCATTTCTGGCGCGATATAGTTACTGTCACCCTGCTGATGATAGGGTGGCTTTGTTTTTTGCGGCGGCAGTGGCACCTGTTAGAAACGAAGAAGACAGAAATATGAAACATGAAGAAAAGGCTTGGCGATAATTTCGTTATTATCGATAATTTCAGTATACTGAATACTGAAACATTAATAAAATAATATTTTTACAATATAATTTATAATAGTACATTATTAATTAAATAAATAAAAAACTAAAACAAAATTTTTTGACTCAGTCGTGATTCCCTTCCTTCAATTCATCAATTCCATTATAATTTAATTAAATAAAAAAACTTAAACAAATAACAAAAAAAATTAGGTATAATTCAGTATGAAACGATATATCAATATTTCGATATGATTCTATATACCAACATTTCGGTATGATTCGGCATACCGATATTTCGGTATTAAAACTCTCATATCGAAAATTCGGTGTACGACCTACCGAATTTTCGGTATGAGAGTTTTCATACCGAATTTTCGGTATGAGAGTTTTCATGCCGAAATTTTCGGTATAATAACGGTATCAATATTTTCAATATCGAAATTTTCGATATGATATAGGTATGATAGATATCTATTTTTATATACCGGGTATTTTTTTATTTTTTTTAACACATATTTTCTCAGTTTTTTGCACACATTTTTTAGCACTCAGATTTTTGCAGCATTTTTTGCTCTGTTTTTTGAACACATATTTGCTCAGTTTCTGCACAGTTTGTAGCACTTAATTTGTTTATGTCAAAGAACTCTTACTTTGCTCATTTTTACACATTAATATTCAACACAAATCCATGGTAAATTTTGACATTATAAATACCAGCCTGCTGCCATTTTTTCGTTCTCATTCTCTTTGTTACTTCTTTTGTCTCTCAAAATTTTCGAAGTATTTCGATCGAGGAAGTGATCAATGTGCATCCTTCTTCTCTCTAATTTTTCTAAGGATTTCAATTTTGATTTAGCGCCAGGATTTTACATTCTAGTTCAAATAAATTTTGGGAAAAATGCACTTTTAGTCCTGTAGAATTATATCTAAATCACTTTTAGTCCTGTAGAATTATATCTAAATCAATTTAAGTCCTTTTTCTACACTTTTGATCCTGTAAAAATTCTTCTGTTAAATCCTAACGGAAATGCTTAAATACTAACGGAAATGCAGAATGAGCCTCACGCACAGTCAACGACAATATATTTTTTTTATTAAAATCAATTAAAAAATTTATAATTATAATACAAATGTTTAGATTAATAAAATTTTAGCCCACCCAACCATCAATCTTTCTGGCGAGTCCCTCTCTCGGCAGAAATTTCCGGCGACTTCACAATCACCCACAACTACTCCCATGTACCATGTACGCTGTCCCAACCCATCATCCCCCTACTCCATTAGCTGGAAATTCCGAAAGACTGGGAAAAAAACACACACAGCCATAACATAGCACCAAAATCTCAAATCTCACGGCCACTCTCGCCACACCTGTCGCCAGAAGTACCATTCAATGTCGCACCACGCCACAAGACCCAATCCCAAACGGGACCATTCAATATTTTTAGTATCTTTTAATTATATTTCAATTCTATAAATATATTTTAGTTTTTCAGATTCTACATAAATTATTATCTGATTTGAATTTTTTTTTTTTTGTTTATTTACCATTATACTAAATTCTATATATATATTTTCCAATTAATTTATAATTTAAAAATATATTTGATTATATATAATTAATATTTTTTTTAAACTAACGTATTCCATCCTAAATATATCTAACAGGACCAATACTGCATAAAAAAGGACCACTTTCAAATATCAGGACTAAAAGTGATTTAAAAATATTCTTACAGGACTAAAAATGCAATTTTCCCAATAAATTTTAGAATTACAATTAGGTTCAAAATGGAATCTAATTAAGTTTACTTTTATACCATTTTGAATGAATTTTAAATATTTGAATTTCAATCTTCTTCCAAAATTACAAACAAACAAAACAAAATAAGATAATTGTAAGATTTAAACATCAAATAATTAAAAAAAACCAAACAACCCAAGTAAAATCCCAGAATTAAACACCAAACGTAAAAAAAATAAAAAAAAATAAACAACAAAAAAATTGTAAAATGGTGTGTGTTGTAATTGTATAAAACAACAAGAAAATTGCATAATACTTAAATACGATTGCACAAACGAACAACTCATAATTCAATTCGAAGAACACAACTAACCCAGAACCTCGTACCATGCCCATATATGCAAAATAAATTCCAAAAAAAATCGTAGAAATGAAAGGAACTAGCAAAATAAAATAGAGAACAAGATACAAACCAAAATCAATTTTGAATCGAAACAATTCTCTTTTGCATCATATATGTAAACCAAACCAAGTCAAGAACAAAAACAAACCAAAATTGAGGCTATTCATGGCGGAAAATCAAATATAAATGAAAACAAAAGGTTGAGTCCAACCCGTTTCGGCCGACACCATTGAGAAGCAGACTCGCTCCACACATTTAATTAACTTGACAGCCATTGAGAAACAGACTCACCCCACACATTGAGTTAACTCGTCCTCCTCACCTCCACAACCTCAAAGCCGCTAGGCTCGACGCATTTCTGAACAGATCGGCCCGTTGCTGCCACCACAAAGAAACCGGTATTGATGATCGACTGCTCCGACGAATTGAACCAAAACTAAACCTGGTCAATTGTATTTAAAGTAAATTAAACATAAAAAAATTCAAATAAAAATACATAATTAAAGTAAAATGTTCAAATATATATAATTAAAGTAAAACATAAAATTGTTTAAATAAAAATACAAAATTAAAGTAACTTGTTCAAACACATAATTAAAGTATAACATAAAATTGTTCAAATTTTTCATATGAAATCAAAGTCAATTGTTCAAATTTTTCAAGAGGTCCTAGTCATTGTAAAATCAATGTTGTTAATGGGGTCATCGTCGTCGTAAACCCTAAACCCTACGTCCAGATGATCGAAGCCACCAACACCGGCACCGGAAGTCCCTCACCATGAAGTGATGAAGGACATCTAACGCACGTGATGTGTATTAATTATTCATTAAATACGAGATCAATACGCGACAAATATTTTCAAAAGCTAAAAGTTGCACCATTTAATGAAAAATTACTCTCATATGCGACAAACATTAATCACTTTAATTAATTTGCACATTAATTTCACATAAAGTTAAATAACATCTTGTTTAAAATCTCAAAATAAACACATATCATTATATAACTTGTTTATAAAGTGTTCCATTGGGACTACTATTTAATCTAAACCCACACTACTTCATCATCATCATAATTTTCCTTTTGTTGATTTCATCCATTTTCATGAATCTTTCTCTGCCATCATCATCTCCATCTGGATCTATTCATATTCTCTTATTTAGTCATTTTATCAACTTAAAAAATCCCTCCCAAAATCTATATATTGCTAACCAAATTAAATTGAGAAATTCCATTGTTTCATTAAATTTCCAAAAAAAATCAAATCAATTGTAGTGCTAAATAGAGTGTTCTCATCCTACAGAGTTATTTTTGAAAAAAAATTCCATCGCTAGCTCTCCCCACACCCTCTTCGTCGATTTCGGTATAAACCTTTCGGCTTGTTGGGTAAGTTTTTTAACATTTCCAAGTCACAAAGTAGCAGTGTTTAAGGTAAAATCACTCTAGATCATCATCCTCGATTTTCCTTCCTTGAATCTTTTATTTCACTCATATTTCACAATTTATGTACATTTCTAGCTAGCCATTTTTTCTTTGTATTTATCTCTCCATATTTGCATCCATTTTTTTTTCTCTCTTTCCCTAGCCATTTTATTAGCATAAAAAAAACCATCCAAACTCTATTGCAAACAAAATAAAATTGGGAAAGTTCACATGCTTCTTACTTCTTAGTGTTTTGCAGGATTCAAGAAAGTTTCTTTGTAGATCTAGGTATAAAGCTTTTCATTGGGTAAGTATTCTTCATCGTCACTACAAGAAATTTGAGAAATCGCGACGACTACAAGAAATTTGAGAAAACGCGTTTTCATCATCCTCCATTTTCCTTCCTTAAACTTTTTATTGCATTGCAAATAAAATTTAGAAATTTAACTTGTTTATAAAACTTTTTCAGAATTCAAGAGGGACGTCCTCTTTGTGGATCTGGGTATAAAACTTTTTGTTATTTCCAAATCATAAAATAACACTAGTTATGTAAAACCACACTTCATAATCATCCTCTTTTCATTAACTTCACATCATTTGTGTCAATTTTAAGGAATCTTTTTTTCTCTGTATTTAATTAATAGAAAAGTTTTGAACAAAATAATTTTAATTAATTGTGCAGGTTATATATAAAGATGAAGGGAAGACAATTCATTGACTTGAACTCAACTCCAGAAATGACACTGAGCGATGAAGAGGATATGCATGATCATCAACCAAAGAAAATGCTCTATGATGATCAAACCCGACAAGTACTTGAATCGTACGTTCTAACTGTTTTTCATTTAAAAAATCGAACATTTCAAAATTTCATCTCATATTTCATTGCATCAATTTGTGACGTGTGTTATGAATTCGTCAATTATGCACAAGGATAAATGTGTTTCATCTCATATTTTATTGCAACAATAAGCATATAATTGTATAAATTCATTAATGTAATTTTATAAATTAAAATGAAGTTATTTCGAAGAATGCACTCACCCAAGTGAAATGCAAAGAAGAGAACTTAGTCAGCAGCTGGGGATGGAAGTGCAGCAAATCAAATTTTGGTTTCAGAATAAACGAAATCATATCAAGGTATATATACTTTTGTTTATCATACTGCAAATTATGACTAATTAATTTATAAAGTTAAATTGGAATTTTTATTGTGATCAATTTAAGTTTGATTGATTTATATTGTAGAAAAGTGCACATGTTTTGCACGTTGTCATTAATTTTATAAAGAAATTGCTCACTTAATTAATTATATCTTTATGTTGTGAAGTCACAAAATGTGAGGCAATTGATGTCTCAACTGCAACGGGAGAACGAAGAGCTTCGCCTGCAAAACATGAAGTACACTGAAGCTCTCAACAATTGTTGTTGCGCCACGTGTGCTGCTAAGTACTTTGGCGAAGCTTCCTCTTCAATGCCTCTGTCACAATGACAACCACCATCTACAACGCCGTAGAATTTCAAGAACTTCACTTTAATTTACGTTGTTGCTTGCAATCATTGTTAGAAGACAACATGAATATCAATTGAATTGTTGCTTTTCACTATATTCTCAACTCTTTATCAAGCTATATCATGTGCATGAAGAGTGCATTTTAGAATATATTTTTTTCACGGTTAAATTGCAGTTTTCTTGTAGCGGGTCCCATAACATATGTTTAATCCAATTTAAATTCTTATGCCTAATCCAGTTTAAATTTTTTAAGTATTCAATATTTTAACTTAATTATTGTCCAGTTTACATATTTTTTATCGAATATTTTTCAAATTCGGCAGAAATGTGAGCGCGCGGCTGACATGTGTGAAATGAATTGGATCCCGGCGAATTCTCCAATCTAGGTCCTTTGAATTTAAAAAATAAAATTTTCTTAAAATCTCATCCAAAAGTTTCTAAAAATTCTAAATTTATTGTTTATGTAATGTGTAAAATAAAAATTCTACAATTCAAAAAAAATCTAAAAATGTGCAAATTAAAGATTAAAAATTCTAAAAATCTCATTAAATTTCTAAAACTCACATTAAAATTTCTAAAAATAACCAAAAATTCCATTAAAATTTTGAAATTTTGATTTACTTTAAAAATAAAAAATTCTAAAAATGTTGTGGGACCTAAAAACTTTCTGCATCTTCAGGTATTTTGTATTGTCTTTAGACACTTAGGCTAGAAGTTCTTTTGTTTGGTTATTGATATAAATTATATATATACATATTAAAAAAACCGGAAGCAAATTTGAGACGAAAAATATTTCGGTCGAAAAATAATCAAAAAATAATTAACTAAAAAGAATCCGTCAAAAATCTCAAATCTGAGTCATATTGAAAAATTGTCGTATATTGCGAAGATCTTTAATTTTGTTGCAAATTTTGTTCATTTGTCAGTTTGACCATTTTCGTCGCAATTTGAGATGGTTTTGCATCCGTCATATCTCCATGATATTTGTACATGCAATGCTAGTTAGAAAGTCTACGGATGGTTCGACTTCCAGTATGATAATTCAGTATGGATGCGAATAGAATCACTACAAGGAAACTACTATTTAGCTGCGAAAAAAATTTATCGCTAAAAAATTCTAGTAATATTTTCGTTGTTAACGTGAATTAGTGAGGAAATAATTTTGTCGCGGAATTTGTTACTATAAACCCGTCGCTAACGTGTTAGCGACGAATATTTTAATTTTGTCGCAAATGTTTGCAATGAAAATATAAGTTTCATCACAAAATATTAGCGAAAAAAATATGAGGTTCATCGCAAAATACTAACGACGAAAATATTGCGACGAAGATATGGGATATCATGGCAAAATGTCCGCAAACACGTTAGCGACAGTTGTATAGCAACAAATTCCGCTATGAAATTTTTAAAACAATTCCAATAGTAAAAAATCAATGTTACTTTAGAAATTCCAAAAAATTAATAACTGTTATATATATATATATATATATATATATATATAGTAATTTTTAAAACAATTTCAATTGTAAAAAATCAATGTTACTTTAACAATTTCAAAAAATTAATACTCCACTATTACATCTAATCTTCATCCTCTCATCTTTCTATCCATCTTCATTTGCATCATCTTCTCCCTCGTTATCCTTCTCGCCATCGTTTTCAATTTCGTTCAACTCAAGATTTTTCATATAAAAAGATATTGACCTGTAACATATATAATATCTATATTTGTTCTAATATATATATATATATATCCATATAAAAAAGATTTTTTTTGAATATATAACATAATTTAAACCATAGCTAGACTAAAAACATTAATTTATAGACATTTAAACTGATTTATAAACATTTAAACATTTACTTTTCATCACTAAAATATTAGAGACGAAATATAATTTTCATTATTGTTCTAATTATTAACAATAAAATAAAATATCGTGTTGCTAATATAGTGATGAAATATTTTAATTTTCTCGCAAATATTAAATCCACAAAATTAGTAATGCAAATTTCAATTTTGTCGCTAAAATATTAGCTACGAAATATAATTGTCATTGTTGTTCTTATTATTAACAACAAAATAAAATAATTTGTTGCAAGTATAGCGATGATATATTTTCGTCGCAAATATTAATTCCAAGAAATTAGCCACGAAAATTCTATTCCATCGCAATATAATAGTGATTAAATATAATTTGTATTGTTGTCCTGATTATTAACAACAAAATAAAAAAATTTGTTGCTAGTGTAGCCATGAAATATTAGTTTCGTCGCAAACATTAATCCCAAGAAATTAGCAACATAAATTTCTATTTCATCGCAAAATATTAGCGACGAAATTTAATTTTCATTGTAGTTCTGGTTATTAATTAACCACAAAATAAAACAATTTGTTGCTAGTATAACGGTAAAATATTTTAATTTCATCGCATATTGTAATTCAAAGAATCTAGCCACGAAAATATTTTTTTAATAGCAAAATATTAGCGATTAAATATAATTTTCATTGTTGTTCGGATTATTAACAAAAAAATAAAATAATTTGTTGCTAGTTTAGCGATGAAATATTTTAATTTTGTCACAAAAATTAAATCCACAAAAATTTGTATTTCGTCGCTAATATTTTAGCGATGAAATATAATTTTTATGGTTGTTCTGATTATTAACAAAAAAATAAATATCTTGTTGTTAGTGTAACGATGAAATATTTTAATTTCGTCGCCAAAATTAAATCCACAAAATTAGCCACGAAAATTTCTTTTTTCATAGCAAAATATTAGCGACGAAATATAGTTTTCATTGTTCTTAGCGACGAAATATAGTTTTCATTGTTCTTCTGATTATTAACAACAAAATAAAATAAGTTGTTGCTAGTTTAGCGATGAAATATTTTAAGTTCATCGCAAAAAATAATTTTAAGAAATTAGTCACGAAAATTTCTATTTCATCGCAAAATATTAGCGACGAAATATAATTTTCATTGTTGTCTAATTATTTACAACAAAATGATGCAATTTTTTGCTAGTATAGCGATGAAATATATAAATTTTGTTGCAAATATTAAATCTAAGAATTTAGTGACAAAATTTTTTATTTCGTTGCTAAAAAATAATTTTAGCGATTAAATTTAGATTTGTCGCAAAATTTTCGTTGCTAGTCCCCCTGTTTCTTGTAGTGAATTAAAGTACTTGGATTTCAATTCAGCATTGCACCATTTGAAGTATTTGGTCAGCTAGGAATACGGTCATTTTCAGAGGTTTAGTGAGTGTTTGCAAACACTACTATGTTCTTAAAATCACGTATTTTTTTTAAAACAGAATCACTTTTGTGGTGTTTGCAAACAAAACTAAGTGATTAAATTAATTACTTAATTAAAAGCAGTTTTGTTGAAGCACCCTTCTACAGCTTCTAAGTGTTTCTCATCATTGTACTAACTAATTTTATAATTTTGTCCTCACAATTTAAATAATATTTTATCTTTACCCATTATTTATCCAAATGTAATAAGAGTACGTGTTTTTTGTAAAATTATAAAAAGTGATTTGTTTTGCATACACCACAACATATAAAAATTTAATTAGAAGTGCTTCATTTTAAAACACTATTCACTTTCAGTTTTACTACAAAAAAATCATTTTAATCACTTTGAATCAACCACTGTTGTTTGCAAACACACCTTGAATAATGGATAGGGGAGGGACCTTTTTTTTTTTTATGGTTGGTTGCTGCTAACAAGAAGGAGAATGGGAGTTTTTTTAGTGTCTGGTTAAGAGATCCTATCCTGTGTATGAGTTAATGTGCTTGGTTGTACACACCACTCTCATGTTTTTTGTGTATCTTTGTTGGGCTTTTTTATGGTCTCGTTCTGATTTATAATATTCTCTCTCGCGGTCATTGACACGTTTATTGACATTTTATGAAATGTATTGATTAGTAGGAGACAATAAAATAAGTAAATGTGTCAATTACTGAGGAACTGACAGGAAGTGGGGGAGTACTATATATGTGTCATGACACACGTAGAATGGACGATCGATGTGTGACAAGAGAATACAAAAGTTTTGACAAAAAAAGGGAATTGGAAAACATGTCAATTTTAGTTCTAGGTTTTGAAAAAATGTCATTCATTTTTATTTATTTTTGAACCTATACTTTTAGTTGCTGTATTTTTAACACTCACAATTCTTCCGTGACTACAGCTAGAATCCATCAACCACCTTTCACGACCATTTTCATTACTCATATATTCACACACTGACACACATTATATTAATTATATTAATGTTTTAATAAAAAATGGTGTAATTTGATAATTTAGATTAAGAGTAGCTATATTATACTTTAAAATTTAGAAAGTTCTTTAATTTCATTCAAACTATCGAACATGCCTTAAAACTGTGTGTTATTGTTAAATTTGATGTGATATGTACATATAAATGACTTTAATTATAAATACATACATGTGTGTTTGCATTGATGTTTTAAACAAATTAAACAATGTTTGTTAATTATATTTTTCACCATTAATTCCAACTCTCACAAATTATAAATTAATAAATAAAAAACTTATTTAACTGCTTGAATGATCTCTAATATATACTCATCATGTAAAGATGAAAATATTAATGAATCTTTAGTGAAAGTCATAGTACAGAATGATCTTAATATAATTGGAAAGAAAATGTTTACAAATAGCGTCTGTAGTCCAACGGTTAGGATAATTGCCTTCCAAGCAATAGACCCGGGTTCGACTCCCGGCAGACGCAAACAATTTCTTTTAATATAATTTTTGTAGGTATTAATCTATGTCTTCTTCTTTCCATTTTTATTTTGTTTTATGTTTTTTTAAATTAAGATTTATTGTTAAAATTAAATGTGATAAAGTTAGGAAATAATTATTTGGTTTGTGGATAAAAAAGAATGTTTTTTTTAATGTAATAGCATCAACACCATTAACATGTCAACATAAATTATTCCGGGTAATATAGAATTTGTTAATTTTATCAAATTCACAAAACACGTGAGCCACTTTCGTTGAGAATGCACAATACGCATAAAATTCATAAACTTGTAGAAATAGAAATAGGAAGCACAATACTCGCCCAAACAATACATGTTTTATCATCTCGATGAACTACTATATTTTACCCTATCTAAATATTTGATAATTTTACCATTCAATAAAAGGAAAGGAAAAAATTATTTAAGTAACTATAAAAATAAACCATAATTAATTTAAAATAAAATTTAATCCTAAAAGAAAAAAGGTGATTTAATTTGTGTTAATTAAAAGTCACTCATTTAATATTACACTTTTCATGTTTAACTTGGGTTATCATTCAGTGATCTCTCATATCATATTATTCAACTTGGGTGATCAATTCACAAAAGGTTAATTCAGACATTTCACGTAAACAAATTTCAAACAAAAATCAATTCTGTTGAGACACCCTGTACGTATTTATCTCCATCGTCTTCTCTTTCCGAAATCCCAATACTACTTCCATTGACTTCGCAGTCATCGTAACATAACTTTTCCGGCCAAATATGGGTAACTGCAGCGGCACCACCGCCCCAAACCCCCCTCCCTCTCAGCCCACAATCAACGTCATCCCCGCCGACGCAGCGCCCCCGCCGCGGCGCCCCCTTCTGACCGGCCCCGGCCGCATCCTCGGGCGTCCGATGTCCGATATCCACACCGCCTACATTTTCGGGCGAGAACTGGGGCGTGGGCAGTTCGGCGTGACCCATCTCGTAACCCACCGCGCCACGCGCCAGGAGTACGCGTGCAAGTCAATCGCGACGCGGAAGCTGGTGGCGGCGGACGACATCGCCGACGTCCGGCGTGAGGTGCAGATCATGCACCACTTGACGGGGCAGAAGAATATAGTGGAGCTGAAGGAAGTGTTCGAAGATCGGCACAACGTGCATTTGGTCATGGAGCTCTGCGCCGGCGGCGAGCTCTTCGATCGGATTATTTCCAAGGGGCATTACTCCGAGCGCGCCGCGGCGGGGCTCTGCCGACAGATTGTCACGGTCGTGCACACGTGTCACTCCATGGGGGTTATGCATAGGGATTTAAAACCCGAGAATTTCTTGCTTTTGAGCAATGCTGAGGATTCCCCCCTTAAGGCTACTGATTTCGGGTTATCCGTTTTTGCCAAACCGGGTAATTAATTTTTTTAATTTTGATTAAGTCTTTTAACTGAAATGTAGTTCATACCCTTTTTGGATTTCAAGAATTGCACACGAAAAAGGAAAGTGGAGTAAAGGGTAGGTTTCGATTTCGAGGGGTCATTTGGTAAACTCTTGTGTAGTCTAAATTAAAAAAAATTGTTTGGATTGGGTGTATTGTATGTGTAGGCAGAGTACAAAAGTAGTGACGTTTTGTGTAAATATGTGCATATTGTAAGGGTGGGTGGAGTTCGCATATGGTTTTTCTTGTCTGGTGTGCAAATAATGGGACGTCGCGACAAGGAAAATGTGCAAATAATAATGGGACGGAGGGAGTATTGTTTATCGTATTTTCTTCAATTCAAGCTCTTCATGAGTAGGAACAAGATAACCGTTTTCATGTTTTCTGGTTAATTATGCAGAAAAGATGTGACCGTGAATGTTAGTTAGGCACAAATGTTTTGAACAATATTTGTTGTCGTTAATCTTGTAGTTGTGTCTAATTTCATTATTCAGACGATTCCTCGTTTTAGTGCTGTGGCTTTGTTAGGATTTGGCTGAGGTAGCTGTGTTTGGTTTCTTGAGAGAATTGATAGTGTAGACTCACAGATGATGTTTGATTTCAGGAGAGTCGTTTAGAGATCTTGTTGGTAGTGCATACTATGTGGCTCCTGAAGTGCTGCGTCGGAATTATGGTGTCGAAGCTGATATCTGGAGTGCTGGAGTGATTCTTTATATTCTACTCAGCGGTGTCCCACCATTCTGGGGAGGTAATATACTAGTTCAATTCCTCTGTGCCATTATTGATCTTCCATTACGTGGGATCTTTACCACGTGTCGCCCTGATAATTATCAACCGTTTGGCTATTTTATAACATTACACATGTCAGTTATCTAGATAGTAAAACACAAAATGGAAATTCAGAAGTGATACAGATGATTTCATTCCGTAATATACCAGCTTCCTCGCGAATATGAATATATATCTGAAATTAAAGGGTGCTGTTTTCGGATCATAATCAAAATTTAAAATTTCACTTATTTTCCTTTAATTACAGAGAGTGAGCAGGGAATATTTGATGCTATTTTGCGGGGGCATCTCGATTTTGGTTCTGATCCTTGGCCATCGATATCAAGTAGTGCAAAAGACCTTGTGAAGAAGATGCTTCAGGCTGACCCAAAAGATCGCCTTACCGCTGTTGAAGTATTAAGTAAGTTCGTTCTTCACGAGAAGTACTCGTAAATGTGTAATAAATTCAGTATAATAAAATGTGAAAGAGAATCGCCTCTCCCCCCTTTTTATTTAACTATCAATGTGATCTGTACTTGCATAATGAAGTCTAATTCGTTTGTTTACAGATCATCCATGGATGAGAGAAGATGGAAATGCATCTGATAAGCCTCTTGATATTACCGTCTTGACTAGAATGAAACAGTTCCGTGCAATGAACAAACTCAAGAAAGTCGCTCTTAAGGTCCCAATTTCCCATGGTTCAATTTTCCTGCTTGCTTCTATCATAGTATTTAAAAATGTGTAGTAACAATTTGTGGGGTTTTTATAGGTGATTGCAGAAAATCTTTCTGAAGAAGAAATCATAGGGTTGAAGGAGATGTTCAAATCCATGGATACAGACAACAGTGGAACAATTACGTATGAAGAACTAAAAGCTGGTCTACCGAAGTTGGGCACGAAGCTCTCGGAGTCTGAAGTGAGGCAGTTAATGGAAGCGGTACCGTCTCTTATTCCCTCTTTAGTCCAAATTTTTAGTTTCGGTTATTACTGTTATTCTTCTCTACTATGACTACTAATTAATTCTGTCTAAACCTTAATATCCTCGAGGTTTGTCTTAACTCTATAATTGTGTCAATTGAAAACACGTTACCTTGCAAGCCACGTGGTAGTTTGAGATCTTACATCACGTTTAGTAATGTGAATTTCTTGCTACTATCTATAAACTATAATCTTCACACCCGTTGGCACTTATTCTTTTGCTTAGATGTTCTTTCGTAGAAATGGTTGCAGAAACATTGCAAATTAAAATAGGAACTCGGACCTTTTTCAAACATTGTGAATTAGAAACATTGCAAGGATTATTGTAGCCATTGAATTCCAACTTTGCGTTAACTATTAAGATTGTCATACAAGTCCCTATCCATTTAATACTAGAAAGCTCTTATTTACGAAATATGTTGATGTTCTTTTCATTTTTAACTTTACATTGTTCAATTTGTTTAATGGGTGTAGCTTAGTATTTTGGGTTCCAATTACAACTGGTATCTAATTTAATTACAAAAAAAAAAAAAAAAACTGTGCTTGCCTGCTGTCATTAACTATGTTATATTGTCCAGGCTGACGTGGATGGAAACGGGACAATCGACTACATAGAATTCATAACAGCTACGATGCACATGAACCGAATGGACAGAGAAGACCATCTCTACAAAGCTTTTGAATATTTTGACAAAGATAAGAGCGGGTAGAACGTGGTTTTTCCTTTTCCTACATGTCTCTGCATATTGTGTATGCGCTTCTTTTTAAGTCTTGCTTTTGAATTCAGGTACATTACAATGGAAGAATTGGAACACGCCTTGAAGGAATACAACATGGGTGATGCTAAAACGATTAAGGAAATCATTGCCGAAGTGGACACCGACAATGTAAGTTCCTACTCTTTTAGGGAGTACAACGACTTATATATGCAATATTGCACCGTGCAATATCCCATATTGGAAACAAAAATGTCACATGTCAAAATCAGGTCCAATTAGGTCTAATCAGGTCATACATACAATATTACACCCTAAAAATATTACTCTCTCTGTCCACTAAAACTTTGATCATTTGTCTTATTTGTCCGTTCACCAGAAGTATGCTCATTCATGTTATGAAAACATTATTTTATCTTCACCCTCCAACCATCACTTAATACTCAAATTGTCATTTAACATTACTCACAAACAATTACTTTATTCATAATGGACCCCACAACACCCTTACTTTATCTAATTTATTCACTTTTTTTTTAAATTCGTGCCCAACTCTTTGAGCAAAGTTTTAGTGGACGGAGGGAGTACTTGTTTGCTCACTTAGTATCACGTTGATCAGTAATACAATATAAGATATACATTATTACATTATTGTTCATGTAGTATTATTATAATGTAATACTATATGGACAAATATGTATTATTGTTAAGCTAAACAAGTAATATTGTCTTTGTGACACATTTCGACCTGCGAGTTTTTCAAGACCTGTGAGTTTTTTTCTCTATATTATATTCCCTCCGTCCCATAATAATGGAGAAAAAGTAATGCATTTGTGTAAAATTGAGAATATTGTGAGGGTGGAATTTATAACGGACTTTCCATTTTAAGGTGTGAAAGTTATTGTGGGACATCCTAAAAAGGAAAATGTGAAAGTTATTGTGGGACGGTGGGAGTAGAATATTGCACGAGAGAGTGACTCTTTAGAGAGATATTTTAGTATCATCTTAAATTGGATATGTGCACACTTTTAAAACATCTTATGCCAGTGAACAAGATCTATTTCTTTCAAGTATATACACAATCATCTAGTTTTGAAAATCGTACTCCTTTTGTTCTATTTTTATTTGAACATTTACTATTTGCACGGATTTTAATATAAAAATTGTTTATTTGTTTTAAATGTGATAAAATTATTTATTTTAGGAATAATATGAGTATTTCTACTTTATTTATTTGAGATAATAACTTTTGTTAGTGTATAAAGAGTAATCACATGTGATGTAAATATTGAGAGAGATTTTTAAAGGAGTAAAAAGTTTTTGTCAAATGTTCAAATAATAATGGGATGTATGTTTTTTGGCAAATGTTCAAATAATAATGAGACAAGGGGAGTAAGATGTTTAGCAAAATACAGTAAATTCTGCAACCAATAAGCCAAACCATGATTAAATTGACAACTTTAAAAAATTGGCTGAAATAATAAAATGTGCCAAAGCATTGGTTTCATTTAGTAATTAGGCCTACATAAGTACTCCCTTCATCCGTCGTGAGCTTGCTTTTTGTACGGAGATTAAAAAATATAGTATAAAATATGTAGTGTGTAGTTAAGGTAGAGAGAAGGGTAGCAAGAAGAAAATGTAGAGAGATATAGAAATGAGAAAAAATAGGGAGGGATAGAGAATTTTGTCATTAAGGAAATGGAAAGCTTATGTCGAGACGTTCAAAATAGATAAACGAGAAGGTTATGGTGAGACTGAGGGAGTATGTTATTTGGCCAAGTCATAATTATTTTTATATTATGTGGGAGATGATGTTGTTTGTTGTGTTGGATGGCAGGACGGAAAGATAAACTACGATGAGTTTGCAGCAATGATGAGAAAAGGCAACCCGGACATGGCGGGTGCACCTAGACGGAGAAAATAGAATCAATGTCATTCAAGTAGTAGGCGCGCCCCCACAATTGCTCGTCCCTGCATCTCCATCAAGGTGAGTTGTGTTTTTAGCAAAGGCGGATTGTAATCGCCATTAAAGGTTTTAATGAGGCCTGTTTCACCTTGGTCAGGTTGTGGCTAACACTTCTTTTCCCCATTTGTTTTTATATGAAATCACACATATATATATATATTCATGATGTCTATCAATCTTATTTTTGGTATATCTGTGGTAGAGGCTACTGTTTAGTTGTAAAATCTGGCAGTGAATGCAACTTTATTATTAGACATCTGTTTTGTGTTACATGTACAGATTGCTGATTGTGCAGGTTTTAATTTTATTAATGAGATACTCCTGCTGTCCTGTCCGGATTTATTGTGCTCATCTTAATGAACATTAATTAGTTTATATATAAACTTGTAAGTAAAGTGATTGTTTATGAAAATAGTAAATGACAATTCACTACTTTTCTCTACATTTTCATTTCATCCCTTTCTATCTTTTTTCTTTTTTGCTTTACTTTTTCTTCTTTCTATCTCTACTTCAACTACTCAAAACAAAATGTATATTACTCCTTCCGTCCTACAAAGATAGCTACATTTGACTTTACACACAGATTAAGAAAAATCAATAAATGTAGTCAAATTTAGCTAATGTGTCAATTTTGCCCTTGGAATCACATTCTCCAAAATCTGCTAAGCTTTAATTACTCTTATTAATTAGGGGTAAAATTGACAATAAAGCAGTTAATACTAAAGTAAAATAGGAAATGTAGCTATAATTTTGGACATCAAAAAAAAGAATATGTAGCTATCTTTGTGGGACGGAGGGAGTATCTCTTAATGTCAGTGCAAAATCAAAGGAAAAATTTATGACGGAACAAATGGAGTATGTGAGAATATTTTTGCAAATTGCAACTCTTGATGTAGACATGCTTAAAAAAATTGGAATCGACAAATAGACGATTTCTCAATTATAAAATCGAACCAAATTGTATACAGGGTGGTTTCGTTCAGTACTTGAAATCGTCAGTTAAATTGGTAAATCTGTGGTTCCAGTTTTCAGTCGGACACCGTTGGTTCAGGTTAGCACTCTTGGATGTCTTTTTAGCATTTTAAAGTGGAGAAAATCGTGTGCAAGATGATTTTATTTATGAGACAAAACTCACTTGATATTTTGATTATACAGTACTTTTTTAGAACATGACATTTTGTACGTAATTAAGATTTTTTTTTATTACTATTATTTATACATTTATGTTATATGTCAAATACTTGTCAACACGACATGAGTACAATAATTTTAATTTGTGTCGACTTGACACAATATTTTTCGTGTTGACGTGTAGAATTGTGGAGATTCGGAATTAGATATAAAGGGTGATCCATACATTAAAATATGCGTCAAAAATTTATGAGTCTTTAAATAAGGTACAAAGAAAGTATCACATTTAAAAAAAATGCATGTAATTATTTTAAGACAATATTTTATAAAATAATAGGGAATTAATATGAATGAATTAATTCTCTACCGACTTTTAGATGAGACGAAATTCTTTTATGGTATTAGAGCCTCGGGCAAACGACCCGGGTTCAAATTCAATAAATTGTCCACTCGATAGGCCTCATCTTCAAATGGTAAGAGGCGATAATCCGACCCCCGAGTGAGGGGAGTATTATGAAATTAATATAAATTAATTAATTATCCATCTCTCTATAAGTTTAGACTTTTAGATAAAATAAAGTTATTTCATAAATTATAATATCACTTTTCAAACAACATACCCTTATGTAAAAGAAATTATTACTTAGGTAAAATTTTGAAAATTGATAGTACTATTTAGTATTTACATTAAAAAATAAAAACATTTCGATCAATTGAAGAGTGATAACGGTCTAACGGTAAGATAACACGCAATTTTTTCTTTTTGGGTAATACTATTGTTCGTAGGGATGACAATTTTGTACTTGACGAGAATTCGACGTGAAATTATTGGTTAGTGTGTGGTCTTATCGTGTTGACACAATAAAGACATGCACGAGTTTGTGTTGACCCATTAAACATGTATGATAAAATTAATAGATAACACATTAATTCATTAATGCTTTGTTATCTATTATTAACCTGATACGATACGACACAATTAGGGGGTGTGCACGGGTTCAAAATTGGACCGGAATTGATGCTAAAGGGTGGACCGGGTCGTAATTATTCCGGTTGGACCGGATTTTTTTTTTAAAAAAAAATTTAAATATTTTTTCAAGTTTATGGAAGCAAGAACAAGATTGATGAATTTGTGTATGAAAATTAAAGTGTTTGCTTTACATTTGAAATCAATTTATATATTTGCAAAAAAATGTAATAGATCTCAATACATTCTCACCAATTACTTGATTTTGAAAAATAAATGAGAGTTAATTAGTAAAAAATAAATAAATAAAAATTCCGGTCCGATCCGGATCTTGGACCGGACCGGAAGACCGGAATCCAAAATTTGCCGGACCGGAGACCGGACCAAAAACTAATCGGTCGGTCCGATTCCGATCTTTTTTCCGGTCCGGATTTTTATTGAACACTCCTAGACACAATAATGACATATATTGTACAGTATTTGATAATAACACGATAATGATACAATAATTTAATTGTCATTTTATTTATACACAATCTCAGTTTATTTATAAGTGTACCCCAAAATATAAACCTCATAATATCTTTCACCACATCTATTTTATATATAAACTATCAGTGCAAGTGAACCATATATATAAAATTTGGACGGATGGGGAGTAATATTTAAATAAATACACAGTTTATTTTTATTTTTAAAAACTGTGAGAAAACGATGCCTGGTAAAGCGGGAAGGAACGGCTTCAATTATTAAAAAAAAACTAACTTCTCCACCACCATAACCGCTTCTAATTTCACATTTCTGCCGCCATTTTCACACCTTCTACAATTTTTTCTTTTGAAAGGACGCTTGTAGATTATAACCAGAAAAAAACGTCCCGCCTCTACAGTCGGAAATCCACCCGCATCAATTTTGTTTGATTTTATGTTTGCGGCTTTCGGATAAGTGTTTTTCTCGCGATATGATGTTCGTGTTCTGGTTATATCATTTTTAGTGTACGATCGGAATCCCTAATAGATAAGAATATTAAAGGAGGAGATTAATTTAATTTCGTGGTGATTTATTGGGAGAAATGGAGTCGAAGCATGTGTTGATGTCACTGGGTGTTGGAATAGGAGTAGGAGTGGGGTTAGGGTTGGCGTCGACGGGAGCGGAAACCGTCGGAAAATGGGCCTCCGGCGCTCCAAACGCCACCGGCCTCACGCCGCAGAGAATGGAAGAGGAGATGCAAGGCCTCGTCGCTAATGGAAGGGATTTTAATGTCACCTTCGACCAATTCCCCTATTATATCAGGTAAATTTTTGAGGATATTTCTCATTAATTTTTGGATTTGTTTTGAATTGGTATAGAATTTATAACGTTTTTCTTTTGTTGAACATTATCCTTTTGTTTTGATCTTGTATTTATCATTGAAGAAGCCTAATATGAAGTGTGAAAACAATAGCACTCTGTAGTTGCTAATATTACTGTATATAAGATCGACATTCACCGAAGCCATTTTGTCAAGCCTGAACTTATGTCTTTCTCTATGTCAAAATGGCAGTGAACGGACAAAGGTCTTGTTAAATAATGCTGCTTTTGTTCATTTGAAAATGGCTAATTTCTCAAAGCACACACGGAACCTGTCTCCTGCAAGTCGAACAATTTTGCTCTCTGGTACCAATGGTAAGGTTCTTTTCTTTTAGAATGTTTGTTTGGTATACGTTGAATTTTTTACATTCCTGCATATATTATGGGCTGTATTTGAGTGTTCTGTTTCATGTTAACAGAAATGTATCAGCAAATGCTTGCTAAGGCTTTAGCACATTATTTTGAAGCCAAGTTGTTGTTGTTAGATGTAAATGATTTTTCTTTGAAGGTGAGATGAATATGTAATGTAGATTTAATTGCTGATGATCATTTTCATGTACTTGTGCACTAAGCTTTTGAATGGTTGGTTTTAAACAGATTCAAAACAAGTATGGGTGCTCTAGAGAATCTGTAAGTTCAACACTTATATATTATTATGACCTTCTTGATGCACTGATGGGACAAATTATCTTGCTTTATGTCTGAATACATAGGCATTTATTTTCTGTTGCTAACATATCTTTTGTAGTCTTTCAAGAGGTCCCCATCTGAATCTACGTTAGGTCGAATGTCCGAGTTATTTGGATCATTTTCAATGCTTCAGCCTAAGGAGCAAAGTAAAGGTACGAGTGGACAATTTATAATTGTCTATCAGTGAAGTAAAGTATCTATATTGAAAAATTGTAAGGCCTAACTACATTTTTGGTAAATTATGATTGTAAGCTCATATTCATTATTAAAGCCTTTCCATTTTCTAGGTTGAAGTTTGGTTTTGGATGTAGGTGGGATTCTCCATCAGGCTTTGCTAGTAGAGAGCACTCTCTATTTCTTGATTTTATAATGGCAATTCTCAAATGACTCAAAAATGTGTTTCGTTGCTATGTATTGCATGCATGCATTCACTAATTTTATTTCAGCATTTTTTTATGGAATTTTTTTTTTACAATTTACGCTTCTCTTCTGTTGCAGAGACACTACGCAGGCAAAGCAGTGGAGTCGATCTTGCATCTTAGTGCGTAATGATTGTTCTGTATATCTACTTATCAATTTTTTAGTTCTTTATATAAAATGTTGTTATGGCCTACTTCTCTATGTGTAGTGGACAGGGAAGCATTGTTCCTGGAACACTACGGAGAAATGCATCTGCCTCAGCAAACATCAACGATCTTACCTCGACAAGTACCCCTTTAATTTCAGGTTTGGATTGATGAATAGTTTCAACAAATGTAAAGAAATATAATAATAATTTTCACTTTGATACCTGATGGTTTGATACCCTAAGGTTCCAAGTACAGATATTGGGGTTAATTTATGGTGTTACTTTCAAAATCACGAACGAAAATATCAAATATCAATAGAAAGAACTTATGGGTCATATTGCGAATTAATATGGATTTTGGATCTAAGACGATGTTGTAAGCTTCTAAATGAAAATCTATTGGCAGAATGTTAGAATTAATTTTATGTGCATAACTCTTCTCCAATTAATATAATTATAGAAAAACTGAATGTAGAAACAATCAAGTTGAAGATTAATTTGTGTTACCAACCATAATATGTGCCTTTCAGTAGCTTTCTATACGATTTCTGGGTCTATTTTTCTTAATTTTAAAAAAATCTCAACTTTTCAGCTCCACTTAAGCCTGCAAGTAACTGGTGCTTTGATGATAAGATTTTGATACAAACGGTTTACAAGGTAAAATTTACATCAATGCGCAACGCTTATTTGTGACTTTGCTATTGAAACTTACATAGATTTTCCATCACACGATACAGGTTCTTGCGAAAATATCAAAAACGAATCCAATAATACTTTATCTTAGGGATGTTGATAAACTCGTGTGCAAATCCCAGAGAATGCACACTATGCTCCAGAAAATGTTGCAGAAACTGTCTGGATCCATTCTGATCCTTGGTTCGAGGATTGTTGCTGAAAATGCTTACGGCTTAGTAGATGAAAAGACTTCTTCAGTATTTCCTTATAACATTGAATTAAGACCACCAGATGATGAAAGCAATCTTGGAAACTGGAAAATTAAACTGGAGGAAGATATGAAGATGATTCAGTTCCAGGACAACAGAAATCATATAATGGAGGTACTTGGTGCTAATGATCTTGACTGCGATGATCTTGGATCTCTCTGCTTAGCAGATGCAGCTGTTCTCAGTAACTATATAGAAGAAATTGTGGTATCAGCTATCTCATGCCATCTGACAAATGAAAAGGAACCTGAGTACAGAAATGGGAAACTTGTTATATCATCATCAAGGTGTTCTTTTTTTCTTTCTAAACCATCGTAAAGGGTGTATCTATTAAAGTAGGAAAATCACCCGTGCAATATTTTTTGTTCCAGTTTATGTTCTACAGTGTGGGTGTATTGACACGTGAATGGTAAAATAAAATAAAATAATAGACTGTATATACCATACCGACACGTGTTAATGATCCAGAAGATGGAACACAAAGTGGAATACAAAAATTAACACAATGGATTCATACTGATTTAAATATGCTAACTTGTTGTCTTATCTTGAATTAGCCTGTCGCATGGATTAGATATATTTAAGGAAAGTAAATCGGACACCCTAAAGCTTCAAGCTGAAATTCCAAGGGTAGGTATCTTTACATAATATAAAATTGTGTAGATTGAATTTATTAATGAGATCAAGTCATTTATCACAGAATGTATTAGATGTAGCAGCGGTGACATCAATCCCTGAAATAAAATCGGAAACCACCGCACCTGAAAGCAAGAGCGAAGAACCCGTTGCAGCAATAACTCCGGTAAGGCTAGTTATGAACAGTATCATTTTTTGTCCCTAAAGTTTACCTTTTTGCAGTGTTGGTCCCCCTCTTTCACTCACTATCAAGTTTGGTCCTGAAAGTACACTTTTACTCCACGATTTGGTCCCACCATTAGTTGATCGTCCATTGACTAAAGGAATCAACTATTTGGGGATAATATTTAACCCACTAGCTATGATTCAGTTCTATTAGTTTCCAAATGCTTATGAATGCGATGATGTTTTCCTTGTCGTTGTTTCCTCTGTTGATAGATCTGCTCTTAATTTTCAATTGCAGCAAGAACCAGACAATGAGTTTGAAAGGCTCATTAGGCCAGAAGTGATACCAGCAAGTGAAATTGGTGTGACATTTGAAGATATAGGTTCCTTAAATGAGACTAAAGAATCACTTCAGGAATTAGTAATGCTACCACTTAAAAGACCAGACCTTTTTGAAGGTGGGCTTTTGAAACCGTGTAGAGGAATACTGCTTTTCGGTCCACCTGGTACTGGGAAGACTATGTTGGCAAAGGCTATAGCTAACGAAGCTGGAGCCAGCTTTATTAATGTTTCAATGTCTACTATTGCCTCCAAGTGGTTCGGTGAAGATGAAAAGAAAGTTAGAGCGTTATTCACCCTAGCTGCCAAAGTATCCCCAACTATAATATTTGTAGATGAAGTTGATAGCATGCTTGGGCAGAGGAATAAAAATGGGGAACATGAGGCCATGAGGAAGATAAAGAACGAGTTCATGGTTCATTGGGATGGTTTACTCTCAAAGCCTGGTGAAAGAATACTAGTTCTTGCTGCAACAAATAGGCCATTTGATCTCGATGAAGCAATCATCAGGCGCTTTGAGAGAAGGTACGTATTCCTACATCTTTTAGGGTATGTTTGATTTCAGATTTAGAGGATTTCACAATCTTGATAAATAGTGGTGGTGTGTTTGTTTTTGAGACTTAAATAGTGTAATAGTGTGTGATACTGTTGTGTTATATATTATAGTTCCACATTTTCTGTGATGACAATTAAACAATTGTTTGGTTTAATACAGAATAATGGTGGGGTTACCGTCGCCAGAGAACAGAGAGGGAATCTTGAGGACGCTATTGTCAAAAGAGAAGGTTGCTGAAGGGTTGGACTTTAAGGAGCTTGCAACAATGACAGAAGGATTCAGTGGAAGTGATTTAAAGGTGTCTTTAAAATTAAGCTGTTAGTTTTTCCATTAACAAAATCATCAATTCACATGTTAATCTAACAAAATATTTGTCGATTAGAACTTGTGTGTAACTGCTGCGTATCGACCAGTTCGTGAGTTGATAAATAAAGAGAGGCTAAAGCTTCAGGTAATCTTATAAGTACTATAGTGAAGTGTGTATATATCCACATTTTCCTAATCTTTTCTCTCTTAAAAAAACTGTAAAGGAGCGTAAAGGCGGGGAAGAAGCTGGACAGGCTGGTGAGAATTCAAATAGTAAGGAGAGAGGAGTAATCAATATCAGGCCATTGAACATGGAAGATCTGAGAGATGCGAAAAAGCAGGTAAAGAATGAATGAATCTGCAGAAATTATTACAAGAAATTACATTGATTAATTATAATTATTATGTATTGGTTGGTAAATGCAGGTTGCAGCTAGCTTTTCTTCTGAATCATCAATAATGGCGGAGTTGACGCAGTGGAACGATGCACACGGAGAAGGTGGTTCGAGGAAGAAGGAGCAACTATCTTACTTCTTGTAAGATATTCAAAAAACACAATTACCATATATATATACAATTGGTTTGTAGTAGTGCTGCATGAGTATTAGGTAGTAGGCAGAATAGATATTATTCATGGCCATGGATAGTAATAGTATGAAGGCCAATGTGTATTATCAAAGACCAAACTTTGTGAGGGAATCAACCCTTATATATATTATGATTAATTTGACTTTTGTTTCATTTGTCACAATATACATAGCAAGACTAAACATGGAGAATAAAAGTTAAAATAACACGTTCTTGGATTGTCCTTTCGAAGGATGGAGGAAAAATATTTTAAAATATTCCCGATATATTCTTAATATATTTAATTTTCACTGTCACCAATATCGATATTGAGAGAAAGGTTATTTTCGATATATTTGGAAAAATATTGATAAAATATTTTGAGAGGAAGGTTTGAATTCCTTAGTTTTTAAGGTTATTAAACACCACATCTCTCTCTAATACTTTTCCTCGTCTTATTATTACTAGTTTTTAAGGTTATTAAACACCACATCTCTCTCTAATACTTTTCCTCGTCTTATTATTACTAGTTTTTTTTACCCGTGCATCAATTGTAAAACTCAAATTAATCAAATAATGAAAAAGAAAATGTCAATCAGTTGTGGAACGTCTTCAAAATTTTCATTGTCAAAAGGTTTAGGGCTAAGAAGAAACACCACCACCCTCAAACATTCACAATAGTTTTGAGCTTAATTAAGCTTTAGTCCTAGAAACACTATGACTCGATAAGTTTCGGCCACTTCTCCTACTTCAGAGAGCAATGCCAAAGAAAAATAACTACATACATGACAACCTCCTAGACTCCTGGTTTCGTCTACTTCCATGATCCTCATTTTTACTTAACTCCCAGACGTTGTTTGCTTGATTTGCTTTTGTGAGGTTCATCTCATAATCTCATATCAGTAGAGTTCTAGTCTGCTGATGTACTCAGTTGTTGGGAGTATCAGCCGGTGTACTTAGCTGATAGTAGTCTGCTAGTGGACTCAGCTGTTGGGTGTATCAGGTGGTGGAGTCAGGCAAGCTAACTTAGGCCAGATCAGATGAGTGGAGGATCCAGTCAAATGAGAAGGTGATGCTTAGAGTCTTATTAGATGAGGTGATAAGAAGAGTTCACATCAACAGAGAAGATGTCTAGTAGCAGGGTTAGTCATTTGACTATGTGTTGGATATCAACGCATCGATTCCCTCCTGGGGTTCCGAGGAGGCGGTGAGGGCAGAAAGCAAGGCAGTGGAGGCCAAATTAAGTGGATACTTCGGCTTGAAAATCCCAAATTTTCCTCACGTGACCATCGGGTGAGTGGACTATGTCTGCAGCACCGGAGGATCAATGGTCGGCAGGGGGTGCTCGTCCGGTTCAGGAGGAGGAGAGGGCTCCTCGATAGGTGTAGGTAGAGGAGGAGGCTCCTCGCCCGGAGCAGTGGTGCATGCCGAGCACGGGGATGCCGACAAGGGTGAGGAGCGAGGACTCCGGATGATTGACTCTGAAGAGCTGGGCGAGCAAGGCGAGGAGTCCGAGTCACAATCTATAAAGGACGAGACATCAGTGCTGGTCGGCGAGGGCCGAGAAGGGTCCCCGGAGGGAAAGCAAAGTTCATCAAAGACCGCATGGCGAGTAATGAATACCCGAGCAATGGTAGGATCAAAACACCGAAAACCCATATGTGAACAACTGTACCCCCAAAAAGATACATGGATGACTCCGACGAGATAACTTGTCGAGCGCATAGTCACGGAGATATGGAAACACACGACACCCAAAAGGTCTGAAATTCCCCTAATAAGGTGCCGAGGCGAACAAAAACTGAAATGGGGATTGACCACCGAAAACCGAGGATGGAAGGCGGTTGATGAGATGGACAGTAGTGGCAAAAGCATCAAATCAAAACTTCGCCAGGGAGCTGGCATGAAAAAGCATAGCGAGACCAGTTTCAGTGATATGACGATGCTTGCGCTCAACGCGACCATTTTGCTGAGGCGTGTAAGGACACGAGATGCGATGTGAGATGCCATGCTCGGCCAAGAACGAGCGAACAACCGTGTTGACAAATTCGATGCCTCCATCACTCTGAAAAAACCTTATGACGATGCTTGCGCTCAACGCGACCATTTTGCTGAGGCGTGTAAGGACACGAGATGCGATGTGAGATGCCATGCTCGGCCAAGAACGAGCGAACAACCGTGTTGACAAATTCGATGCCTCCATCACTCTGAAAAACCTTAAGACGAGACGAGAACTGTTTGGTAGCCCGATTCTGGATAACAAACTTTTTATCAGAAAAATAGACATCAACAAGAAAGTCAGATGTGAGTTTGCTAATGGACAAAAGATTTTTGGAAATACGAGGCACCAATAGAACATCCAGAAGATTAATATCCTTAGAGAGTGATTGAGACCCGACATGAGATATGATTAAGAAGTTAGAGGGGCGACCGCCAGCATGGTCGCGAGTGTGCGAGCGAGCTGAGGGCTGACCACGAGCATAAAAGGCAACTAGAGAGGGTTCAACGAGATCAGGCTTGCTCATAATCTCGAAGGCAACAGCCTGATGCAGCAAATCCCGGAAACCACTAAATTTGGGACCAAGGCCCCGCAGAAACCAGTGCGGCATGTCGGAACTGTCCACGGGTTTGCCGATCGCGGTATGTTAGTCGCACAAGACCTTAAAATGGCGATCGTATTCGGCAATAGAGAGGGAGTCACGTTTGAGGAGGAGTTCCTCATGAAGTTGAGTGGTACGGGACTGAGAGGAGTGGCTGAAAGCATCCTCTCCGGCAAGCCATGTGTCACGGGCCGTGTCACACTGAATGACCTCGGCTAGAGACTCCTCGGTGAGAGAGGAGAGAAGAAGGGCAAGAACCTTCGATTTCCAGGCGGCAAAGGTGGGATGAGTGGCAGCAGGGGCGGTGGATGTGCCATCCAAGAGGCCATAGAGATCGGCACAACTAAACATAATATATTATCTCAAGGATACGGAAGGAAAGACTTACTGGATGCGCAATGAATCTTTCCCTCAGACAATCACCCATGTTCCTAACTGAAAATTGCGGTCAATTTGAACCACGTTTTCAGATAACATAATAAGACATGTCTACAAAAAAAAATGTGGATTGAAAAGGGATTTTCTTATAACGTTTGATAGAGATTTATGAAGGACAGAGAATGGAAAGAGTAATGATGTGAAAGTGAGAATCAAAACACGTTAATAAATCACAAATTAAAGTTGTTGGTGATGCATATGAATCAAAACCTAGTGAACGAATACCTTCTCCTTCTCCACTAATCGCAACAACAGTACAAACGAAGGCAGCAACAATGTTGTTAGGAATTAATATACAAGAATTAATTCCCCACCTCTCTACAAGTTCGGACTTTTAGATGAGACAAAATTCTTTCATGGTATCATAGCAAACCAGACAAACGACCATGGTTCTCTACAAGTTCGAACTTTTAGATGAGACATAATTCTTTCAAATATACAATATAGAGAGCATGAAAGGGAAGGGGAGAGGAAAGGTCAAAAATGTGAAAAGTTAATAGGTTAATTGCACTACAAAAAAGACGCGTTTTACCGACGGATATACCGACGGGAATTCGGTTTGACAGCACAGACGAAGACAGCAAACGTGAAAAGTTAATAGGCTAATGGCACTACAAAAAAGACGCGTTTTACCGACAGAAAAATTCGGTCGGCGAAAACCTCGTCGGTAATTTTTCATTCCGTCGGTAATACCGACGAAAAATTATTTTTATTTTTTAATTTTTTTTAATTAAATCAAATTTAAATTTAAAAAAAAGGGCAGTTTGGAACCCGTCCCAAGCCAATTTTTTTTTATTTTGTGGTTAGTGACGGAAATTTTCGTCGGTAATCATAAACTTTTTAATATTTTTTAATTTTGTTATTATTTTTTTATTTATTAATCACAAATTCCGTCCGTAATCACGTATATTTGTTATTATATTTTTATTTTGTGATTATTGATAGACCGACGGAATATCCATCAGTATTTCACAGTTTTTTTTGTAGCGTTAACATTAACAGGACTTTCATTTTCAGAATAAGAAGAGGTAGAAAAACTGAACTCAGGTGTAACTCCTGCCTCTTCGTTATCCACATACCAAAATTATTACATGGACTAAAATGATACGTGGCAGATGAGTTTTGCCTTAAACTTGACACATATCTGACACATGGCAACAACATAATTGGTCTAAAATTATATATAGATAGATTCTTTTCCATTTCTTTCTTTTTAAAGCTTAATCTATAAATCTCCCTTTTCACATATATGTACCTTTTTGTTTCCTTAAAACCTTGTTTCTCTTCTTTACATACATATATATCTCTGAAACTGAAACTGCAGCTTATTGAATTGACAAAAATGGTAGGACAAGGGAGATTCTTGATTTTTGTTGTGTTAATGGGCTTTGCATGGGCCGGGGCCGGGGCCGGGCTCGTAAGCCCGTCCCAGCTAGAGATGTTCGTTGATCAACTTCCACATATGCCCACACTTGAAGCCTTCAATCTCCACAACCTCACTATTGGAATGTTTTGCAAGAAATGGGTATATTTATTTCTTCTCATCTCCTTTTTTTATTTCATTAATATGCTTTTTCGTAGGTAGGTGGACATATGTTGAACGAATAAAACTAAATGCAAAATTCAATAAAATAAAAGCAAGTAAATTAATGATGATCAAATATATAAATGGAGAGAAGTAGTGTTCGGATGTTTTTCATTATGTTGAAATCATGCGGATCTCTGTGTTTCTTGACACATGAATACCTTAATTAGTGTGTGGTTTCTTTTCTAAATTGAAGTTCGGTGAAAATGTATTGTTCTGGTAACCCATCAAAACAAATTCTAAATTTTTTTTTTTTCAATTGGATTACATGTCAGCATCACTTCTTAGTTGCTACGGTGCCTTTATTCATTTTTTTTTTATATTAATTACTTTAAACATTCATTATAACTTTTGCACTTTACTACTACTTATTGCATAATGACTTGATTAACCAATATATAGTATTTTTTTTTTATTACAAGTTAAATACCCATCCCTTTTCCCCTCCCCATGACTCGAACCCAGGACCTAAGGCCTAGGTAGTGGTGCTCTAACCACTTGAGCTATTCCACTTTGTCAACCAATATATAGTATTGTACATTCACATTTATGCATTAGGCCCCCAACTAATCAAGTACCGAAGTACGTGCATAACATATTCAAATTGAATATTTATTTTCTAAAATTTCTAATTAGATGCAATATTATAATTGGACAGCGTCCATAAATTTAATATTTCATAATATATAATATATAGTAAGTTGTTCCATCAAAAAAAAAAAATATATATATATATATATAGTAGGTTGTAGTGCTCTACCTTGACTAGATATTTCATGACTTTGCATCTACAAGTAACTCTATAATATTGCTTCAACTAGTTTAATGATTCTCATTCCTTTTTTCTTAAAACTATTCTATTTCATCTTTAGTCATATTTTCATCTCTCAAATCACAATTATCACATATCTCTAATTAATACTACAATTTTCTTATATTATAGGAGTATTATATTTATTAATATTTGTAGTCAAAAGCTATGAGAATGAATAGACTCAAAATCACAATTTTTACCCATTTTAATAGATTAGAGGACCCACAAATGGATGGAATGAATAGTATTAGTTAGTAAAATTAGAAGTATAGACTCAATTTTGTAAATATGTTGACCATTCAAACAGAATATTTCAACCGGTACAGACTGAATGTCTTTCGATTATTTGGTATGCACATAATCAAGTATATTTTTGTACGTTGCAGAAATTTCACAGAGACCTTCCTCCGACGCCAGTGTTTGCATACGGTACATCAAAAGAAGATGCAACAATCCCGGGCCCCACAATAGAAGCCCTTCATGGAATTCCGACAAACATAAAATGGGAAAACTATCTCCCTTCAAAGCACATCTTGCCATGGGACCGCACCATACCAACAGCCATACCCCACACAAACAAAGGCATCCCCACCGTAGTCCACCTCCACGGCGGCATAGACGAGCCACACAGCGATGGCCACGCCACCGCCTGGTTCACCTCCCACTTCAGACAACGCGGCCCCTCTTGGACCAAGAAATCTTACCGATACCACAATCTCCAACACCCCGGTACACTATGGTACCATGATCACGCAATGGGATTGACCCGAGTCAACCTCTTAGCCGGCCTAGTCGGGGCCTACATCATTCGCCACCCGCAAGTCGAGCGCCCTCTACAACTCCCCGAGCTCGACCAACCCTTGGTCATGTTCGATCGTAGCTTCAACACAGACGGTTCCATCTACATGAATTCCACAGGTAACCAAATCTAATCGAACCTGTGACATATTTGTACCAAAAAAAAAAAAAAAACACTTTGTCACAAAGTTATTTTAATTTCAATTAACTTATAAATTCTAAATTAAATTCCTAATTCAAACCTTGAATAGGTCATAACATATGTAACATTTTCCTTTTACTTTTGTACTGTACTTATTTTAGACTTTCAGTCTGTCCTAAATTTTAATCATGGTTTCGCTGTTTTCGACAGGGAACAACCCTTCAATACATCCTCAATGGCAGCCGGAGTACTTCGGTGACACCATTATCGTCAACGGCAAGGTGTGGCCGTACATGACCGTGCAACGTAAAAGATACCGATTCAGAATCATCAATGCAAGCAATGCTAGGTACTTCAAATTTTACTTCAACACCGGATTGGGGTTTATTCACGTGGGGTCAGACTCATCCTACAATGGTAAGCCAATCAGGGTGAAGGAACTCTTACTAGCTCCATCGGAGATCGCTGACGTTATCGTCGATTTCTCAGAGACGACGAGGTCATCCGTTGTTTTATCGAATGATGCCGCCTACCCTTACCCTGCAGGGGACCCTGTAAATGAGGCAAATGGGAAAGTGATGAAATTCATCATAAAAAGTGGTCGTGTGTTGGACAAGTCCAAAATCCCCACCGAGTTGATCAAGTACCCACCTCCTAACTTGTCGAGCGCCTCGACCACGCGCTACGTTTCGTTATGCGAGTACACGAGCGAGGCGGGTGAGCCGATACATTTGTACATAAACGGGAAGCCTTATGAGGCCCCGGCTACAGAGACGCCTAGGGTTGGGGCGACAGAGATTTGGTACGTGATAAATTTGACAAAGGATAATCATCCATTGCATATACATTTGGGGCTTTTTGTGGCATTGGAACAAACAGAGTTGGTGGAATTGGACAAGTTTAAAGAGTGCATGTTGAAGATAAACGACGCGATCAAATGTGAAATCCAAAAGTATGCTCGTGGTAATAAGATAGAGGTGGCGGAACATGAAAAGGGATGGAAAAATGTGTACAAAATGATGCCTGGATATGTTACAAAGATTGTGGTGAAATTTTCTTACATTCATACTAATCATTCGTATCCTTTTGATGCAACTGCAGAGCCTGGATATGTCTACCATTGTCACGTAAGTAGTAACATAAATCATGTCATTATACGTATAGTTTTTCTAGCTAAAAGTCTCTAGCTAGTGACGGTAATTGACTTTTAGTGAGTGGTCCTGTCATTAATTCTCAAAATCCTGTCGTAACGAAAGAATGTTGTCACTAAAAGACAGTTTTCTTGTATGTTTTTACATTCGTTGAATCTTGAATTCTTTCCTCATATTTATTAATTGCATTATCGATCGATGAATATGATTTTACTACGTACATTTTGCAGATTTTGGATCATGAGGATAATGTGATGATGAGGCCCTTGAAATTCACACATTGATGGTGTATCTATGGAAATACTTCACCTCCACAAATTTGCTTGATCGAATAGTGTATGAGTGTAACGTAAAGACAGAGGAGTGGAAATAAATATATTAAACTTATGTTTTATTATCTTGATGCATGAAATGTGATGAAAACGAAAAGTATTTTGAAATTGTTCAACTTACAAATTAATTAATACTCCAATGAACTAATGTACTTTTACTATATTATCATTTTTTCTTATGAATGAATCAAATTTGGATCAAAATTAATTGCACAGGAAATTAAGGTTGAGAAAATGGTATTTTTGGTCCCATTAACAATGCCTACGTTGGTTTTTGACTTGTAGTTTTTGGCTTTGGTCCCTGTTATACCTAGTCAATCTTTGACAAGTCAATCCTAGTCACCAGCTTGCGTGGCGAGGACCAGTCAACAAAGTCGTGCGACGACTAGTCAACAAGATGAAGAAAATGTAATAAAAGTAATGTATTTAATGTAATTAAGTGCTCGCCCAAAGATGTTGGCGAGCACGTGTTTAGTTAGTTGCTCGCCCAAATTGTTGGCGAGCAGATGTCTATTTAGCTAGAGAAAGACAAGTGTTGAAGCTTTGAGAGACGACATATGGCGTGGCGACCACCTTCCTCGAATGTATTGGCGACCACCTTCCCCGATGACCAGGTCCTCCGGCGACCACCGTAGCTCAGCTCATCGGCATCTCGGCGAGGACGACTACCAGAGGCGGTTTAGCATTAAATGCGTCGTCCCATCACCTTTTCGGGCAGAAGTTCAGGTCCAGTGAGGGCTTGCCACGTGTAAAGGGCGGGCAGCCCCAAAAACCACTATATAATGCCTAAAAGGCTCATTTGTAACATTCAAGTAACATTCTTCCTACAATCACCCCAACCCAAAGCAATATACTCTCCCAAGCTCAAAGCTTTAGCTTCTCCAAGAAGCTACACCTTGTGTTCTTCATTTGTTCTTCATAAATCATCATATTAATCCCGATTAACACGTAATAAACCCCGATCATAAATATATGTTTGTTTAGTGCTTACGAAAGCCCACATCCAGATCATCCGTTCAAATCACGTACAACATTTGGCGCTAGAAGGAGGGGTCCTTTTACGTGTTCTTCATCTCAGTTTCGACCGATCATCGAGCGATCGGTTTGCAAACTCCTTATTTCAGGTTTTAATCGGTAGTTCTACCGCTTAAAGCATCGTTTACATATTTTATTTATTTTCGTGTTCTTGAATATTTGCGGTATTCGAGACATATTTTGGAGTTTGATCTCCTTGTATTTATGTTTTTAAGCTTTGTTGTTGTTACTTTGCTAGAAAGTAGTTGTAATAGCACGTTCTTCTGCGTAAGAACTCGAATCTTTTGTTTTTAAGCGTCGAAAGCTTAGAACAGTCATATCTTTGTAATCATTTGCCAGCAGACACTCTTTAAACGATGTCTCAGCATACACATCTTGACGGAGTCCCACCGCCCGGAGGGAACGAACACCCTCCGCCGTCGGTGGCTCCGACGCCAAATACGTTCGGAAATATCAACGTAGGGGACATCTTGAAAGATCCCCAGAACTTGAAAGACTTCACTGATTTCCTCCTCGAGAAGAGGAAGCAAAACGAAGCAGAGGAAATAGAGAAGGCCAAGGATCAGGCCTTCGACAGAGCTCGCAAGGCTAAGGCAAGGGCCAACGTGAATGATGAGGACGATCGCTCCTATCATTCATACTCCGTGCATCCCCAAGACAAAGGGAGAAATAAAGCTGCAGAGCACTCCCACAACAGCTATACGGGAGACTCGCGAGGAGGCCGAAATTCTGTTTTCAATCGCATTGCCGATAAAGATGGGAAAGCTCCTCGCCCTCTACCTTTTAACCTTGGAGGCCGACCAGAGAGAGATGGTCGACCAGAGAAATCCGACCACAGAGATCGTGGTGGGAAGAAAGGCTAGGGAGACAGGGTCTCCGTCCTCGACCGAGTGGGGCCGGGCTCGCGAGCTCCAGGAAAGAGTTATCGCAGCCACCATTCAGAGAGGCACTCCCCTAGGCGATCACGTCATGATGGGGAAAATTGCACTTTTGGTCCTGTAAGAATGAGTTCAAATCACTTTTGGTCCTTTTTCATGCACTTTTGGTCCTGTAGTTTATTTTCGTTAGTTTTAACGGATAAAATTGCATAAACCGTTAAATATTTCATTTTTTGTCATGTAAGAATAAGATTAAATCACTTTCGGTCATTTTTCATACACTTTTAGTCTCATAATAAATTTATGAAACGAAAGAAAATTGTGTGAAAGTCACACATCCCTTAAAATTTTGGTAATATCACTAAAATTATAAAACTACCAAATGTATTTTAACAATTTATTTAAATAATTATTTAAAATTGGTAAATTTACATAAAATAATTTTATGATCTAAAAATTCAATCAATTATACTACCTCCGTCCCACAAGTGTTTGCACCACAAAGTGGGCACACTTTTTAAGAAAAAAGTGTAATGAGTGGAGTGTTGAGGGGTAATTTTGTAAAGTTATATGGATAAAGTAAAAAGGTGATTGGAAAGAGAGTAAAAGTAATGGCATTTTGTGTAAATATGTGAATATTGTGAGGGTGGGGTTTATGAGAGAGTTTCCTTTTATGGGTGTGCAAACAATTGTGGGACGGACAAATAAGCCAAATGTGCACACAGTTGTGGGACGGATGGAGTATATAAAATGAAAATTAAATCTAAAATTGATCTCAAATCAATGTAAAAAAATAAAAGGTACTATTTGGATTTGGATTGATTTTGATTTTGATTTTTTATTTTCAAATTATATCCAAATTATATGGGATTAAAAATTAATTTAAATTTGAAGATTATATTTGAATATACAGTGTATATTTTTTATTTTTTTATTTTTGTATATTCAAATTATTTTTTAAAATTTACTTTATTTTTATATTTCAGTTTTAATATAAGAAATTACTTCAAAAGTTATTTAAATTTAAATTACATTATTTTTTTTAGTAATTTTTAATTATATTCAAATATATATTTAGATTCTATAAATTTTTTTTTTAATTATATAACTTAGTGAGATTTCGTCATTTATAGTAAAAAAATTAATATTCTAAATTCTATTGATTTTATTTATATTTTAATTCTATAAGTATAATTTATCATTAGTTTTAATAATATTTTTGTATTTTTTTAATTATAATTACTTTTTTTGCAATATACTTTGGTGAACTAACGGTTTCCATCCAAAAACTATCGGTTTCAATCCATAAACTATCTTACAGGACCAAATCTGCAATAAACAGGACCATTTACAAACTTCAGGACCAAAAGTGGTTTTGAAAAATTCATACAGGACTAAAAGTGCAATTTTCCCCGTCATGATGATCGCCCAACCGCATCTCACGGGAGCCGACGAGACGAGGTCGTCGTCCCCCGACCGTAGACTGCCGAGGAGGGGCAGATCGCCCAATTCCTCAAAACCCAAAAAATGATGAAGCTGGAAATGGAGACTTTGCGAGTAGAGGTGGTCGCATCAAAGCAGGGAACAGCCCCACCAATCACTCTGCCCGCTCCTCCACTAAGTGTTGCGGTCCTCACCGCCCCCATTCAGAGAAAAATTCAGATGCCTTCCATATCGGCATACGATGGAATGTCCGACCCCAGAGTACACTTGTCCAAGTACTCAAACTACATGGCTTCAATCGGGGCAACGGACGCCACACAATGCAGAAACTTCTCCCTGGCCTTGGGAGACCGGGCTCATCGTTGGTACACAACTTTGGGTGCTGGATCCATCACCTCATTCCTTGAGCTGGGGCAACATTTCTTGACCTACTTTGGGTCAATTGCTGCTCGCCCAGCCTCAAAGCAACGTTTGGCAAACGTTCGCTAGTCACTGACCGAATCGGGCAAGGACTTCATCGAGCGCTTCGATAGGCTGGTGATTGATGGGGAGGCCGTAAATGACGAGACGAAGCTGATCTCGGCTGTTTCCGGTCTAAGGATAGGTTCCAAGCTCTGGGAATCAATGCATACTGTCTTCCCGGTTTCTTATGCGGACTTCCGCACGAGGGCTGGAAATTTTATCCAAATGGAAGAAATAATGGACGCCGCCAAGGCTAACGAGCAGCCTGAAGCGGCCAAGAAGGTCTGGCCAAAGAAAAATACCAACACTGGGGAGACGTCCCAGCCAAAAAAGGCGACCACTCAGGCGGGCAGTGCTCGCCCAGCAAATTTCAGACCTTTCGAGGAGTCCTCGGAGATTATTCAGTTCAGGGAAGCCCTCTCTCTTGATCCTAAGGGCATTTTTGATGCAGTCGGGGGAAAGAATCTGCTCCCCCAAGCCAAGCCAATGCACACGAACGAGGAAAACTTGGATGGTAGTAAATTTTGCAACTACCACAACTCCATCGGCCACCACACTAATGGGTGCCGAGATTTGGTGAGGAATCTCTTCAAGTTATACAACGAGAGCAAGCTCGCCCAATTCATCAAGCCCCATGGGAATAGCGACAACAGGGGCAAGAAACGTCGCGACGACAGCGACGACCTGCGCCAACAATTGAATCGCCATAAACTGACTCCCCCCATGCCGAACACTCCTACGGGCGACGTCGACTTCGTCGGCGGTCAAAATATGGTGATAGAGGGCCCTTTGGGGGGTACGGAATCTGGTAATACTCTGTTTGTTCGCCGACAGCAGAGTGAGATGCGAGCACTCAACAACGTGCACCAGGTGTTTGTCGCTCCGGCTGCCGAGAAGCCTCCATCCCACCAAGTCCTATTTACGGACGATGATCTCAACAGAGTGGTCCAACCAAATAACGATGCTTTGGTCATCTCCGGGAAGATTATGGGCACGAATGTCCACCGCATGATGGTCGACACCGGGGCATACACCAACGTCCTTTTCAAGCATACTCTGGATGCTCTCGGTGGATATGTTGAGTATATCGAGCCTTGCGATGATATAATCGTAGGTTTCGGGGACACGCGCAACCTTCCCCTTGGGAAAATCAGACTGTCTTTGGAACTGGCATCGTCGAAAGAGCCAGCAATGCACTACACTCGGCAGATCGGCTTCATGATCGTAGACATGCCATCTTCCTACAACGTTTTCCTCGGCCGACCTTTCTTCGACGAGTTCAAGACGGCTGCCTTTACTTACTTTTACTGTGTAAAATTTCCGACCCCGGCGGGAGTTATAACCGTCAAGGGCGACCAGACGCGGGCGAGGGAGTGTCTCGTCCGTTTTGCAAAACGTCATTCTAAAGTAACTCCTATGATTGGCCAGTATATCGAGTGTCAAGAACAAATGAACTACTTGGAGGGTCTTCCTAGCAAGTATCAAAAAATCGAAGTTGGGGAGTGTGGCCGGCATTTCGACGACCACCAAGTGGAGGCGAACGAGCACGCCTCCATGGAAGTGGACGACCACACCTCAATGGAGATTGGCGAGCAGGCAGATTCGGGCGATCAGATCCCCGACGACCAGGTTCCAGAAAACTTTCCACATCTGGAGCCTAGGTTAGGCTTTGAGCCAGAGTTCGGAATCGAGGATCCTCGTTGGAAGGAGTCTAAAGAGCGGTCAACTCCAGCGGAGGACCTTGAGACCATCCATTTAAACGAAGCTCGTCCAAATTTACCAGTACAATTGCGATCAGATATCGTCCAAAAAAATATCGGAGCATTCGCCTGGTCGCACGAGCATATGGTGGGCATTGACATGAAACATGTCTGCCACAAATTGAATATTGATCCAACAAGAAGACCCATCACCCAAAAACGAAGAAAATTTGGGCCTGATAAATATGCGGCTATGGCGGTCGAAGTCAAGAAATTGATCGACAACAAATTAATTGAGAAAACTGGAACTGATTCCGAGTGGTTGGCAAATCCAGTGCTCGTCAGAAAGACGACCGGGTCGTGGAGATTGTGTATAGACTTCACAGATCTAAACGACGCTTGTCCGAAAGATCACTTTCCTATGCCCCACATCGATCATCTGGTAGACAATACAGCGGGGCACGAGATGTTAACTTTCATGGATGCTTTCGCGGGATACCATCAGATTGCGATGCATCCCGACGACCAGCGACATACGGCTTTCATGCCGGCGGTCGACATGTACAGCTGGAAAAGAATGCCTTTCAGTTTGAAAAACGCGGGGGCAACATACCAAAGACTGGTAAATAAGATGTTTGAAAAACACATCGGCGAGATGGTGGAGGTCTATATCGACGACATCGTTGTCAAAAGCTTGCGGAAAGAGGATCACCTACACCACCTTGCCATGACATTCGATATTCTGAAAGAATACAACATGAAGTTAAATCCGAAGAAATGCAGTTTTGGAGTTAGCTCCGGGAAATTTCTAGGGCACTTGGTTAGCCAGAGGGGCATCGAGGCGAATCCGAGTAAAATTCAAGCAATCATCGACATGCAAAGCCCGAGGAATGTCAAAGAAGTACAGAGGTTGACAGGGTGCCTAGCATCGCTGAACAGATTCATTGCACGAACGGGCGATCGTTGCAAACCTTTTTTCGATGCTTTGAAAAAAGGGAGGTTCGAATGGACCGATGAGTGTGAGAAAACTTTCGAGAAATTGAAGGAATATCTATCGGATCCGAAGGTCCTATCTAAGCCAGTCCCCGGCGAAATTTTGTATCTATACTTGGCGGCCACTAACTAAGAAACAAGAAGGAGTTAGTTAATGAAAGTTACAAAAGTGTTTATCTAACTAACTAGCTTTCCAACGACTAGATTAGAAGGAATCATCTATAAATACAAGATCAAGATTTTTGTATTTGACAACTGAAGAACTGAAATCTAGAAGAAACTCTACATAGAAATTGTCGAGCTAAAAGTAATCAAAGTTCAAGAGAAGAACATCTAGAGTTTATATTGAAGGAAGGAAAAACCGAAGTATTGAAGAGTTTATCAAAGGCTAGGAATACTCAAAGAAATCATTGTTGATTTGTTTGTAGTTGGAAAGAAGTACTGTAAGAGTGTTAGTTTCTCACAATTACTAGTAGATCGAAGCATCAGGTGGTGTAGAAGATCAAAGTCTTAATCTTGAGACTCTAAACCACAAGACAACCCGATTGGAAGGGAGTACTATTGAATAGTGAAAGTGGATATAAACTTATTGACTGAACCACCATAAATTCTTGTGTCATTTACTAGTGCATTTTACATTCTATTATTCATTTGCATAAGATTCGAAAAACCAGCTAGTATAAAAGTAGATATAATATTTTTTTTCTAAAAGGGAACTAGTATAAATAAATTTGGGCCTAAACATTCTTCAAAATTCGCATACATATGCATCGGATATAACTGAGTTAATTAGTTGATTGATACAACTGAATAAGTTTCTATAATTTCTATAATTTCAACTATTTGCATTTTTTTTTATCATAAATATTAAGTGTGGAAATTGTATACTAAAGTTAAAGTAGATAAAGTAAAAGTATTGTGTAGTTTATTGTGAATAAATTTTTTACTTGTGAGTAAAGTTAAAAATTATTTTAAGTAATTAAGTGATGGTTGGAGAATAAAGATAAAGTGATTTTGTCCATATTGATTTAACATATATAAATTTTTGGGTTAATTGCAAAAAAAACCACGACCTTTACAGTTTTTATCAATTACAACATATCTTTTTTTTCTTTGCAATTTGATACACCACCTTTTCAATTTTTGCAATTCAATGCATATGTCAATTTTCTCACAACAATTAAATCATAATTTGATTGTCAGAGTTGTCGAAATGTCACATGAATGTCACAAATGATGAATAATTTAAAAAAAATAAAATTAAAACGTTCTTCACTAAAAAGAATACTAAAAAATCATTTTAAAACTAAAAACAATAGTACTATTTTTTTAAATAAATCATAAACCAATTTAATTATTATCACTTTCCCCCAAAACTCAAAAGTATAAGACCGCGTCCTTCAAATCACCGTCCAAAAAAAATAAAAATGTGATATTTTTCGTATTGTTTTTATTTAAAAACGTTTTTAAAATATAAAAAATAAAATAAAAAAAATATTTTATTGATCAATCATGATATTTACGTTGGCATTTGTGTAGAACTTTAATGTGGCTTCGGTATATACATCATTCATGTGTTGCCGAAAAATAAACGCATGCATCAAATTGCAAAACTTAAAAAGGTGGTGTATCGAATTGCAAAGAAAAAAAAAATATGTTGTAATTGATAAATACTATAAAGGTCGTGATTTTTTTTGCAATTAACCCTAAATTTTTTCATCCACGCCTAATTTCCAATCTCTATTCAAACAAAATTATTATTCATAAATTAACTTTATTCCTATTTTTTCAATTTTCATCATTATCCCATCCATCCCATCACAATCCTTAATCAAACATATCCTTATGGAATACAATAGGTGTAATAATTTAAGTTAGTTGTGATGTGTGTTCACGTGCATATATGCGGTAGGCACTAACTCTGATGACAATTAATTAAGAAGATAAGTATTGACACTAATACCAAGCTTGCAAGATCCGAACTAAACAACTAGCTAGTCATTAATTAAGTCCAACATACCCTTCCTTTCAATTTCATTATTTCACTTTTTTAATAAGTGTCATTTTAATGGGGCCTTCTAAGGACAGTCCAGTAATCTGAGCCATCAGATCTGAAATTTAATGACTTATATTTAATGACCTGCTACCGGTTGCATTTGGCGTCGCAGAATCCATCGCCTTGCATTGCACTTATTATCGTTTTTTGTCGCTCTATCACACTTTTAAATTAAATTTAATAATTTTAAATATATAATTATAAAATTACAAATTTATCCTCATGATTAATAAAAAAATTAATTGATAATATATAATACTTATTTTAATTCTCATATCATTAATAATCATAATAAACAATAAATTATCTTTTTTTTATTTGAATGAATTGAATTATAGGTTAAATTATTAATTTAGTTGAATTTTTATACAAATTTTTCGAATTCAATACTTAGGCGGCACATACGGTTCTCTTGTTTTCTTCTTTTATTCGAAAATTCCACAGGTATGAACAATTCTATATTTTATACTCAAATTAGTTTTGGTAAATCTAGGTATTCGAAAATTCCATTGAAGAAGAGTTCTAAGTATGAACAATTCTATATTTTCTACTCAAATTAGTTTTGGTAAATATAGGGTTTAAGATAGATATTTGAATGAATTGAATTCTAAATTAAATTATTAATTTAGTTGAATTTTTTATACAAATTTCTGTTTAGAATTGTGTTGATTTTGTTCAACCGTTTCTCATTGCCTAATTGACTTGCACAGTCCGAAAATTATCCGAGATCAAAAATTTGGGGACAGTTTGTGTTTGTGTTATGCCGCAGAGCTTCTTATAGAACCCAGTAGAAAAATATAATATATGAGATACATTTTTGCACCACTTTTAAAATCAGGAGAAAACCTACAAAATTTCATTCGAAAAAAAAAATAATAAAAAAAAAACTATCTTCACACTGTTCATTCTGAGTCGAATCATGAGTATTATTAGTACGCCTAATTTTTTATCCATTTGTGTATATATGTAGTTGGGTAACTTGTTATGATATGTGATATTGAGCATTCCTAATTTCTAATTCAACTTTTGATTATTATTTTTTTTTGCTTCTTTAATACTCTGTTTTTTCTGGACAATCAAATTTTCAATATAATTTCATTAATTTTTCTTTTATTGATTTAAAAAAAAAAATATCTATCTATGTTAACGCAGTATTCTCAAAATTTGTATGATTTCTATATGGTTATTTATTTATGAGATTTATTTGAAATTTATGGATTTTACTTATGAATTTAGTAAGATTCTGACATTTATTAATTCTGACATTTATTAATTTTATTTTTAATGTATATTTTGCAGTTATGTCTTCTCAACATATGAGATACAACTCTCTGCAGACTTTTTGCACATCCGCTGCTCGATCCAGGTTAATATTTTGTGATTTATATTTATATTTTTTGTTCATTCTTAGTCGAACCATGAGTATTATTAGTACGCCTAATTTTTTATCCATCTGTATGGAGTTTATCCATCTGTGTATATGGAGTTGGGTAACTTGTTGTGATATGTGATATTTAGCATTCCTGATTTCTCAAAATTTGTATGATTTCTATATGGTTATTTATTTATGAGATTTATTTGAAATTTATGGATTTTACTTATGAATTTAGTAAGATTCTGACATTTATTAATTTTATTTTTAATGTATATTTTGCAGTTATGTTTTCTCAACATGAGAATGATGACACAACTTCATCTAATAATACCTTAGATAAAAATGACAATGATTTTGTCATTAAAAAGAAAAGGCAAAAAAATCAATTGTGTGGAATAATTTTGAGGATTTTTTTGTTCATTCATTATAAAATTTCAGCATGTTTCAACATGAAGATGAGATTATCTTGAAAAATTGATGTATTTTTTCGTTGTAATTTTTGAAAGAACATTCTGTTTTTTTTTTTTTTTTTGAACATTTGTTATTGTTTTTTATGATTTGGTGGTACTGGTTCAATTGTTGTATTTTATTTTGAAATACACTTAAAAAAGTCTTTAAAAGGCTTTCGGGTCAGATCTATTTATTAAAAAGGTCAGGCCATGGGCCATGCGCGGAGGGAGCAGGCGAGCGGCGGACGGGTGGAGACGTTGATCGACGGCAAAAGAAAGATGGAAAGAGGAGAAGGAGAGTTGGAGGCAGTTGAAAATAAGGAATGATTGAATAAAATTAGGGTTATAATTTATGTTAGAAGGAAAGGGTTATTTTGGAAAGAAACTGGTGGGTGAACTCAACTATACGGTGTGAAGACATCTAAGGGGTGAAGTCATAATATAAGGGGGGGCATTTATCCGTGGCCTTAATTGCTCACGCACAATTCAAGAAATGGGCTGGTCAATTTGATTCTTTTCTTTGATAAAACAATTGGGTTGCCTACTTTTAATTAAATGCTAGCTCAAAACATTCTCCACTTTTAATTAAATGGGCTAACATTGTTGGCCCAAAAAGTCTCCACTTACTCGGTTTGCTCTCGATCACAATTTCTTCTTTCTTTGACGTAAAGGAGGGACAATGTCACAATGGGCAACGCCCGTAACAAATTCAAATAAATTTATAATATATTTTAATTTTAATTTGTCAATTAAAAAAATATTTGAAACATGTACTCCATAGTATAAATTTGTAAATTTATTATTCATTTGAATCTAGATAAATATTGTTTAATCCACTCTTAACTCTAGAGGTTGCAACTACACACCTACTATGAAAAGAGACTGACCTTTTAACTTTTATTTATCGTCATTGCAAAAGACAATAGAATAAGAAATTATCTTATTCGAAACTTTATGGGAGTCGTGTCATCGAAACACTCAATATTATTCTCAGAATAAAAACTTTACTATCAACATTCCTTCCAAAATAAAAATGTGTCCTCAATAATGTAATTTTTAAGACTGGTAACAATCAATCTAGTTACATTATACAAATCAGACATTAGGTCAATGTTCGTAAGCAACATTATATGGACACATATTTTTTATAACTAATCGATGGTCTAAGCATGACGTTTTCCTATAGTTCCATTCACATTTCCTAAAGTTTTTTTATTCTGATTTCACCAAAATTCTGCTTTCCAAAATATAGTTTGAGAATGACGTTTTAACACTTTGGAAAAAATAAGTGTTTATTTCTACTAATTTATGAACATTGTCACCATGAGACCATCTCACTTTGAATAAGATAAGTGCTTATTCGTACTAATTACTGTTAATGGTATTACTGATTACTATTTATGGTATTACTCGTTATTACTTATTGTATTATCGACTATAATAAAACCATACCTATAATATTATTTTATATTAAAATTTAAAAAAATACACATGAAAAAATGGAAAAAAAAAAAAGTAAAAGGAAAAAAAACGAAGAAATTAAAAGTTTAGAATAAAAACTGAAAATTGGAGAAAAAGAGGAAGGGGAAGAAAACTTAAAAAAAAAAAAATCAAGATTTGTGCCTAATTTCGATAGTTTTTTCTAAAAATATGGGTGACTTGATGGTGAATCGACGGTAACTCGGTAATGACTCGACTATAGATTGTAAATATACAAATTAAGGTTGATTTTATTATATTTTGTGTAAATTAATAAAAGGATAATATAGTATTTTAAATGTAATTACTTTTTTAAAAATATTTTGGGGTGAACTCATAAAATTAGGGGTGTAGATAAACATGGTAAAAAATAGTTTAGGGGTGAACTCATAAAATGAGCGGGTGTGCATAACCGTGATAAAAAAATGATTTGGGGGTGAACTCATAAAATGAACGAGTGCAGATAACCGTAGTAAAAAAAATAATTTTGGGTGAACTCATTAAATGAGTGGGTGTAGATAAAATATAAATAAAAAATTAAAATTGGTGTGTACCAGTATCTTGCATGTACCCGAGTATCACCCTACAAATTGGGGTTGATTTTATTATATTTTGTGTAAATTAATAAAAGGATAATATAGTCTTTTAAATGTAATTACTTTTTTAAAAATATTTTGGGGTGAACTCATAAAATGAGGGGTGTAGATAAACGTAAAAAATAATTTATGGGTGAACTCATAAAATGAGCGGGTGCACATGACCGTGATAAAAAATAATTTGTGGGTGAACTCATAAAATGAACGGGTGCAGATAACCGTAGTAAAAAAAAATGATTTTTGGGTGAACTCATTAAATGAGTGGGTGTAGGTAAAACATAAATTGAAAATTAAAATTGGTGTGCACGGGTATCTTGCATGTACCCGAGTATCACCCTACAAATTAGGGTTGATTTTATTATATTTTGTGTAAATTAATAAAATGATAATATAGTCCTTAAAATGTAGAGATTATATACAATATAAGACAATATCTAAGTGTATTAAACAAAGAAAGACAAAAATTTCTAGTAAAACAATTAAGACCAAAACACCTTGTAAAATTCCTAATATGCCCTATATATTATAATTCGAATTCTGCCATTTTCAACTCTTTCCAAAATTACAGGTTCTCTTTCCTTTTTCAAATTTAAATCTAATTTGAATCATTCAATTCAATTAAATTCGCTGATAATCTTTTCGCCTTCATTCGATCAATCGATCAATTCAACGATCGGGACTGGGGAAACTCAATAACATCCCACTCGTTAGCAAATTAATCTCTGCAGTTTTTATCCTCGATTCTATTTGGAATTCACAGTGTCTCTGAAGAACTGTTTCTTAGGTAATCTGATTTTTTTATCGCGATCTGTTGTTTTTTGGATTAGATCGTTTTTTCGCGTGAATTGACCATTCTAATTCTCACTCGTTAGCAAATTAATCTCTCTAGTTTTTATCCTCGATTCTATTTAGAATTCACAGTGTCTCTGAAGAACTGTTTATTAGGTAATCTGATTTTTTTATCGCGATCTGTTGTTTTTTGGATTAGATCGTTTTTTCGCGTGAATTGACCATTCTAATTCATTGATTCTCTGTATTTTTCTAACTTGTTTGTTTGTATTGAGTTGTGATCGTTCAGTAAGATTTCCCCCTTTTCTATTGCAGGTGTTTATTGCGATCGTAGAGACTTTGCATTTATGAAGAAAGATGGCGGTGGTCAATCACTGCGTCTCTGTCGATCTAGAGTCGCTGTCGCGATCTTCGTCGGATTATTAATCGCCTGCGTTTTCGCCTTATTCTACCTTGAAGGATTTTTTGTCTCCTCGCCTCCCCTTCGCCATTCCGAGGTCATTCTTCTCTTTACTCTTTCTAATCCGTATTATGATGCTCTAAAACTCTATTTAATTTGCTGATTGTGGTGTTTGCAGTTTTGATTCATTTTACTCTTCATGAATTCGCATTTCAGGCTTTGAAGTTTCATTGTTCCTTATGATTCTAATTTTTTTGCTTTTAAAACTAATTGCTGAATTATGTGATGGTGAATGAGTTTCCACTGTGTTGTTACAAAACTGGCTCAGCTGTTAATAATACTTATAAACCGCTTAAATATGAAAAAATGAATCAAATGAGAGATTTTATGTGCATGTTAATCTTGTGGATGCATCCAAAATTTTGTGTTTATGGTTTTGCCAACATCACGAAAGACTCCGATTAGCTCTTACGTTTAGTATATGGCTTAAGAATCGTATAATGGAGATAGGAATAGGTTACAAGTTCAAAATAAATATAGACAAAGTTGTTTGTTCCGACCCAGTGTTGCTTCATGTAAACTTGTTCTGCATCTCATAATTATTATGTTCCTACTCTAGTCTAACTTTTACTTTTTTTTCTATCCATAATCGGTTAATCCACCTGTTGTAAAGATATTCGTTTGTAAACTCTGACTTATCTTTACTCACATATCATCTGATCTCTCTCAGGTTATCACCAATACATGTGAGTCGCCAGAACGCTTCAACATATTAAAATCAGAGTTTGTTGCTGCTTTAGAGAGAATGGGTATGAGGGGCTTCATGCCTCTAAAAGAACTATGGACTATTACATGTTCATGAACAGTAAATTTTGGATAGAAAGACGCACAACTACGCAAGCTTAAGCCAGTGATAATTCATATTAATTATCACCTCGATAAGTTCGAGAGAATGAATGATAAAGTGTTTGCACTAATTTGTAAGCATGTTTCAGAATTCTAATGTAAATTTTAGATTCAATAGTTTTTCTACTTCCAGAACTAGGAAAATCATAATTATTATAACATGTATGATAAAGCGTTATATTATTCTTATGCAATGCACATATTAGATATATGCATCTCATATTCATATGCAATGCACATATTATATATATGCACCAAACTATGAATAAATGCACCAATGAAATTCGAAATAATTTATTCTAATTTTTCAGTACATCAAAGATTTAAACTAACATGCAGAAAACACACCTTGAGAATCGAGCGAGTAATCAAATGTGTGAAACGAATGTGTACATAATTAATGGTATGCATATTTGAAAGTATATGTGATTATCGATTGCATATATAAAAAAACGCATGCATATTTTAAAGTATATGCACTCGTCGGTTGCATATAAATAAAATATTCATTTATGCATCTTGCAAAAATATTATAGACTTATTCAACAAGTATTTGTTAATACAAGTTGTTTAGCAAATTATTTAAACACTTTTAGAGGTGTATGCAGAATAAAATTCGAAACTGATGAATGTTGTTTTACTAAAATTATGCCTCCATACTCTCAAAATGCAGTTACTAACACAGTTCCAACAAAATACCCAAATTCAATTGAAACCAAAAATGCAGAAACTCAAAGAAATTCGTGAAACTTCATTCGCAGAAAGTTTTTGGTTGTAATTTTGGAAATTTAGAAATTCATCCATGGAAATTGATCAAATTTTTGGAAAGTTTTTGACTGCATGAAAGAAGAGACAATTCGATTTGAATTCAAAATAGATTGGATTCAAATATGGAAACTTAAGCGAAATCATTGGATATTCTTGAACAAGCATGATTTTTCGAATTATAAGAAAATAAGGGCAAAATTGGAAATTTGAAGGCTGTTTTGTCCTTAATTGTTTTACCAAAAAATTTTATCTTTAATCTTAAAGTCTTAGGGTGAATTGTCCTATTTTATTTTTTCCCCAAAATAATTTTGGGGTGAACTTATAAAATGAGCGATGCAGATAACCATGGTTAAAAAATGATTTGGGGTGAACTCATAGTAAAAAAATAATTTGAGAGTGAACTAATTAAATGAGCAATAAAATGTAAATAAAATAATAATTTAATTCTGTTAAAAAAATCTAATTTTACGTTCTGTATTTTTTTTGAAATTCTGTTAAAAAAATCTAATTTTACGTTCTGTATTTTTTGTGAAATTCTGTTAAAAAAATATAATTTTACGTTTAATTTAAATAATATTATTAATAATTATTTTAAAATAGTAAAAAAAATGTATTTTAGGGCGACACGGAGCAATTTGACATTGAATTATTAATAGTCCAGAACTATCCTAAAAAAAAACCCCACTTTAATTTTTTAACTAATTTAAAAATAAATATTACCCTAATTTTATTTTATTTCATTTTAACTATTTTATCCTTATCCATTCACTACAAATATTTTTCATAAATAAGTTCCATAATTATATTTACTGTGATTTAGAAATTTTGTCTTTTAAGTATTAATTTAATTAGTTTATGAATACTAACTACATTTTTACCACATTTTTTATTAAATAATTTTTTTATACCAAAATAAGTTATAATTAATCAAGGGTAATATAGATCACAATTTATAATTTTTAATTTCTTAAAAAAATCAAAATGAAATTTATTAAAAACGGAGGGAGAACTATTTTATCTCCACTCTTTCATCATTTCTTATTTATATACTTTTGCATTCTTTTTTTTTTTTTTTTTTTTATAAACAATCACTTTGCGGAATTCATCATCCCCATCAGCAAACCGTTGCAAGAGTGATCCTCGTACTAATTCCTTAGCTACAAAATAAAAAATCATGCTGTAGCATGTGGAACCAGGTATCTGGGAAAATGCAAATTCATCAATCTTGCGACAAACATATAAATTAAGGAGAACGAGATAAGCTACACGATCAACTCACTTGCAGATTAATAACAATAGAGAAATTTCCTCTCTCTGCTGCAACCTAAAATATAACAAAAAGATCATTTGTATGTAAATATATTAATTAAACATTCAAAATAAATTTCTGAAAAAAAATTGTAATCTAAAAAAAAAGTTATGCAAAATGGAAACAATTATGTGGAAAAATTATGCAGGCAGAGCAAAACAAAAGCAATCAAAGTATTCTGTAAAGTACTATCAAAATATTATTTTTATTAATCTAAAATTTGGTTAAAATAATTTTTTGAATTCTCCATCATTATCTACAAATTAGTTATATTGTGTTTATTTTATCATTAAATAATATTAAAATTCAAAATTATTGTCATAATTATTTAGAAAACATTATAGAAACATTTCAAAAAATAAAATTATCGATATAATAGTAAATGTCCCTATACTAAAAAAAAAAATTGAAAAGACACGATTAAAAAAATCAATAATTTTAAAATTTTAGACTTTTAGCTACTTTCTTTTATTCTAAACAATAATTATCTCAATCCAAATTTTAGGGTGGTGTATTCAATTGAGATTCTGTTGGATTTTTTTGGACTTTTAAAATCTGGGGTATTCAATCCATATTTTTAAAAGTCTTTCAAAATTTTGAGGTATTCAATACGGATTTTAAAAAGTCTTTAGAAATTTTTAGGTATTCAACAATCTATGGATTTTAATACTCTATGGATTTCGTTGGATTCTCCTTCAAAAATATAAATAAATTTCACTAAAACTAGAGATTTCAGCGGATTCTCTCAGAAGGCCCTGAAAAAGAAGAAAAAAAAAAATTTGTTGTTCTTCTAAAAAAATTTCAAAGTCTCCTTCGAAAGCACACACAGACATTCTTGCACAGCCCTCTTCTTCAAACGAAATAATATCAAGAAACGTAACTATGTTCTTCAATAAGCATAACAGATTCTTCACCATCATTATTATCGTGAAAAAGATTACATCTCTGTATTTTAAAATTATGTTCTCTCCTTAAAAATTATAGTATATCGGCACAGTTGACACCGTTAGGTTAGCAATAATATATTCTTGATCGCCTAATTTATACCATTGTCAACTTAAGATCTCAAGAACATTTATTCACGATCTTAAAGTTAGCACGTGGTGTTCGATATCATCTAAAAGATTTTGGTGGTCAAGGTCGTTACCACAGAAATGCAATTTGTCATTCACAATTTTCAAAACCCACCTCTGTTCTCATTTCAAACACAAGCAGAGTTAGTATTGGCTGGATTACATAACTTTCTTCGGAAAGAATGTCATGAATTTCCAATTGAATATGAAAAAGATCAACATTCACCACATCTCGACATGGAAGAGAAATTTTGGAATTGCTTTCTCAAAGCCAATTACAACACAGAACTGAAGCCGAGGTATAACCGTGGAAATGAAGATGAGAATAATAATGATGAATAATATATTTTTTTTAACTAATATATTTTTGGTAATTTTTCTAAATAATTTATATAATTTTTTTTATATACAAGTGTGTTCGATATATGTTTGCACCCATAGTTTTAGGGGCGTAGTTTATGAAAATTCATGTAAATTAATAAAAAAATGTGTATTTTAAAATCCTGTCAAATCTATGAAAATCCATATAAATCAATAAAAAAGTCAGTCAAACTCTGCATAGAGTCTATATATTTTCTAAATCTACTGACTTTTTAAAGTCCAAAAAAATCCAACAGAATCTCAATTGAATATACCCTCCTTAAATCTTCTTTTAGTATAAATCATGATTATTTCAATTGAAATTTTACAAACACTTATCTTTAACGGATTAATTGATATCAATTCGATATATTAATTAAATATTCAAAATAAATTTCTGAAAAAAAAATTGTAATCTAAAAAAGTTATGCAAAATGAAAACAATTATGTGGAAAAATTATACAGGCAGAGCAAAACAAAAACAATGAGATTAGAGAAAATTTATGTAAAAAAATAAAATTAAATCTTAAAATTTTAAATTACTAAATACTTTCTTTTAGTCAAAACCATGATTATCTCAACTGATGTTTTTCAAACACTTATGTTTAAGTGATGCAAAACGTAAGATGTCGAGAAAAAACGAAGATGAGAATGATTATCCAAATAAATAAATAAAAAAACAACATGCGAGCAAAACAAAAACAATGAGATTAGAGAAAATTTCTGAAAAAAAAATTGTAATCTAAAAAAAAAAGAATAGACGAATATAAATTTATTTATATTTTTAATATACGAAATTAAACAAATATTAGTACAATTTTAAATTATAATAATTGATTCAATAAATATTTGTGATTTGGTAAAAAAAAAATTAATTGTTCAACATTATATTCCTAATACTTAATAAATTAAAATTTTAAAAGTAATACTTCCATTGTGTACGCAATTAATTTTTCTAATTATAAACAATTTAGTTTTTCTATTATTTCCTTAATTTCTCAAGTTTTTTTTTCTTTTTTGTAATCGAAGTATTCTGTAAAGTACTATCAAAATATTATTTTTTTTAATCCAAGATTTGTCAAAATAATTTTTTGGATTCTTATCTACAAACTAGGTAAAATTTCAGTTGAAATAATCATGATTTAGACTAAAAGAAGATTTAAAATTATGGATATAATAGTAAATGTCCATATACTAAAAAAAAATTGAAAAGACAGGTTGATTAAAAAAATCAATAATTTTAAAATTTTAGACTTCTAGCTACTTTTTTTTATTCTAAACAATAATTATTTCAATCCAAATTTTAAATCTTCTTTTAGTTGAAATCATGATTATTTCAACTGAAATTAAACAAACACTTATCTTTAACGGATTAATTGATATCAATTAGATATATTAATTAAATATTCAAAATAAATTTCTGAAAAAAAATTGTAATCTAAAATAGTTATGCAAAATGAAAACAATTATGTGGAAAAATTATACAGGCAGAGCAAAACAAAAACAATGAGATTAGAGAAAATTTCTGTAAAAAAATAAAATTAAATCTTAAAATTTTAAATTACTAAATACTTTCTTTTAGTCAAAACCATGATTATCTCAACTGATATTTTACAAACACTTATGTTTAAGGAAAAAGTTATATATGCACCATACACACCAAAATGATGGGGTGCACATGATTTTGACCCTGACCCGCTCCTTATCCGCATCCGACCCGCCCACTTCAATTAGGGTTTTATATATTCAGTTTTTTTTTTCTACTCTCTTCCGCCTTTTGATATTCCCGCTCTCTCTTCACTTTCCTAATTGTGCCTCTTCTTTGATCGTGCCTTTTCTTTGATCGATTATCTTCGTTGCTTTCTACGGTTTTACGGCGGTTTTAGTCTCCTACGGTTACTTTTTTTTACGACGGTTCTCTGTTTGTTTCGTGTTTATTTTCGCACTCTCTTCGTAGTTCATCACATTTTTTTTCTTCTCTAATTTCCGATTGGAAATCAGGTACCATGTTTTTACTTTGTATTTCATTTTTATTTCAGTTTATAGTGGAGATGTTTTAGATTTTTATGTTTTCATCTTAAAACAGGTTTATTTCATTTTTGTATTGCTTGTTGTTGCATGTGATTTTAGAATTATTTTCAGTGATTTTTGTATTGGTGTTGTTGCATGTGTTTTTCATTTTTTGAAATTTGTTGTAAAATGCTAGATATAGTATTGAAATTCGTATTTGTTAGGAGTATTATTTATGAAGTGTAAAGTGTTGGTTATTGTTTCATTTTTACTTAAATTTGCTGTGGTTATTGTTTCTGTAGTTTATATTGTAAAGTTGTAATTTATTACTGAAAAGAGTTGATGTTTGTTTCGTATTGTTGAAAGTGTTGGTTTATTTTATTGAAATGTGTTATGTCATACTGTTTAAAAGTGTTGATTTATTTTATTGAAAAGTGTTGTATCATATTGTGAAAAGTGTTGGTTATTGCTTCATTTTTACTTAAACTTGTTGAGATTATTGTTTCTATAGTTTATACTGTAAAGTTGTAATTTACTGGTGAAAAATGGTAATTTCTATTACTGAAAGTTTTCACTGATTGTGTTAATTTGCTTGTAAGTTATGATTTCACTATATTTTTTTGTTTAATTTGTTTTAAATTATAATATCATTATACCTAAGGTTTAATATTCTTTTAATGTAGATTTCTGAAATGTCTTTCTTTTTAAAGTTAAGGAAGCACTACAAAGCAGATGAGATGAAGAATTATTTATTTGAAGAAGTTAATTTTTAATGAAAAGGTGCAAAGAGAAAAAATGATTGTGGAGTGTTTTTGATGGACCACTTGAAGAATTTCAATGGTTTACCTTACAATTCTACTTCTTTGAAAAATGTATTTTTTTTAAAAAAATTATTATTTAAATCTGCTATTCTTTTTCATTTAAGTGTTTAATATTTTATTTTTTCTTTAAATATAGGCAAGTCTAAGAAGATTTTTAAGGGCAAATGAATTACTATAGATTTGATGTCATTAAAAAATTGAAGATGTTTTATGAGATGAAGCCTCAGTTGGACAAGAAAAGAAAAATTTTAGAAAAGAGATGGTGGTGATGAATTTGTGTGATTTGAAGAAGATTTTATTATTCGGTGTGTTATACTTTTATGATGAATACTTGTTTCCTGATGTTTTTATATTAATTTTGGATAAGATGTTATTCAGTTTTCATTATATCCTGAAAAATGGTAATCTTTATTACTGATGTGTTGTTTTTTATAATACTGAGAATTGTTTTTTTTTACCATATATGAAAATTGGTAATCTTTCATAAATCTGTATTTTCATTATAAATTGGTAATCTTTCATAAAGTGTTATTTGTTATTAGTGAAAAGTGGTGTCTATTATTAGTGAAAAGTGTTGTTTATTATTAGTGAAAAGTGGTGTCTATTATTAGTGAAAAATGTTGTTTTATAATACTAAAAAGTGTTGATTCAAAATAATGAAAAGTTGTTACTATTATTATTGAAAAGTGGTAACTGACAAACTGTTATAAGTGAAAAGTGGTAACAATTATTAGTGAAAAGTTGTTACTATTATTACTGAAAAGTGGTAACAGTTATTACTAAAAAGTTGTAATTTTGTCACTGAAAAATGTAGTTATTTCTTATTGAAAAGTGATAATTTTATTATCAAAAAGTGGTAACCATTATTATTGAAAAGTGGTAATTTTGTTATTGAAAAGTGTGGTTCTTTCTTATTGAAAAGTGGTAATTTTGTTACTGAAAAGTGGTAATTTTGTTATTGAAAAATGTGGTTCCTTATTGAAAAGTGGTGATTTTGTTACTAAAAAGTGAGAACTATTATTATTGAAAAGTGGTAATTTTGTGGTATTCAAAAATGGTAAAGTTGTAATTTTGTGTTGTATTTAAGAAAAAATATTAAACCAAAAAGTAAAAATAAAACAGAAATAAAAAAAAATAGAAAAAAACAAGAAAAGTTGTATTTAAGAAAAAATAAACAGAAATAGAAAAAAGTAAAATTAAAACAGAAATAATAAACAAAAAAGTAAAAATAAAACAGAAATAGAAAAAATAAGAAAAAAACATAATAAACGGCCTTAGGATTAGAACCTATGACCTCTCATAGGTATAAAATTTATATGTAACCGCTTGGACGGTAGTTATTTAGTTAATTTTTTCGCTTTTTATAATATATACAGATTGACATATGTATTAGTGTGCACGGTGAACACTATGATGTACAGGAGACCAACTCATGTTTAAGTGATGCAAAACGTAAGATGTCGAGAAAAACGAAGATGAGAATGATTATCCAAATAAAAAAAAAAAAAAAACTGCATGTGAGCAAAACAAAAACAATGAGATTAGAGAAAATTTCTGAAAAAAAATTTGTAATCTAAAAAAAAGAATAGACGAATATATTTATATTTTTAATGTACGAAATTAAACAAATATTAGTACAATTTTAAATTATAATAATTGATTCAATAAATATTTGTGATTTGGTAAAAAAAAAAATTAATTGTTCAACATTATATTCCTAATACTTAATAAATTAAAATTTTAAATACTTAATAAATTAAAATTTTAAAAGTAATACTTCCACTGTTTCTAATTATAAACAATTTAGTTTCTCTATTATTTCTTTAATTTCATTTCAAGTTTTTTTTTTCTTTTTTGTAATCGAAGTATTCTATAAAGTACTATCAAAATATTATTTTTTTTAATCCAAAATTTGGTCAAAATAATTTTTTGGATTCTCCACCATTATCTACAAATTAGTTATATTGCGTTTATTTTATCATTGAATAATATTAAAATTTAAAATTATTGTCATAATTATTTAGAAGACATTACAGAAAAATTTCAGAAAATAAAATTATGAATATAATAGTAAATGTCCTATACTAATTTTTTTTTAAAAGACACGTTGATTAAAAAAAATCAATAATTTTAAAATTTTAGACTCCTAGCTACTTTCTTTTATTCTAAACAATAATTATCTCAACCTAAATTTTAAATCTTCTTTTTCTAAATCATGATTATTTCAACTGAAATTTTACAAACACTTATTCTTAACGGATTAATTGATATCAATTAGATATATTAATTAAATATTCAAAATAAATTTCTGAAAAAAAAATGGTAATCTAAAAAAGTTATGCAAAATGAAAACAATTATGTGAAAAAATTATACAGGCAGAGCAAAAAAAAAACAATGAGATTAGAGAAAATTTCTATAAAAAAAAAATTAAGGAGGGTGTATTCAATTGAGATTCTATTTGATTTTTTTGGACGTGATTTATAAAATTCATAGAGTCCATGCAGAGTTTGACTGACTTTTTTTATTGATTTATATGGATTTTTATAGACTTGACAGGATTGCGGAATATATTAATTTATATATTAATTCGGACGGATCGAATACCCGCGGGTCAGGCATAAGACCCAAACCCGACCCATACTTAATACTTTCTTTGAGTCAAACCATGATTATCTCAACATAAATTTTACAAACGCTTAGGCTCCATTTGGATGGATGGAGGGATTTGACCTATGGATTTTAAATCCGTCGTTCAAATTCACTCCACTTGTTTGGATTATGAATGGATTTCAAATACTTTGATTTTTCCTCATACAATTTTTAGTTAAAATTGAGAGGATTTGAAATCCTCACTAAAACCATGTCATTTGAAATCCATCTATTTTTAAATCATTTCATTTAAAATATCTTTTCAAATCAAATCCACCTATCCAAACACAACCTTATGTTTAAGTGATGCAAAATGTAAGATGTCTCAAATGAAAAAACGAAGATGAGAATGATTATCCAAATAAATTAAAAAAAAAAACTGCATGCGAGCAAAACAAAAACAATGAGATTAGAGAAAATTTCTGAAAAATAAAATAAAATTGTAATCTAAAAAAGTTTTGCAAAACAAAAACAATTATGCTGGAAAAAAAATTGTAGTCTGGGAAAATTATTCAGGCGAGCAAAACAAAAACAATGAGATAGAAAATTTTCGGAAAAAAAATTGTAAAACCGTAAAAATTAAAAGATAAACAAAATTACTGTAAAAATTAACATAAAATACCGTAAAAATTAAAAGATGAACAAATAAAAAAGGCAAAAACTTGTGTGAGACCGTCTCATGCATCTTTTTCTGTGAGACGGATCATTTTAACCCATATTTCAAAATTTTGGGTAGGATAACCCATATTTTTTTCCAGATTTTAGTTTGTAAAAAAAGTGATAATGTTTAAGTAAAAAGTGATAATATTTTTAACAAAAGTGACTATCACTTTTTACTTAAACACTATCACTTTTTGCTCAAACATTATCACTTTTTATATATAAGGGCCGTCTCACGAATCTCATTCTGTGAGACGGTCTCACCCAAGACTAGCCCAACAAAAAATAACATAATCAGATCCGCAGAATAGAATAAGATACCGTAAAAATTAAAAGGTGAAACTGCAAATATTAAAAAATGAACACCTTAAAAATGAACACTGTGCGAGGGGTAGCCGTCAGAGACACATTTTTTGCCTCCATTGCACCCACCGTTGTCCGTCGTCGCACGGTAAGGAGAAATAAATTAATATATATGATCAATTAATAAAAATAAAATAAAAAATTTTATTTAAGATAAATATTTATAAATTAATAAAAAATATCAAACATTTTTTTTTCCTTTTTTTTTATAGATTTTGATTTATTTAAAAGACTGAAACATTGAAGTAGAATTCGAGTTGAATTAAAAAAAGAAGATTAAATCCTAAAATTTATTTAAAATCCGTTTTAAAATAATTTATATTTAATTATTATATACTTATAAAATAAATTTGATATTTAATCCGTTTAAAAATAATTCATATTTAATTATTATATGCTTATAAAATAAATTTGATATTTTAATTATTATATGGTTATAAAATAAATTTGATATTTATTTAAAATAATTTCTAGGTTTTATTATTCTCATGTAAATATAAAATTTTATTGATCTTTTAAATTTGTATCTAATACGTACAATACAGAGTTATATATATTATATTATATATATATCATAAATTTAATTAGTTATTTAATAAGGTTATCAAGTAGATATTATATTATATATAAATAATTTTAATATTTCCAAGAAAGCTAAAAGTTGGTATTTTTAAGAGTGAGAAGACAAAAAAAAAATCACTAATTTAGGGCGGGGAGAGTTTAAAGAGAGGCGGGCGCAAGGGAAGTTTCCGATGGATCCGGATTCAAATGGAGGTTTTTAACCGTTTGAGAAACGGGCGCGGCTAAAGGCACCCAAGGATCCTATGAGTACACCCACGGAAACTTTTTTTTATCATTGTAGGTATGCGAAATGTCTTTTATACCCTTCAGCACATTTTTAAAATAAAGGACGGATGAGTACACCCACCCATTTCATTTTACACCCGAATCATTAGGATCCCTACAATCACCACATAAACAACAAAAAAATCTAAAATTTCAACAACAAAAAAATCCAAAATTTCAACAACAAAAAATTCTTAGTATGTTCAAAAATTTTACCCATGTCCGAAATTTTTTTATGAACAAACTCAGTAGGTTCGAAAAACATTCCAAAACAAATTAAATTTGTCCGAAAAAAAAGATCGAACAAAATGTTCGAAATTTTTCCCAAGACAAACACTGATTGTTCGAAAAAATTTCCAAAACAAACCAAGATTGTTCGAAAAAAATTCCAAAACAAACCAAGATTGTTCGAAAAAAATTCCAAAACAAACCAAGATTGTTCGAAAAAAATTCCAAAACAACTTAAATTTGTACTAAAAAAAACGATCAACAAAATGTTCGAAATTTTTTCCAAAACAAACACATATTGTTCGAAAAAAATTCCAAAACAAACTAAATATGTTCGAAAATAAATCACGATTTATAAAAACCCTAATTTTTCTAAAAACCCTAAATTTATTAAAACAGGCAAAAAAAAAATTAAAAAACCTACCTGGAACTGGGTGCGAGCGGCCGCGGCGGTGGCGGAGGAGGGAGGATGAGTGCGAGCGGCCGCGACGGACGAGGGAGAAGAGGGGTTGGTCGCGCGAGTTGGGTGGGGAGTGAGGCGGCGACGTGGGGAGCGAGGGCAGCGCTGTCGCCGCGTGGGGAGGGGAGGCGGAGCTGCGCCGCTGCGTTGTCGCGCGTGTTGGGTGGGGAGACGGGGACGGCGCTGGCGAAACGGGGAAGACGACGAGAGGAGACGTGGAGAGGGAGGGCGCTGCTGCCGGCGAAGAGAGCGGCGGTGGCGAAACGTGGGAGGGAAGGTGAGGAGGCAAAAATGGGGTGGGTGTACCAAATGAGGTGATAGATTAGGGTTTTAATAGTTTTAATGGGAGAAGGGTATTTTTGGTTTTTCCACGTGGGTGTCTTCATCCGATTGACGTGTGTCCTCATCTCCTGGGTGTACTCATAGGATCTCCTGGTTTTTGGTTTTTGATTTTTTTTTATTGTTTTTTCTCTTTCCTCTCTCTTCTCTCTCATCCTCAATTTTCTCAAGTTCTCTTTTTTCTCCTCTTTATCCATTTATAGTGCACGACCCGCGTACTATGCGGGAATAATTATTTTTTTGATCTACGTACAATGCAGAGGCACACATGACTCAAATAAATACAATTGATAGTAAGAAGAGAAAAAATCTAAAACATGAAATGAGTTGCAAATTTCATAAACTGGAAATAGCAATTGATGATATGATCGAGTATTGAGGGTTGTATTGACATAACATATGAGGTTTAGAAGATACTATATAGAAATAAATGTAGAACTTTACAAAAACATGAACAAATCATGAATAAACAAAATGAATTTACCTCTATATTTTGAACCATACACCTCTGGTAGGAGTTGGATTGATACCTCTTTAGTTTAAAAAAAATAATAAACATGCAAGAAAATTGAAAAAAAAAATGTTAACACGTACTATACAAATAAAACAAAAAATTACACTATTTAAAAAAATATACAAAACATATAAAATTACGTTATTGTTGTTTAAAAAATTGTGCAAACCCATTTTCGTCCCCAATTGAATTTGAGCAGCAAGTTATATATCACATTTTCGTCAACATTAATATTCGTTCGACTGGATGGATCAACACAGCGTCAGATGTGATGACAACCCGTGATGAAACCCTCGACTCGACTCTCGACCGGCTAAGTCTTGATTAGAAATTCTGATCAAGTTTCGTGCTGCTGCAACCGACGATCGGCCGCATGCGGGGGGAAACTGTTATTATTGAGAAAAATGGTTAATAATAAATTGTCCACAAACCACGCATTCTTAATAAAACTTGAAATGATTGGAGCAATTTTTCAATGGTCCAGAAATCGGCAAACCCACTGAATAAATAAAGGTACCATGTAAGAATTTATTTTTAAAATACCAAACTAATAACAATTTTTATCAAATTCTAGACTACATGTCTACATGCATAAGATTAAATCAACAAAGTAGCATGTGATTACAATCCCTCAACTTTCTTTCAACGGGATGTGGATCAACAAAGCAACCGCGTATTCTTAATAAAAGTCTTGGTAAAAATTCTTCAAATGAGTTGGACAAATTTTCAATTGTCCAAGAAACTCACAATCCACGTATTCTACATTTGCATATCCAATTTATAAACAGACATCCTCTTATTGGAAAAATTAAAGCGGTACATAATACAGTAAAAAAAACCGACTCACATAAATGCAAAATTTCAAAATAAAAAGAGGAAAGAAAGCCATGTAGGATTGAGAAAAACTGTGAAATATACAATATAAAGATATGTGAAATATATGTATGAAATATATATCTGAATTAACAGAGGAAATAGAGAAGAGAAGAAAAATTGAGAGAGAATACAGACAGGAAGAAGAGGCAAATAAAAGAGAGGAATATTATAAATTGTCGGTTTCTTATCCAAATTTAAAGCGGAAAAAAATTGTATGCAAAAATAATAAATAAAAAAATACAATTAAAAAAAAAAACCGACTCACATAAATGCAGAATTTCAAAATAAAAAGAGGAGAAATTATAAAAATAAAAAAGAGAAGTTAGAGGAGAGGGAAAATTAAGGAAACTGCAAGGGAGAGGAAAGAGAAAAATATTTTAAAAAATAAATTAAAATTACAGAATTTAAGAGATTGTGAAACAGAGAGATTTTTTGAGAAGCTAATGAGATTCAGAATTAGTATATAGGGGAGATAAAAATATTATATATATCATAAATTTAATTAGTTATTTAATCAAGTAGTTATTATATTATATATAACCGTCCCACCACCACCCATATGTTAAGTGAGGGACTCCTGTATATGTTAAGTGAGAGTGTGCGGTTAATTAAAATCTAAATTTAAGCGATGTACATTTAAAATATCCAGCGTCGTACATTGACCATAGAAGAAGAATGCCTTGTGCACATAATCTCTCGCGTCTCTGCCTCACTCACGTGCGCACATTCCCGCACACAGTTGTTCCTTTCTTCATTTCACATACTGGCCCATCCTTTCTCCATTTCACATACGTGGGCCCCGCGACGCCTCACTCCGTGCACACATTCCATATACTCCAGCCGCTTCACATACTTCAGTCGGGTCCGCCAGCCGTCGCCCTTGCCCTCATTATCTTCTTCTCCACCCGCAAGTTCTTTCACTACTCTCCAGGTCTCTCTCACTCACTTTTTTTTGTTTGTGTTTTGCTTATAGATTTTAAGAATAACAACTTGTTTTCAATATCATGTGGATTGTTCCCATTTTGAATGAAATGGAATGACATTTTCAGTGGACAATAAATCCAATTAAATATGTCATAGTACACATATAAATATTTATATGAATTTTCATTGATGGACATAACTTTAAAGAAATTAATAAATCCTATATGCTATCTAAAAGTTCTATTTCTTTAATTCTTCAATCAATGCCTAAAAAAGTCATGGGCTTGTGCTTATCCATGTATTATATTCTTTGTGATGAATAGGTTTGTGCATATGGCACCTCGTAAAAAGATTAAGGTATATCATGACTATAAGAATGGGCAGCCTAGAGAATAATGGTGCTAAGTTGGAAAGCTAAGAATCCAACTTGGCACCTTCTTCCAAAGGAAGACAAGATTCATGTATGGAACGCTGTGCTGGTAAGTAATCCTTTTATGAACTTTATTTACTTTTTTTTTGTTAGTATCTTATATGCTTATTGTATATACTTTTAGTTGGCATTTAATGTTGACCATAAAAAGAAGAAAGGGTGTTTGATGTCAACGGGATCCAGGGAGGAACTTCAAAAATTATCTCACGAGTTTGTCTACAAAAGAGTTGATACCACATAAACAACCAACAATCAAGCAAGTTGGCATACTAATTAATGATCTTAATTGGAGAGACTTTGTCATAATTCAACTTAATTAGTCTACTAAATCAAGGTAAGATTCTTATATTGTACATAAGAATAATATTTATAATTAACATTACTCATGTATCTACTTTTATTTTTTTGACTTTAGGAGCTGAGTAGCAAAACGTTACGCTGCGGAGAATGTAAGTAATTACAACCATCATTTTTATTATATGCTAATTACACTCATCTTAATGATTGATGATCTCTTCATTAAGGAATCATTAATGACCGAAGATAACGACATTGATAGAGCCACTATTTGACTTGAAATTGGCTTGAAGACTTAAGAATAAAGATAGAGAGTTTAACGGGGTTGATCTGAAAACTCAAATTGACGAAGTACAGTCGGAGTGGGCTACATGCACATGCGTGCAACCATACGTGAAACTCAAATTGATGAAGTACAGTCGGAGTGGGCTACATGCACATGCGTGCAACCATACGTGACCGGCTACATGCACATGCATGCAACCATACGTGAGTTGGGAGGGATTGCTAATTAATGAGGCGTTGGGAGGAATTGCTCATTAATGAATTTATTGTAATAGTCTAGTTGAATTTATATATATATACATAAATGTTTTTAGATTTTGTATTTTATTTTTATTAATTTAGCAAATGAAAATTTCATTATTTTTTTTAAAATATTGGATATATACAACAGTGGCTAATAACTGTTGTTATAGCTAATACAACTGCTGTTATAGAGCAAGTATAACAACAGTTGATAATAAAGAACAGCGATTAAAAACCGCTGTAGAAATTCAAAACAACAGCGTTTAGAAACCGTTGTAGTAGTAAATTCAAACAACAGCGGTTCATAACTGCTGTCATAACTAATAAAACCGCTATCGTAAATATTGTAAGGGGTTCAAACCAAGAACATACCACATCGGTTTTGATGGAGTAACAGCGATTAATAAACGTTGTTGTATATAGATACGACAACGGTTAATAATCGTTGTCTATTAGCGCCCTCTTTTTACAGCCCTTATTACCACAGCGGTTACTGATTCCAATTTACAGCGGTTTTTAACCGCTGTCTATCAGCTTATTTGGCATAGTGTTAGGACATGTTTATTTCATGAGTTGGGTTTAGATGTGGTGAGATATGTAAACCTTGGTTTAGGTTGTCTAAACCCATAGAATCTAGTTTATAAAAACCGGGTCAAATTATAAACTCGGATCAAAGTGTTTAAAGTTATGAGAAACCAAACATGGAAGAAGATGTGTTTACATATCAAATCCATCACTAAACCCCTTAAACCCATGAAACAAACATACCCTTAGGGTGTTGTTGGTTTGAGATTGGCTCATCTGGATTTGAATGGACCATCTCTCTCCATCCAAATACCCATCCAAATACAATATTTTGAGACAATATTGAGACTGAAAACGGTCTCAAAATTCGCAATTTTTTTCAAATTAGTTTCAAATCGATCTTTATTTGAGACATTGGTCTCTAATCAAGGCATTTTTTTTTTGTAGTGATACTTATTTTTATACAATCATGTCACCATTTTTTTTAATTACTCATTTTCTCTTCTCTCTCTTAATTTTCTTCCTTATACTAATTACTTCATTAACTACACTAATTATACTAATTACTTTACTAACTGACAATAATAAAATAATACAATATCAATATTGATTTGATATAAAGTTCTCTACACGTATTTTTTAATCTCTTTTTAAACACAATTATTATTATTTAATTACTATACATTGATTAATTCATTCATATTTTTTCAATCCCTATCATCATTCCATCCACCACAATCTTTCACCAAATATACGTTATTGAATAAATCAAAGCATTAATATTTGAATATAATAGGTGTAATAATTTAAGTTAGTTGTGATGTGTGTTCACGTGCATGTATGCGGTAGGCACTAACTCTGATGGCAATTAATTAAGAAGATAAGTATGGCAACTATTAGTAAGCTGGCAAGATTCGAACAAAATAACTAGTCATTAATTAAGTCCAAGATAATATTTATGAGACGATATATTATGAAAAACAGAAGGATGTGGGATATAAATTCTATAGACAAAAAGAGATAGAAATATAAATCAAAGTTTTGATGGTTAAAACAACTTAAGTTGGTTGCAAGTTTAATAGAAGTTATCTGGTTAGGATATAATTAAGTTAATGACATGTGTAGAAGCTTATATAGTACTACAGTCTAGTCTAGTTGAGTGTACTAAGTTGTATGTAGTTTAACTAAGTATTACAGTACTATTTAGATAGTCTAGCTTAAGTGAAGAACAGAAGATTAGAAGAGCAGACTGAAGACCAGACGAGATGATTCACAAACCAGCTGATATGATCAAACCATATGACATACAGAAGACTAGTTGAGTTAAAGTAAAGATCAAAGAAAAGCTTAAAAGACAGAATATAACTGACAAAGAGGAGAATAAGGAGGAATAATTGTAAAGCAGTTATAAGTCATAAAAAAAAAAAAAAAAAAAAGGAAGTTAAATAACTAACTAAGAAACAAGGAGTTAGTTAATGAAAGTTACAAAAGTGTTTATCTAACTAACTAGCTTTCCAACGACTAGATTAGAAGGAATCATCTATAAATACAAGATCAAGATTTTTGTATTTGACAACTGAAGAACTGAAATCTAGAAGAAACTCTACGTAGAAATTGTCGAGCTAAAAGTAATCAAAGTTCAAGAGAAGAACATCTAGAGTTTGTATTGAAGGAAGGAAAAGCCGAAGTATTGAAGAGTTTATCAAAGGCTAGGAATACTCAAAGAAATCATTGTTGATTTGTTTATAGTTGGAAAGAAGTACTGTAAGAGTGTTAGTTTCTCACAATTACTAGTAGATCGAAGCATCAGGTGGTGTAGAAGATCAAAGTCTTGATCTTGAGACTCTAAACCACAAGACAACCCGATTGGAAGGGAGTACTATTGAATAGTGAAAGTGGATGTAAACTTATTGACTGAACCACCATAAATTCTTGTGTCATTTACTTAGTGCATTTTACATTCTATTATTCATTTGCATAAGATTCGAAAAACCAGCTAGTATAAAAGTAGATATAATATTTTTTTTCTAAAAGGGAACTATAGTATAAATAAATTTGGGCCTAAACATTCTTCAAAATTCGCATACATGTGCATCGGATATAACTGAGTTAATTAGTTGATTGATACAACTGAATAAGTTTCTATAATTTCTATAATTTCAACTATTTGCATTTTTTTTTATCATAAATATTAAGTGTGGAAATTGTATACTAAAGTTAAAGTAGATAAAGTAAAAGTATTGTGTAGTTTATTGTGAATAAATTTTTTACTTGTGAGTAAAGTTAAAAACTATTTTAAGTAATTAAGTGATGGTTGGAGAATAAAGATAAAGTGATTTTGTCCATATTGATTTAACATATATAAATTTCTTCATCCACACCTAATTTCCAATCTCTATTCAAACAAAATTATTATTCAATTATTATTCATAAATTAACTTTATTCCTATTTTTCCAATTTTCATCATCATCCCATCCATCCCATCACAATCCTTAATCAAACATATCCTTATGGAATATAATAGGTGTAATAATTTAAGTTAGTTGTGATGTGTGTTCACGTGCATATATGCGGTAGGCACTAACTCTGATGACAATTAATTAAGAAGATAAGTATTGACACTAATACCAAGCTTGCAAGATCCGACTAAACAACTAGCTAGTCATTAATTAAGTCCAACATACCCTTCATTTCAATTTCATTATTTCAATTTTTTTTAATAAGTGTCACTTTAATTTTTTTATTAATTTAAAAATAAATATTACCCTAATTTATTTATTTTTTAATTTCAACTATTTTATCTTTATCCATTCACTACAAATATTTTTCATAAATAAGTTCCATAATTATATTTACCGTGATTTAGAAATTTTGTCTTTTAAGTATTAATTTAATTAGTTTATGAATACTAGCTACATTTTTTACCACATTTTTATTAAATAATTTTTGTATACCAAAATAAGTTATAATTAATGAAGGGTAATATAGATCACAATTTATAATCTTTAATTTGTTAAAAAAATCAAAATGAAATTTATTAAAAACGGAGGGAGTACTATTTTATCTCCACTCTTTCACCATTACTTATTTATCTACTTTTGCATTCTTTTTTTTTTATAAACAATCACTTTTTAAAAAAAAAAAAGGCATTATAAATTTAAACGGAAAGAGTAATATTTATGACACGATAATGCATGCAGGGTGTCCATTTGACACGTATTATGGATTAATTAATTTAATATTAATTCTGCTGTAGTATATATATAAGCAGCCTATAGCTTCATATCTATCTTTCACTCACTCACATATTTATAATTAATTTCAAGATTACCCTAAGTAGCTACATCTTGCCACCATGTTTGTTTTTGCCCGTGGCGGTGTCCCCGGTATCCCAATGACCACGTACGTATTTAATTTTTCAATTTAATTATGTGTATCTTTTTTCTATTTAATTTTTTGGAATTACATATTTGATGATTTCATGTTGTCGTTGAGCTTTAGTTAGTTTAACGATATCTTTTTTTTTAATCATTTACTGATAGATTTGTTTATTTATTTAATTACGCAGTTGGAAGACACGTTATTAAGTTGATCATTGTGGAGGATAAGAGAGGACATTTTTCACCGGATCTCGTTGTCAGAAGAATGTCATGGAAGGACGTCCTTGGGTCTTATTACATCATTCGATCAATTTGAATTAGGAATTCACCTTTCACCTTGTCCTTCACTAGTGCTTCTTTGATTATGTTTGTTTGTCTTTCTTTAAAGTACTAAGAGCGTCGATGTACCTCCTAATAAGTTGGAAGAGTTTTACCTCTTCTGAATTTTAATAAAATCTGTGTTTTGTATGTATTCTTTCAAATAATTATTTTGTCAACCTTACCTAATTGTTGTTATTTTAATTGACGGTTTTAATGATTTATGAAAACTCTTTATAAACTTCACTCTCACAATAGAGAAAATAGCAATTTTAATCCTGTAACTCAGGTCGAATTCAACTTTAGTCCTATAACTTTGCACTTTCTCAATTTAGTCCTAACATTATCAATTTCAGTCTTATAACTTTTGAATTTTTTCAATTTAAGTCCTGTAACTTTGCACTTTCTTCATTTTAGTCTCGACGATATCAATTTTAGTGCAAAGTTACATGACTGTATAGAAAGTGAAAAGTTGCAAGATTAAAATTGGATTCAACCTTTCTTCATTTTAGTCTCGACGATATCAATTTTAGTGCAAAGTTACATGACTGTATAGAAAGTGAAAAGTTGCAAGATTAAAATTGGATTCAACCTAAGTTAAAGGACTTAAATTGATATTGTCAGTACTAGAATTTATACCCTCAAGTAGAGCCGGCAATTTGGGGCCGATTCGATGGGCCGGTCCGGCCAACCCGAAACCTAGTATGGACTGGACTCTAAAATTAGAGGTCTATATAGAACTGGGCCTATTTGGCCCGACCCGATGGGCTCGACGGGCCTAATAGGCTAGGCTGAATTTGGCCCGCCGGCCCATGGGCAGCCCATTTGACCCGATTAATTTTTTTTTTGGATAAATAAATAATTAAAATAAGTAAAGTACATTATTTTTAAATATTATTGTGTTTTTTTATTTTATTTTGACTTTGAAATTTGAACTTATGAATTGTTTATATAGTGTAATGTTATACTTTATGACGTTTATGAATTATGTATAATTTATACATTAGTAATATATATTTTTAATTATAATTTTTTGCTATAAATATTTTTTTTAAAAAAATATTTCATGGGTTGGGCCGACCCGCTAGTCCAACGGGCTAAGTTGGGCTCAAATTTTATAGGCCCGACTAATTCATGGGCCTGCCCGACCCAGCCCACGAACATCGTTTGGCCCGATGTGCTGGGCCGGGCGGCCTGATTTGCCAACTCTACCCTCAGGACTAAAATTGATAAATTGCAAAGTTATAAAATTAAAGTTGGATTGATCTAAATTACAAGACTAAAGTTGATATTTTATTTTAATACAATAGATCTAATGATTTAATTTTTGTCATTGTAATATGTGCAGACTTAATCATATAAAAAAATTGCATACCTTAAATTAATGATCTAATAATATTTAATGAATTTTTCCTTATGTGGAAGGGCGAAGCCTTAAAAAGACTCATCTTACTTAAAGATGAGGTAAGACTACTTAATAATTAGTAAGTCCATTCATGGTGATGGCTAAACTTTGTAGGAAATGAATAAAGCTTAAATTATGATTCGAGTACGTTTTATTTGTTTTGTGAAAATAAATAGCAAGATGTTTCTTTTTCTGGATCGCACCCAATGCCAAAATACTCAAAACAAGTTTTTTTTTTTTTTTTTTTTTTTTTTTTTTTTTTTTTTTTTTTTTTGAAGGCAGGTTAAATTACATATCACTTGTCCTAACCTATCCAGACTCAATCGTGAGAGGGTGGAAGGATCAACGAGCATAGCTTGAGACTCCGAGATCTAAGAAGATAGCAACGGCCGTGCTACAAACCTCCCAAACCACATAAGAACGGACTCAAGGCCTATCAGCTCCAACAGGCACAACAAAGTGCCACCATGGGAAAACCCGAAAACGGGAAGAAAACCCATCATAACAGGGAAGAAAACAAACCGGGGGAAAGGGAAAATACCAACAACGGTACAGGGAAAATACCGAAATTAGAAAATAAACCGATCCTAAAAACACCGGATCTAATACTAAAAAGCAGACTAAAATAAAACGAAAATAAAATGGGATCAGACAGATGACTCACCCGATCGGTCACCGTGGCTCCGGCGGGGTGATTCACCCATTGATCCCAACTAAATCCCTAAAAAAAAGACCCCTTCGCCCAATAGAAAAGCGGTGCAGCGGCGCGACAGGCGACGACTCTGCAGGCGGTGCGTTGAGCGGCGGTGTTGCAGGCGGCGCGACGGCAGGCAGCGGTGTTTCAAGCGGCACGGCGGCAAGCGGCTCAACTTCTACGCACGATGTTGTGTGATTTTGTTTGGGGTTGAAGAGGGGTTATACGCAGGCACTGTGGTGGTTTTGGGATTTTGGAGGTGGAGGAAGCTTATTTTGTAAGCATCCTAGAGAGAAGGGGGAGAGTTTTTGAGAGAGAGAGAGAGCCGCTTAATTGTTAGGAAGCCATCTTTTTATACTCAAAACAAGTTTCACCAATTCATTTTCACTTTTTTTTTTAAAATAAGTCACGGCAAACAAATTTAAAATTAAATAATAACTTGATATAACCCTTGACTTGACAATTTTACCAACCTTTTTAAAGTTACCAAGTCATTTTCGTATTATTCAAAATTTTCATAAATAATCAGAGATACCCTAATTCTCAACACCTACTCACAGCTTGTTTTGTAGCTGTGATACTTTCCCAAAAAAATGTGATTCTCCCTATTGACATTGGGGTTTGAAAACAAACCCTTAAAATGAATACAATCACTATCTAGCTATTACACATTAGCCTAAAATAATGTGTGGTGATTACCATTACAGAGGAAATTAGATTGGAAAAAAAATAAAAGCAATGGAATGGAGTGGGTTTTAAATATTGCCTGATTGAGAAACTCACCTGCAAGCGCCATCATTCTTTATAGAGCTGGCCTTGTATTTCTTTTTGACAAATAGGTGATCAGTAGTCATTGACGTTTTCTCACAAAATTTGGAAAACTATTTTTTGTGCAATTCTATATTTGAAGTAAAACTAACTTGTGCATATTAATTTTATGAATGCATAATTAGAAGAAAGATCATCTCTCTGGATTTGGAGGAGAGGGGGGAAATGAATATTAAGAGTGTGCCAATAAATTGGAGAGGGGTACGTGAGATTGAGAATGATCATCATCTTCCTGCATCTCTTTTGCTGACGACAGCTCCATATGACAAATTCTGACGGCCCCGATTAGCCGCTCCGGCAACTCTTCTGTAGTGTTACCCTGCATGCCAGGTTAACAACAAATTACTCATAAAAGTTTAGGGAAAATTGCATTTTTGGTCCTGTAAGAATGAGTTCAAATCACTTTCGGTCTTTTTTCATGCACTTTTAGTCCTGTAGTTTATTTCGGTTAGTTTTAATTGATGAAAATTGTATAAACCGTTAAATATTTCACTTTTAGTCCTATAAGAATAAGATTAAATCACTTTTGGTCATTTTTCATACACTTTTAGTCTCATAATAAATTTATGTTTGTTTTAATGGAAGAAAATTGCGTGAAAGTCACGCAGTCACACATCCCTTAAAACACAACCAAAAGCTTAATATCGAATTAAAATTTTGGTAATATCACTAAAATTATAAAACTGTCAAATGTATTTTAACAATTTATTTAAATAATTATTTAAGATTGGTAAATTTACTTAAAATAATTTTATGATCTAAAAATTCAATCAATTATATATAAAATGAAAATTAAATCTAAAACTGATCTCAAATCAAAGCAAAAAAATAAAAAGTACTCCCTCCGTCCGGTATAAGTTTCTCACTTCTTTTGGGTGTTTAAATTAAGAAATATGATAAAATAATAGATGTAGTACAAGTGATGTGATGGTGGGAGAGAAAATAATAGATGGGTATGAGATGAAATATAAAAAAATAATAGATAAAGTATAAGTGATGTGATTGAGAGAGAGAAAATCATAGGCTAAAAATGGAAAAAAATGAAATGGGAAACTTATTGTGGGACGTCCATAAAAGGAAAGTGGGAAACTTATAGTGGGAAACTTATTGTTGTGCGACGTCCATAAAAAAATGAAATGATATCCAAATTATATGGGGTTAAAAATTAATTTAAATTTGAAGATTATATTTGAACATACCGTGTATATTTTTAATTTTATATTTTTGTATATTCAAATTATTTTTCAAAATTTACTTTTAATTTTTTTTTTTTTTTGTATATTTTAGTTTAAATACAAGAAATTACTTCAAAAGTTATTTAAATTACATTATTTTTTTAGTAATTTTTAATTATATTCAAATCCTTGAATTAAAAAAATATATTTAGATTCTATAAAAGAAATTCAAATTATATAACTTAGTGAGATTTCTTCATTTATAGTAAAAAAATTAATATTTTAAATTCTATTGATTTTATTTATATTTTAATTCTATAAGTATAATTTATTATTAGTTTTAATAATATTTTTGTATTTTTTTAAAATTATAATTACATTTTTAGGTATATTTTTTGGTCAACTAACGGTTTCCATTCAAAAACTAACAGTTTCAATTCATAAACAATCTTACAGGACCAAATCTGCAATAAACAGGACCATTTACAAACCTCAGGACCAAAAGTGATTTTAAAAAATTCCTATAGGACTAAAAATGCAATTTTCCCTAAAAGTTTATAAAATGTTTATAAAATTACCCCTGAACACTCTACTCAATACACATTTTTCTTAATTTGTATGCTGCGAATTTGGTGCAAACAATTGTAGGACGGAGGGAATATAACATAATACTACATCAATTGAGAAGCGTGTACCTACCTGTATGATAAATGCCATGTCAACAACCAGTGTTGTAATAACGCCAATTACAAGTCCCAGCACTCCATTTGCCACAGTGGATGAACCGATATCAACATCAATCTACACAAATTAAAAAAACGTGTCAACCTTATTCTTCATCTACTGCAAATTTATGAAGCCAAATCAACTATGGGTTTCTTATGGAGCCCAACACTTGCATAAACTACTGTAAATTTATAAAGCCAAGCATTTTATGCAGGTGTTGGGTTTCATAAGAAATTCACCTATCTGACTTCATTTAATTATATATATATAAATTGGCCAAAATCAACTCACTTCCAAGTAACCATGGCCACGGATATAGTTGCAATCAACTGATTTTCCTAGTAAACAAGGGGTGCTTCCAACACTCTGACGTACAATCCAAGAGCCCTAGAAAGTTCCTTTTTTCTCATTATTAGTCAAAACAAAAGCAGGATGGAGTTCATAGGGATGTAATCAAACCAAGCCGTTCCCAAACTATTCAAGTTTCGGTTAATAACACTCGTTAACATATAATAATATAATTAATGGAAGTATTAAGCTCATTAGACTCATTTAGGCTCGATTAAGCTCGAAAAGGGTCGTGAACCAACAACTTTCAAGTACAGCATGCAGGTATTTCTTTAAAATCTCAGGCGTCACATCCATGATATTTAAGATAAAAATAAAACAAGGGCAAAGCAGAGATTATTAACAAAATAGGATGTTGTTGATTCAAAGAATACCTTTGGTACTGATGGAATAAGCTTCAGTCTACTATTGCGGAATTCATCATCCCCATCAGCAAACCGTTGCAAGAGAGATCCTCGTACTAATTCCTTAGCTACAAAATAAAAAATCATGCTGTAGCATGTGGAACCAGGTATCTGGGAAAATGCAAATTCATCAATCTTGCGACAAACATATAAATTAAGGAGAACGAGATAAGCTACACGATCAACTCACTTGCAGATTAATTACAATAGAGAAATTTCCTCTCTCTGCTGCAACCTAAAATATAACAAAAAGATCATTTGTATGTAAATATACTATGGAGCACTTGAAAAAACATTAAAATAATAAGGGTATGCTTGATTTTGGATTTAGATGATGGATTTCGAAATCTTGATAAATAGTAATTGTGTGTTTATGTTGAGGTTTAAATAAAGTATAGTTTAACTTTATGTCTTTCTTTTTCTTTTTCTTTTTTTTTTTGATCAATAACTTTAAGTCAAATCTATATGTAAAAGTGTATGATGTTGTATTACTACCTCCGTCCCACAAAAGTTTTCATATTTTCCTTTTTAGTTTGTTCCACAAAAGTTTGCATACCCCAAAATAGAAATAATAATCACAGTACTCATCCTCACAATATACACATATTTACCCTTCATGTACTTACTTTTGAGGCTCATCGTACACTCAGACTCAATCCAACTACTTTATTTACTTTATATAATAAAAGTTTACAAATTACCCCTCAACACTCTAATCATTACACTTTGTTCTTAAGCTTTGTGCTCAAGATTCTCCATAAACTTTTGTAGGCCTGAGAGAGTATTATATTGTTGTTGATTGCAATTGTAATAATTGAATGATTGGGTAATGATTAGTGTGTTTTGTTGGAAGCTACAAAAGTGAGAATTAAAATTAAGAGTGAATTTAAAAAAAAAAAACATATTTGCATTAATGAGACATTGGAGAGAGTATGTTTATAGGTAATTGTAGGAGTGAATGTATTAACAGAAAGAAATTGAGTCACTAATAGTAAGACTTACTTGTGCTGCACAGCCTTTGCGCTTCGCAACATGATCCATTCGTTTTGTACTTTTGAACCAGTCTACAGCAACAAGATCCAGAAGGTGTTTACCACCCGGAATCTAAAAAGTAGGTGCACAAGTGTATGATTGAGTCTACCACATTTAGGCTTCATTTATAACTTGCAATCAGCATGAAATAAGAAATGATATGTACCTTTGACTTATCAATGCAGAAAGTCTTACTGCGTACTCTGAAATTGTTGCCATCAGACAATGTCCAGCAGTCGCGGGCATTATTCTTATCATTACGGCGAAGGTTGCCCGAGAACTTGGTTACATCTACCTGGTCTTGAGGTTCTTCAGAGGCTACAATATGTACAGAGGATAGCAATTTTAACTGAGACAAAGCAATCTTCCCTTACATCTATTGCTGAATATCCTAATCCTACGTGTGGCAGCACCAGAATACTCCAATTTCTATCCGAGCTCTAATTAATCTTCTTTTAAAATTCTAATCACCGGTTTAATTAACGCAAGAATCAATTATGGTCAATCGATTAAAGATTAAGAATTTATTGTATCAAATCTTTTACTGTGATTTAGTCAAATATCCACAATTGGAAATACATTATATTTAAAAACAGATACTATTATTTATAATGTAAAAATAAGTTTGAAAGGAAATATATTGCACATGTATAATATTAAAAATTTAAAAGCATGACTATGGTTGAATTGAAGTAATAGAATTAAATGAATATTTGAAGTATTTTAATAATATAATTTTTTTCAACCCTCAGGGTTCAAGAGATAGTCCTATATAATTGCATGAATAATTAAACATATGACCCACCAATTTTTTTGTCGTCATTAGCCTCAGGTGTAGAAGGAGAAACCTGCAAATGTCCACATAATGATACTAATCAAGCATTAGTGTCATTTTAAATTAGCATATGATTATGCAAGATGTAGATAAACCTCTTCATCAGCAAACTGAAAATCATCATCTTCATCAGAGTATTCATCCATCAGCACAGCATTTTTATTTGCTGCATGCAATTGATCAAGAGAGGGAGTGTGGTGGATTTTTCGGTTCTTTGAAGAAGTTGGTGCTGAAGTCATATTAACCATAACTGGAATCCTTGAAGCTGCTGGTCTTTCATCAGTTTGAGAAAAGTATTCTCGCAATCCTGAGACAGGCAGAAAGCATCAACACCCTTGCAAACAACATTAAATTCATGCTATGTAAAATTGATCTACATCACAAGGACATTATCAATGGTAACTGAGTAAAATATCAGTGCCTCTCACACTGTTTTATGCTCTACATATTATATCCGGCAAACAGAAATTCCAAATTATATAAGAGATTTACGGCATACATAAGAGTACAATAAAACCGCAAAATGCAAACCATGCCTAAGTGCAGGCTTCAAATGACATTCAAACTTGATTATTAAGAGATGAATGGTCATGGACAAGATTTTTCCAGAAACACTTTTTGTTGCAAAAAATGGTCAGACTAAAAATCCAGTAATGACCACTTAATTTATAAGGAACGTGGGAGAATCTATAAGGAATGCAATAAACTAGGTAATTTGATTTCCGGAATATTTCCTGAATTGAATAACAAATTTACTGCTAAAAGTATAAATGGAAGTTTAAGATCTCACCTGCAACACTGTTTAGAATCTGAAGAAGACTGTGATGCTGAAATGATGAAATATAACCCACTCCCCAGCCTTTAAGATCAATCTGCATAAGATGTTGGACTTGTGTTCTAGGCCTCCCACTACGAGGTTTCAGAGGTGATATATTGAACCCTCCACCTGGAATTAGCAAAATTTGTGTTATTTAGTATGGCAATAAAATAAAATGAAGATTTTAGAAGAAGAAGAAGATAATATGCAATTTATCAGTTGAATTTACTTTCAATATGAGCCCGCACAAATCCTGGTTGTCGAACACAATTTTTATGCACCCTAGACCGGAATAACACAACTGCAATATTCACAAAAACAGAGTTGAGGGCAATCAGAAAACTAAATGAAAAGGCAAATAAAAGAACAAGGGAAGTCCTCTGAATTACCATAACTTCCATCATCATTTCGACGCCAATAGCGTACATAACAGAGGTCACGAGGCCATACAAACCTGTATATTACACAGTACATTGAATCACTCCTTTGGGATGGAATATATATTGAAATTACAAACTCAGAATTGATTTAAGGTTATGACAAGAACACTTTTTACGTCGGAAACCAGTCTAATTGAAGCCTGTGGTATAAAATAGCAGTATGCCCATCTACTTCTTCAACCAAGCTACCATTTTGAAAACTGCAATCCCACCTGCATGAATGGAACAATGTTAAACATATACTAATGTAAGAAACTGAACTTGTTATAAGTATCTTTCATACGTTTGATTTCACCCAAAAAGGAAAAAGGAAACAAAGATGTTCAGTAATGAAAATACGGAGTTATTGCTAATAGTCCCCCTAAGTTCCGCTGGTAAAAGTCCTTTCTTAGAGTTCTCTGTCACTCCAAAGGGTCAAGAGATCATTCGATAATGCTGAAAACCTCAAGAAGTGCCTGTGTGAATGGCACCACCTTTGAATTCACAACACCAAAGCGTCAAATGCACCTAAGATGAAACTCACAAAGTTCCAAAATCCTAAATTCCACCTTTCTATTTTATCACTTAATGGTAAATGTACCCCTATATGCATCTCAATAATCAACCATGAAATTGACATCTTAACTCACTCATGGTCAGAGGTCAAGTTGATTAATAGACTGTAAGAGGTATGAAGAATTCATACACCACCTGTTTCGCATTTGAGAGAGAAGAAAAAGAACTTACTCAAATCGTGTTGTATCCATGCCCATTATTAGCTCAAATATTTTTTCGCAGGTAGCCTCCACTACCCCAACAGCTTTCATTGCTCTGCTACAGCTCCTCGGCTACATGAATAAAAAAGTACACGATTAGAAAGCCATAATGCATCCAGTGTTTAGCCAGTGTATTTAGGTTTGTGTAAGAAAAAACATAAAAAGATCCTTACGACAAAATCCACGTCAGGAAGCTCCTCAAAAATCCGTAGCCCTAAAAACTCACATAAAGAAAAAGTGTATTCAAGAGATATTCAAATATCCCAAGGGAAACAACTTGTGGTTCATACATTATCACTCCACTTAATGTATAGGCATATCAACGCACCATTCTGGCACTGAAGAAGGCGCCAATATTTTCTAGAAAAATTCTGATGGTCAGAATTCTGATTAGTCAAGTCTGAATCAAATTCCTTTGTCCAGTCAGGAACAGATGCAGGAGGACCTGCCCCCATGGAAAAAAGGTCATGATATTTTAGTAACGTTACAAAAAAAAAATCTACGAAAGCCAAGACAAGGAGGTAATCAGAAAGACCGTTTCCAATCTTTGGAGAATTTGGACGGGAATCATCTTCATCTTCTGGAGCACTGAACCTGCAGCGGGAAATTGACCTTGGAAAGTTGAGCAGATCAGCAAGATTTATCACAACATGCATTGGAGTTATTTAATAGTACAGTTTATTAGCATAACATATGTGCTTGGATGAACACAGTATGTAAAAGTCAGCTGCAAGAGGAGAGCATTCCAAGTATAGGCAATAATACAAGGACTTCACTAAGCCACATTGAATAAACAGTTAATTGGAGATTATCAATTTGAAAAAATATTATTTAAACTTATTCAATATCCAATACTCAGGGTATTATATTATTTTAATGCTACTAACTAGCGAAATTATTAGCTCTTTTAGAGAGAGGTCCCCATCCATTAGATGCCCATTAGAATCAGTAGTTGTCTTCTGATCGATATCAAATTTAGTATCTGTCATGCAAAGGGAACCCCCATCCATTCACCTAAGCAACCCTTGTCTACAGAAATTGTAGCTATACCGATTTATAATCATTTGGAGCAAATCAACCCTGCATGAGAAATCTTACAACAGACACAATTATACTTGGGTAATCATGCAAATAATACTTACTGGCTCTCATGATCTGATGATGAACCATTTCTATAAGCATCCATGCGAGTTTTATAGTCAAAAGAATGGTATGTTTTACCGCTAGTAGCTTGTAACTCTTGCTGCTGCATGCCACCAACATTCATTCAGTCTTTTGACTATTTCAAATACAAAATCGAGTAAAATGTAATTTTGTTGGCATGCCGGAAAGGTATTAACTTACAAATAGGCTAAAGTAATAAATACTGGGGAGGTGACAGCAACATTAAAGAAACCTGATCAATAATGGATTGAATTTTGTCCTTCCAGATGAGTGCCTCCTGAATGTTGTAAGCTGCCATCTGGACTAGGAATATGAATATGAAAACAGCTTAATATCCTAAACTGAAAGCTTGCAGGAGCAGAAGATTTTTAGTGAATTAGATGGAAACCTGAGTGAAGGTCAGGAAAAGTGCTTATTCAGGCTAAGATGCATTACATATTGTAAATTTTATTGGTGGATTTAATAGTCCATTTGTAAGTCAACTTACATAAATTTCTTTGTTTTACTTTAAATTGGAAGACCAAAATGAGACCTTATTAAGGTTTCAAGATTAAACATTACGTGAGCTAGAAACACCATGACATTCCTTTGAAAGAACTGCATCGTAAACTAGGGGGAAAGAAAGGAGAAAAAAAATGTAAAAAGCTCACTGTTCCTAACAATTTCAGTCGCACATTATTATAAATGAGGACAAATCTCTTTCTTCGATTTAATAACTGGAGGCCAAAAGAAACCAGCCCTTACTGTCCTTTTAAGATTGAGTCAACATGATCATCCTTTTGAAAGAGATGCAGCATGAATTAGCACACATAGAGTCAACCTGTTATAGACTTTACTCTTGATCACACTGTTCCCTAATCAATTCCTTGAAAAGTTATACGCCTCCGTCCAAACTTAATATGTATAACCTAAAATGGAAATATTATTTTTATCTTCACTCTTTCATCATCACTTATTTACTAAAGTTGTCATTCACTTTATTCTTACACACTCACTTTATTAATAAATGGACCCCACAATACCTCATAATACCCTCCAATATATCTACTCTATACATAAACAATCAATATTCCTTAAAACCTGTATCAAAAGAATCATACTTATTAACTTTGGACAGAGGGAGTACTTATTAGGAAACACTTTCTTACACTTAGTAACATATTGGGATCCAAAAACATGCGAGTGTGCAAACCAGCACTAAATTTAAGTGGAACACATCTGGTATGTCTTGCGTTTATCAACCAAAGAGTGTCTCATCATGAAAAGACCTTTATACTGATGTTTCATGTTTCTAAAAGAGTTCTTGAAGTGTCCTTGTGGATTCGACAAACAAAATGACAGCAGTACTATTAGATCAAGCCATACCGGAAAAAAAACATAGAACAAAAGAAAAGTTTGGATCTCCATAAAGCAACTTATAAGTTGTAATCTTAAATAAATTGTGAATAAATGCCAAATCCCACGTAGTACAAATTATCCATTATATATGTATTAAGTCAGTATGTCGTGTAAATGTGTAATACCTTTTCATGGTAAATCTTACATCTACTAACCTAACTATTTCAAATTTTCACTTTAATGAATGCTTATCAAGGAAAAAAAAATTAATAATATTTTAAGTGCATTATAAATAATTTTCTCCCGCCTTATATGTGATCACAATACATTTCATAGAAACCAACATTCTCATTACCAACTAAGGAAACTATTGGTTACTCCTTCAGTGTATGAATACACAAGCAGAAAGTAAGAATTACATGGGAAATATCCCAAATGAGATCCCTTTTGCACATGACAAAGGGACATCTTAATTACTTATTACGTGCATGGAACTGTGTGAGGAAGTAAAATTGATTGTGAAAATATTATAAACGACACACACAAAAGGAGTTGTGCGGGTAAACTTAAAACTTGCAGCAATATCATCTGAATTCAAATTTTACTTACCGTCATTCGCTGGTAACTCTCTTTCTTGTTGTAAACAGAGAGAACATAAACCATCTGTCAAAAGGTTGGAGTTTATAAAATTATAAATACATTATCAGACACCATCACTGAACTATTTGCATCAGTAAAATAAATAGCATGTCATCATTCTCATTTACAGTAATTCTAACTCTCATTTAAGAAACTTGAAGAGGTAAAATAATTATTCAATACAACAGCATAAACCTCTTAATAAATATCAAGCCAACAGAAAGAGACAATATTTATAAAAGAGGTAGGAAATTCTAGAAACCCACGTAAACATAATAGCATCATAATTCAACAAGGATATTAATAGGGTTTGTTGTGGCCCAGTGTTTTAAAGTACCTTGATTTATTGAAGAGATAAAGTGGGTGAATTCATTATGGACTTGCTTAACTTAGATAGAAATATGAGGTCCCATTGACATATGAAGATGGATATAGGGGTCCCATTTTCATATGAAATTATAAAGAACTGAATTCCAAAGGATATAGATAGGAAAAAATTTATACAGCCTTCTGCAATTAAGTATAGGGGTACTGACTCCTCCATTCACTTTAATCATCTCATATTGGTTTCTGTTTCCTAATCTTTGTTACTAGTTCATATATAGAATGAATATCAAAGCTTTTCACGTAGACGCCTCTACACTTTCCATTAAGGCAATAGAACTAAAGCTGGCAATAGATAGGCATAGATCAATGGTTACAAGCAGAAATATTTTTCTCTAAGTCATTCTCCTATATGATGAAAAAACAATTCCCCAAGCCTGAAACTTCACAAAATTTTCATCTTAATACCTGTGTAATCCTTCATCCTCATTAATTATCAGCAGGTTCATTTTGTTCAAGTCCTTAAATTACATATGTATCTCAGAAACTAATAAACCAAGAGAAGCTTTGAACATGCTCTTTAGGTTGGAGATTCCGCCTGTTAAGCCCAAATATTAAGCCTGATTTGAGTACAACTAATTTGAGTACAGCTTATATCAAGTCCTAAACAAGACACATTTACCTTTTTTAACCAACACCTTTGCCTATCCATAAAAATTTGGAACAATTAACTCCTAGTCAAATCATCAAGACATAAGTTGTTAAACAATCTAGAAAATGCTAATTAACAATTCTTTTTTTTTTTTCATCTTATTTGCCTATTTTTGTTAAAATTACAATCATCCTCATAGCATCATTATCAGCAGTTCCTCATGCTTGTGCTAAGCTAAATGGAAACAGCATTTCTTATCCATGCCACGATAAAACACTATCTAAGAAAGAGACATAGGTAAACATTTTTATTTCCTTAATTCCGTACAGTCAACCTGGTGAGAATACTCTAAAAGGAATATTGCAATGCCTCTTTTGCTAGCTTGGTGCGCTAAAATGAGCATAGGAGTACAGATTCAAGTCATGTAAGTCATTTCTCAACTGAAAAACAGTAAAAAAAAAAATTGTATAAAGCATATCCTTGACCTTATCACTTTGTGCAAGGATTAAGAAACAAATTTTATAAAGAACTTGTGATGCTCTATCAATTACTCCAATAAGCATTTTTTCACTCAACATGACAAAGTACAAGGTATGATAAAATTCTAAGCTTAAATGTTCCAATCATTGAAGCAATCAAACAAAAGCTGAAAAGATTGTCCACATATTCACGGCCTCTCTAAATTTGGTGGTTCAATTTGAGAGTTAGATGATAACTACGACTCGCAATTAACTTTCTTTAATAAGATACAAATCAGTAACGTAGAAAATAATAAATTTACAAGCTCACATGGCCATGATGAGACTTCAGTCCTTGGTCCTCCACTCTACAGTTACCATCAATTGGAAGAGTCTTGACGGGGACCTTACCACAGGAAAAACAGAAGTCATAAATTGTTATTTTAAAAATCATTAATATTCTTCAAGGGAACCGATCATTGAGCACTAACAGAGTTAACTCCTGTATCCACAAAAACTAGTGTAAAGATATAATAATATAACCAATTAAATAGAACCTATAACTTCTTTTTCCATGCGAACTGAAATATTGGTGAGAATACTATGAAGTATGAACTTCATTAGCATGTGCACTTATGACAGGAGAGAAAAATTAAATCACAACACAGAACTCGTCATCATCCATTCTTCAATATGAAAACATTTAATATCCAGACTAAAAGAATTGAAATGCAAGTACCATGCCATGTTGGAGCTTCTTCTTGTAATAGGCCAACAATCGAGGCTCGAGCACAAAATATCGCATGTGAATATATGATTTTCCAATCTTCCTGCGACCATACCTCACCAGCCATCCTTCATAGACGACCTTCGACATATCTACCAACTTTACTCTATATTTCCCGTCAAAATTCACTCAATCATTGGAGTTTCTCTTCTTGCTCTTAAAATAATTGTTAATTGCACTCCTCAAAAATTCCAGAATCATGAAAGTGTTCTTACTCTTACTCTTCCGAAAATTCAACAAAATCTATGCTGCCAGAACTGGACCAATCAAAACAAGCAAGCAAACTCCAAAATCAAAATGCCGCCATCATCGACAAATTAAAAATATGTAAAAAATAATCTAACCGCGAAATCACGAACACAAACTCTAAAATTATAAAACGCTACACACTGAAAATGGGGGGAAAAAAAATGAATACATCCACCTGAATATATATCGATCTTCCACGCACTGACAAACGGCGGATCAACCACCTGCGGTTAATTTAAATCTCCGAATTCCTGGAACATCAAAATTCCCAAGGTTGTAACAATAGAAACCGCACAGAATTCCAGAGTGCAAAAATTGAATGTACATTTGCAAACAGAAAATTGTAACTATGTAGAGACAGACGGGAGATATACGTACATTCGCCATGGACGTACCAAAATCTTCTCAATTATGTCTACCAAACCATATAATATAACTGTAAATAATTGTTTGCGCGAATGATGCTACCAATATAATCGAGCATCATAACAACTTTTTCACCCTGGTTGATCGGATAAAAAGAGACGAATGGAGAAAAAATAGAAATGTGCTGGCTGGTCCGATGCGAGCGAGAGACAGTTTATTTCATCTCATTCTTTAGTAGAAAACCCAAAATGTATGTGTGCATATTTTCATTTTTTGGACTTACATTTATCCCCTCTGATTTACCGTTATGTTACATAAATTAAGAAAAATGATTAAATTATAGGTATGGTAAGTGATATAATTGAAAGAAAAAAAAATAAGAAATAAAGTAGAGTGTAGAAATAAAAAAATTAAAAGAAATTTATCAAAAATGATATAAGAAGCTTATAGACAGACGGACAAAAATGATAAAATATAAAATTTATAGACGGACGAAAGGAGTACATTTTATACGTAACAAACAATATTATTTAAAATATGGGTAAAAAAAAATAAGCTCACTATACGAGATGAAGTAATTATTTATAACTAAATAAAAGAATTATGCTTTTTACAAAAAAAATTATATATAAAATATTTACTCCCTCCGTCCCCGGGATAACTTGCATAGTTTGGGCAACACGTTTTTTAAGAAAATGAGATTTAGTAGTTGATGATGTAAGATAAAGGAGGGGTATTTTAGGTGATTTGATGAGGTGTAAGGTGGATTTGGTGAGGTGTAAGTGAAATTTATGAAAAAAATGAGTGGCAATTTTGAAAATAAAATGATGTTATGAGGTTATTTAGTTTGTGGGGTATTTCCATATTAAGAGTATGCAAGTAATTTTGGGACGTCTCAATAAATTCTGGGACACATGTTTTAAGAAAAATGTAGCAAAGTAAGAAAGGTATTGTAGCCGTAGGGTATTGAGGGGTCCATTGTGAATAAAGTGATTGTTTGTGAATAAAATTGATAGCAATTTGAGAAATTAAGTGATGGTTGGAGGGTGGTGGTTTTCATAAAGTGTTGGGACTACATTTTGTGGACGGAGAAAATAAGCCAATGAGAATACATTTCGTGGACGGAGGGAGTAATTGATTGAGGTAAGTTTGGATCAAAAATTTGCGTGTCAAATTCAAGTCAATGTAGATCAAATTTAATTGAAATATATTTTCTGTTCATAGGTATTGTCTTACAACATGATCTAAATTACGCTACTACAAGACAAAGTATTGTTGTCACTACAAACCTAAAAATGTACTATTACAAGTTAAAAAATATTATTGGTACTTAGCTTTTTAACGAATGTTCCAAAAATATTATTGACACTTGTAATGATATTCTTTTGATCTTATAATAACAATACTTTGTAATAACAAATTTTTGACCATTCAAAGCTAAAATCCGTTTGTCAAAAAAAAAAAAAAAAAAAAAAGCTAAAATCCGTTACTACAAGCTAAATATATGGTGTTGCTATAAGTCTCTTGATTTTACAATAAATATGTCAAAACACGCCTCTTATTTTCATTATTGTTGTACTAAAGTTATCTATACCAGAAAAAATGCAGTATTTAAATATATGGTAACACATGTGTTTCATAAAGTAATACATGATGTTTGATAAGGTAATACATTTTTTTACCCCCGAATATTAATGTGTGCATACACATGTATTACCATAAAAAAAAAAAGGGAAGTTTAGAGTATGGAGCATGAGGTTTGTGTCAATTACAAGTAATTAACAATCTAAAAGGTATGGATTCAATTTCATAAAAGTCATGCATGCCCAAAATGCATGAGTAGCCAAAAAGGAACTTCATTCATTTTTTTTAAAAGGAAAATTATTTTATAAATTTAATAAAATGGTCCACATGAATCATTATCCATGCAGAACAAGAAAAGGTAGTAATAATTATTTTTTAATAGGAAAGAGACTAAATAATATCTCTCCTTTATGTTTTTTTTTTTTAATTGTTTACACTTTTATAAATAAAATATTTATTTATTTAATACGTACATTAATACATATTTCACCTTTTATTTTAATTGTTTACACTTTTAATACATATTTCACTTTTATAATTGTTTTTTTTTTTTAATTGTTTACACTTTTATAAATAAAATATTTATTTATTTAATACGTACATTAATACATATTTCACCTTTTATTTTATACATTTACTCCCTCGTCAGTTTATAAAATTTTCATTTTGATATTTTGAATAGTTCGTTTATAAGTTTTACATATGTTTTTTTGATAAATAACTTTAAATTTTTGTATTTTCTATTTTATATTCACTTTTTTAATGTTAAAAAATAATGAAAAATTTAATCTACGTGTTATATGAATTACTCCCGATTTCACATAAATTTGCACATTTTCTATATATAAATGCTCTATACCAATTTCCACACTCCATAAAAGTTTATAAAATATCTCTATAACTCTCACCCTTAAAATATACTTATATTTATCCATTATTTTTCACACTCAATCTACTTTTTACTCTACTTTATTCATAAAAATTTATAAAATGCGTGTCATTCTAAAAAGAGGGAGTACTAGATATTTTTTTAAATATATACGAAAAAATGCATATTAAGTGTAGACGAGATACTAATGACTATGAGTAGTAGAGATAGATTTTAGCGTTGAATGATGTGTATATAATTGCCGTCTTGAGTTTGACCCCACCCAACTTTCTACGATCCCATCCATCATCACAAACCTGTTGAATTCAATTCTTCTTTCTCCCAAACGCCATTTCGAATCTGCTAAACAAGAAGAATCAGAACCATAAACAGAGCAAGCCCTGGTATAATTTTCCGTCTTTGATCTCTATTTCCTACTTGATACTAACTGTTTGTTTTCATCACGATTGATGATATGAAAAACACAGCTGTTCCTGTTTTTTTTTTTAATTTCCACATTTCTTCGAGTTTTCAATCATTCTTGCCATGTTTTTAGAATTATGAATTATAGATCTGTGTATCTAGGCTTTGAATTTTGGCTGCTTTTCTGTTTGACGGAGGGTTTTTAGCCAGCATTTTCACATTCTGTTCAATCATTGACTTTTTGAGATTCAATGTTTTGCATGAGACTTTACTGTTTTCCCATTTATTTTCTACCATTAATGAAGAAATTGTTTTTGGAAATCCCTGCTTAAATACGAAAATTCGATTCAAATTGTGGAAAGGTTTATTAAAGCTGAAATTAAGTAAGTGCTATCTGAATCAGCTGTTTTAATTTCTTAATTTTTGGTAATTGCAGAGACTTTCAACCTGAGAAAGAAGATTTTGGTTCTATTAAGATATCTATTGGTAGCAGACAGGGGTGGTGTTCTTGCTTTGATTCTAGTTCGAGCTTTTACAAATTGAGAAGTGGGGCGAAAGAAATCGAAAAGGGGTAAAAAAATATCAGAAGCTAGTGTTCAATTTTGTTGAATGTTATTAGAAAGGTGAAATCAGAAGATCTTGTTGGAGCTTTACTTGTAAAGGATGGGTTCATTTAAGGGGCATGTTCTTCCAGGCACATTATTTCTAGTTGTTGGTTTGTGGCACATATGGTGTTCTATAGTCAGATACGGGTCGAATCCTAAATCTTTCCGGGTCAGGGTATGGAACCCTGTTTCAGGTTTTAATGGCAGGCTTAAGTACTTGGAGCTCTATGTCATTGCAATCGGATCTTTCATCGATCTATGCGTAGAGTTTCTGTACTCAACACATCTAAAGATCGTAGTTAATGGAGTCTTGAACCCTTCTCACATGAATGATTTTGAGCACGCTGGGATGCTGCTCATGTTCTTCATCTTCGGTCTTGTTGCACTTCTCTCTGTGACAACGAGGTTCCTTTCTTGCAATCTCTCTTAGATTTGATCATTATTATCTAATGTCAAAGTTTTGTATGCACCGTACGCATTTATTGTTTTACTAAAATACATTATTTTTTTGTTATTTTCACGGAAAAGTATTACTCCCTCCCTCCGTCCCACCGATATTTGCACATTAAGTTGTGCACACAAAATAAGAAAAATGCATTTAATGCTTTATTGGATTGCTTTATGATGGGCAATTTTGTCACAAGAATGCATTTTATGCTTTATTGGACTGCTTTATGATGACATTTTGTGTAAATATAGGGATATTGTGAGGATAGAGTTTGTGAGTAAATTTTCAATTTTTAGAGTGCGCAAATAATCGCGGGACAGAGGAAGTAGTTGTTTTCACTGAAAAGTATTAGTTCTATATAGTTGCACCATACAACTGGTGCACTAGAGAGTTACTCTTATCTGATTATAATTTATAGTAAACCTTGGTTGAGAAAGATTTATGATTCGACTGATTTTCTTGAATTTGCTCGTTTGTCAGCTACGTTCCGTTGCCAGAAGGGGTGTTATGCTACGTTGCTTCAACAGCATTCACTGCAGAGTATCTTCTATTCTACTTCCATTCAACAACACACATGGGACTTGAGGGATATTACCATTTTATCCTTGTCCTTTTAGTAGGCCTCTGCATAGTGTCTACGATATCTGGAGGTCTAATGCCCACCAGTTTCCCAGCTGATTTATGCAGTGGCATTGCTATGACACTTCAAGGCCTTTGGTTCTATCAGACAGCCTTCGTGCTCTACGGTTCAATGATGCCAGATGGTTGTCAGCTTAAGGGCAATGAGATTGCATGTCTTTCAATGGAACATGAGAAACGTGGTGAAGTTCTCGCTAATTTTCAGCTGTTCGTTCAAGTTTTAGGTGTTCTTGTTGGTGTTGCTGGAGCGTATGTCTATGTTGAGCCAAAGTATAGTCATTCTGCTGCAATGATCTCACATGGTCCCGAGGATAGCTGAGATGAAACGTGACATTTTTACAAGCATGTGGCGTTCTTTATATTTACAACATTTTTTTTGGCACCAGAGCTGCTGTCTTCTTTAAGTTATATAGGTAGAGCTAGCTCAGAATTGTTGTAACATAGTTTTAGGCAAGAAAATAGTTATGTTTGTATTCAACTGATTTGTCCTTGACACAATTCTTTCGTTTTAAATTTTGGTCTTTGTAATAACTAAGTGGGCTGATATTCCTAGCAATTCGGATTCAATACGAGATCGGTAGTATTATATTTCATCTCGTGTTTTATTTTTGCCTGTATATGCGCTCTGATACAGAAAAAGAATGATGATTATGATATTGAAATGCTGATGTAAACAGATGTATTTTTTGTAAAAATTTACTCGTGCTCAGGTAATCAAATTCGCGAACAATTTCCAGCAAAGTTTGATCGAACCCAGAGTGAAATATATAATCAAAGCCAAAACAGTGCTAAAAGTTATCTCAATGTAATCAGTTTGCTGGACATGAAAAACTTTGTACCTATGAAATCAATGGAATGAATGATATCTCCTTTCTCATCAGTTGGTTCATTAAAGAATAATGTACATACAAACACAACGAATATCGTTACTGTGAGTGTAGGAAAACACAAAAATCTCTAAATACGTTAGTTCGACGAGCATAAAAAGTGTTCAGCATGGGACAACGGATTCTATGAGCTCTTGGAGTGGTGCCAGTTCTTTCTTGTCAATCAGCGAAAATTCCTGCACAATAAACATACACATTGCTTGCATTAATTTACAAAATAACCCTCCAATCCCATTACAGTCAGTTTTTTTAGTTCAAACACTATCACAGAAACAGACTTATCAATTTACAATGAACAACCTTGAGGAAACAGATCCTCTGTTCCTTCCGACTTTTTGAAAAATTAAATCTAAGATATGCCCCAGGCCCCCAGAGTATAAAATGCTTGAAACAGGTATTTAGATGATTGAAGGGTTTAAGGAATGGCTTACACAGGTGAAGAGTATAAAATGCTTGAAACAGGTATTTAGATGGGCCTCCTCTTTAAGACTCACAATCTTCTGAAAATGAGAGTGATATATATGTGCATATACACGAAACAGACGCTTGAATATGGTCTTCACAACATCCTTGAAATTTGGAGGAAATGGTGCGCCTACAAAAATTCTTTCATCAGAATTATCATACACTATAAAGGAAGACAAGCCTATGGGGATGATAAAACAAACGTGTAACCAAAATATGATAATTAGGCAGCATTATTACCTAGTTTTTGAGGAAATATGGATTCATCATCTAACTGGGTTTCAATCCAGTCCATCAAATACTCAACATATTTAGGAGCTGAAACTTCAATAGGTTTCTTAACTTGCACACCATCTGCCCATCTGTACTCATACCTATAAGAAGTTTCCACACGTTAGTAACATTTCTATTCTGCGTGAACTTTTTTGTTATATAGCCTAGTATCCAAAAAGTTGGAAGCATAATTACATTTATCCTATAAAATGGATAGTAATAGTAATATTGACACGAGAAAATCATGGATGCTTAATAAAGAGAACAATAAAGCTCCAACATACTTGGGGCCAGCAGACATTGTAGGGCAGTTCTCGGGAGTACAGAACTCAGTGAGGGTACCGTAAAGCAGATTCACCTGGTTGAAGAAATCTACAGCTGAAAATTGAAATGAAGCAACTTTTTCAATTTTTAAATCATACGAATGAATCTTGTAGAAGCGCATACCAATGAAAGGGTGCAAAATTTACTAATTTTGCCCAAATGTTGATATTATTTGGCCATGATGCATCAGCTTCATTTAGTGCAAATATGCTCTAAGCCAAAAGATTCAAAGGACCCAATCAAGGCATTATGGAATACAATGTCCATAATGAAAGGACCTCCTAAATAAAATGCAAGTTAAACACACACATGTGCAGAGAGAGAGAGAGAGATAGTACTATTGACGGCAAGCCATTCGTTCATGTCTTCCCCAGGTGGTAACCTTACAGCTTCTCTCAAGTTCCCACTACCTAAAGTGGCATCAATATGTTGTCTCAGCTGTGCCCCCTGCAGCATTATCATAAGCAATTCAATGGTAGGTAATGTGAGAGTCAAGCCTCATAAGTATATAATAACATGCATGATTTCCAGATAGGTTATATAAGAATAATAAGGATCAAACATAAATATGAACTAATTAACCAAGCAAACTGAAAATTAAACATGTCGAGACAGTATCCTTCATGGAAGAAGAATACACAAACAACTCATTAAGTTTTTCTTTGAAAAATTAAGGATGACAGTAGGACTCAACAAGCTGAAGATAAACGCAGGGTGGTACTTATAAAACCAAGAAGGAAATCCAAAAAATTAATAATAATGGATGCAAGCATGTGTTTTATCTTGGCAAAGGAATCCACCTTACTGCCTGATGGCGCACTCTTTTTGGGGCGGAATGTTCTTTGGTTCCTGTTCAGAAACAATAATCAAGCATTACAAATGACAAAGATGAAATTCCAAGGAAAATCAAGATGAGTAACCGTTTGTATCAGAAAGAAACAATTGTGATAATCATATTTGATTGATTGATTAGTTTGGCAGCAATCATTTTGTTCACAAACATTGTGATAGCATTATATTTGACTGATGCATGGATTTTTACACATGCTTTGATTGTAACGAATCTTAAATGTCAAACTGGTACGATTGAGTGAACGCTGCATTTAATAGACAGACAAAATCAACCTTTTTATTTCCTATTCTATTCGAAGTATCAGTTCAATTATGCTAATCTTTAAATGCTTAACTGGTCAGAGATCACTACAATAACCTATCATAGAATGAGTAACAAAAGACAATCATAGAATTGATTAAATATAACAAAAAAAGTAACATGGTTAGATTTAACTGAACTGAGACCAGTATATTTGACAGTTATAGAAGATTCAGATATCTATTAGAACATTATTAAAAAAACATATCACGCTAAATTCAACTATCAAAAGAATGGTCACTCAGTTTAGAGACTTACAGTCAGGCGGTGTGAGTGTGTGTGAGAGAGGGAGAGAGGGGGTGGTGAAGAGAGCACAAGACTCTGCTATCCAGGAATTCCTACGTTTAGGTACATATGATCAATTTTATTTTCCCTTCGTTAAGAGAATCATGTCATTACTCATCTTTTTGACACTAACTAATATATGGAGTATATTTAATTGTTTGAATTACATAATCAATTTCATAACAATATGTTTCCATTTTATGCTGCCTCCAGGTCAAAGTATAGTTTCACTCGAATTAACCTAGTGACTGAATACAAGCCAGCTAACCCAGTTTGGTAGTGTAGATTAGCGCAAAACAGATGGGTAATCAGGACCAAGATAGATGCCTAATCGGGTTTAAAATAAAAAATTTACCCAACACACGAAACCACACTCGACTGTGCATACCAAGTGACCAAAGACACACCATCTGCGATTCAATCTAGACCAGTTGAGATATGCGGTCTGACCGTGATATCTCAACATATCTACCAAATGGGAAAGATTGAAGGTGGATACTGATAAAACTTCAAGTTGTAACTTTATTCAAATATCAACCCGTTCAAACAAAAGAGCTAACTTATTCTTGAAGTTTGAAATACATGTCTTTATTAAGTTATGACACTTCAACTAAGTCAATTAAAACAGTTTGAGGGATTTGATTGCCATCCCCTTCTTATTAAGAGACTCAAAAGGACAAAGTCAATTAGAACATATAGTTGAGCCATAACTGAGAATATGTGAGATGCTAGATCCTTCGGTAGCATTCAATGGCCATTGGGGAAACACTATGTCAATAGGAAATAATTAATATCAATCGGAAAATAAAAGAAAATCCATTGGATCACTAAACAAAATCCCCAACTCCAGTAACTCACAATAAATTTACGTTTTACAGCTCTTTTTTGGCAATAATCTATCTGTTAGCATTCCGCAAAATTGAAACACAATTTCGATCCTCATCAACATGCTTCAACCACATAACAGATTATCCCCCCTATTCTAATCCAAAAGTTCATTCCGAGGAGGTCCAATTCATTTTCGATTTTATCAACCACAAAAATCAAATACAATGCTCCGATTACAATTATTTAAAAAAAAAAAAAAAAAAACACACACACACACACATAACAAATTAACCAAAAAAGTGAAAACGAAGGCCCGATTACGATAGATCAAAAACAGAAAGCGAAATGAAATAGGAAAATTTACCTGCCGAGGCCGAAGAGACTCATGGCTGTTTACAGAGAGGGGGAGAGAATGGTGACGATCGATCGATTGATTGTTTTAGAGAAGGGAATATGTATGAATATATATTGAATTGAAAAGTGGGGGCAATATTAATGGAAGTATCGGAAAAAGCTGTGAAACAATGACTTCGCATCCAACAAAACTGTGCGAGGGTGCCAGCAGGGCGGTAATGGAAATACATTAATATTTGCCATCTTTTTCATGATGTGGACGCTTTTATTATGTTACTATGTTTTTTTAATTTTAAATCATTTTAAAGTAAAGAAAAATATTGACCTGTATGAGTCAATATTTTGCTTCATTGTGACAAAATCATATTTACTTCATTCATTAGTGTGTTTTGACTTACAATGTCATTTTATAATTACTGTAATGTTACGTGACTAATTTTTTATTTTATAAATTGTGCAATCAAGAGTACACAATCCAATTATTGTGAAAGGAGGAGTGAATTGTCAAATCTAGCTAAGAGTGGAAGTGGTTCATCAAAATGACCAAACAAGGAAAGTATCAAAGGAAAAACAGGTGAGAGAGATGGCAAGCCAAATTAGTCAAATTGTGGTGGTCATGTACTAGTTATGTACTCTATTTTTATAATTATGGTGCGTAATTCGATGGTTTATAATTATTGTATTCACTGTTGGACTTTGCTTTTATACTCTGTTTTTCAGACTTTTTTTAATAATATTTCAATGAGTTTATTAACAAGGTAGGACAATATCTTAGTGCCTTAAACAAAGAAAGACAAAAATTTATACTAAAACAATCAAGGACAAAATGAATTAGCTTGAGACCAATATGCCCCTGATTTCAAATTAAGTTTTATTTTCGAATTCAATTAATTAAGTTAAGCAAAATTAGGAAAGTCAACCAATTTAAAATTCAATTAAGCTATTAATTATATTCCCTAGAATCTCGCGCTGTTTTTCTTCCAGAAAGATATTACCAAATTTCTCTCAACTTGACTCGAGTGCATATTCACGCGGTGGCCTGATCTTCAGAGATTAGTTCGAAGTTTCGAAGGGTTGAAACTCGAAATCGCGTTCGTTACCATCTTTATTCCAGGTTTTTTTTACTGCATGTGTGTTATTTAATGATCAATGATATAAAAAAATGAAATCTCATAGTGTATATGTTTTCGAAATGTTTTAAATATATGTGATTCATGTTTTTTTACGATTTTCAGTTGTTTTTATGATGATTATAGGTTTTTTATAGATACTGGTGTTTGATTAAATGAATTTTGTTGTTGAAAATGCTCTGTTTTGGTATGAGTAGTACTGTATATATTTTGTTAGGGTTTTGCATATTCATAGAGAATAGTTCGAAATATGGAATGCGTATTAGCGATGTTGATTGCTTTCCGGAAATGTTTGGTGTTGATTAAAAACAATAGATTGAAAATTGAAGTGCCTAGCCGCATATACAATTTAAATTGGAACAATAGGATAGTTAATGTCTGTATGATTATGCGAGTTGCAAGATTTTTTGATCCAGAAGGAATACTTTCAGAATCTAAATTATACTCAAGAAACTCAAACAGTTGGATCAATATTCCACCTTTTCCATTTAATAACCCCCCTGTTGATAATGCTTGTTTTGTTGGTGGTCTGTTCCATTGGAAAGTATATATAGGTCACGGTGAAAACGAGTTTATCACTTTCGACCCTAATCGTTTAACATACAGTAATTTTGAAGCTCCGTTGTTTATATTGTCATCTTGGTTTTTATCAATTATTGCATTGGACGAATCCAGTATTGATATTTATACATGTCAGCTTGGTCCTGAAGACGAGGGTGGAAGTAGTTATTTCTTTGAGATGCATATTCTCACGTATGAATCAAGGCGTCGTCGTTCATGGTCTAGAGTTGTAATTTTCAAGGAAGAGATACTACCTAATTATTATAAACTTGTACCAATATGTTTCAAAAACTCCAAAAAAAGAATAGTGTTCAGGGAAGAACCCTCTGGGAGATTCCAGATTTATGATGTAATGAAGAAGGAATTCGAGTCGTTGATGTATATGGACGATCAACCACATATTCGGTGCTCGTATTGGTACACTCCCAGTCTAGTGAAGCCATTCAGAAACTAGTGTCTTAAACACTTAACTGTTTGTTGGTCCTGAAAGGAGTATACAACAAGTGTATGGGGGGGGAATACACTTGTATGCAATTTCTTTTCTAACTTAATCAACCAGAGCTCAGCAAGGTTGTCTTGGACAACTCTCCTGAAGATGATTAACTCTTCTAAGATAATCAAACTACTAAGTACTATTGAGTACTTAATTGAATAATTATCTAGGGGAGTTATATGTGCGGAATAGTGGTTGGCCCTTTTAGTTTAGACTCCTTTAGATTCTGAAATCACTTAGTCAATGCAATACAGTCCAGTTTTCAGGGAACTTGTCCAAATAGGTTTTTGCACAGTCTTTGAATGTTTATCCTTGAAGGATCAGTTTTGTGTGCAGTGTTGATGTAATGTAAGTACTTGAAATGTAAATCAACACAAGAGTTTATAGTGGTTCAGAGACTCAAGCTCCTACATCCACTTTCCCTGATTTAACAGGATAATTCCTTCTCTTTGGAATTAACTTGTTTTATAGTGCCAAGGTGCACTTGATCAAGAACACCACTCCTTGGTGAATTGATCCCTAGGATGTCTAGAGTCCTAGTACCCTCTTCTCAACTCAGAACTGAACTGTTCTTCTCTCAACAGTCAGCTCCTACCACTTCTACTACTACAACCTTCTCACTTTCACTCTTGAAAGGTATAAGGGTTGAAGTAAGGTTCCAACTAATGAGATATCCTTTACAATGAAGGTCAGTGTATAAGGATATGATATCTCTCTAAGCTTGTGTATGGTTATACAATGGAGTTCAGCTTAGATGAAGTGTTTGAAGACTAAGATAGTCTTTGAAATCTTTGAAAGCACACTAGCTTGTAATAACTTGAGCTTAGTTGGATTGTGTTGAGGTGCTTTCAAATGGTCTTCACACTTCTGTATTTATAGACAAATGAAGGATTTGCCCGTTGGAGAGGCAGCCTTCAATGTCCATAAATGTCTTCTTTTGGTTTTTCAACTTAGAAGACAGAATCTTGATAGTGACATGTCCTCATTTGGGAAATAAACGGCTGTTAAGACTTTGTCTTCATTCTGCAGCACTTTTCCCAATGTCTGACCTTAAGATCTTCTTGTTAGAACTTGGACATGGCTTCTGAAAGTTGTTCCATGATAGGACTACATTTATTTGGACAACTCTTCTTATCACTATCAGCAGTCTTGCTTATCAGCAAGGTTGACTTGCTCTTCTTCAGATGACTTGGCTCTTTCCCTTAATTTCTTTTGAAGATGATCTTAGCTTGCTTCTTTGAAGATCTCTTAGGGTGTAGGTGTCTCAACCTCTTCAGCATGGATGACCTTAGGTTTTTCAGGGTACTTGATCTTGATTAATTGTGCTGAGACAACTCATCTGGACAACTCATCTGATCAGCACACTTGACCTTCAGCAGTTTGATCATGATTCCAGATTTTGAGTCTTGAGGGGACTTGATCTTAATGTATTTGAAAGCATGTGTTCCCCCTCAATTTGTGCATCTAATCATCTAAGAGCTACCTAACATATTAGCTCCTCATCTAGCCTTTACATTACATGTTCTAACATCTCTAGAACATATTCAATCACAAATTAGGCATGTCTTAGGGGGTTTTGGTATTCAATCAAAACATATCTCATTTTATTCCCAACAATTTCCCCCTTTTTGATGATGCCAAAACCTACACATTTCATGCAAAAGTGACTTAGCTACACCTATTACATTTATCTTTAGAAGACATGACTGAGGTCAATTATCCTGAAAGGCAAATGTGTTAGTGTAATCACCATTCATATTGTAAATAGGTTTCATAGACAGGCATATAGAGGTGAGTATTTCTTGATTCAAAATAAGTTCAACTATCATTCATCAAAAGATCATTACAAGCATGTTGATAGTTGAAATTAACATATCAGAGCATGAATCAACAATACTAAATACATCAGAGCATTAAATTCTAATAACACTAAGCATATACAAGATTCTTCAATCATCAGAGCACAGAACTTGTATTAGAGCATCAGTCTTGTATCAGAGCAAAAACTATTCAAGCATTCAGATGTCATGATTATATCAGAGCAATCCAAGGCATATCAGAGCAAACAGATTTTCATAGCACACCACATCAGCAATCTTGACCATAGATCAATCAAGAAAGGTCAGAAGACTTAGCCATTTCAAAGATCATCCTCAGGAGGTGGCAGCATCCCATACTGTGCCCACACTCTTCTTTTCAATGCCATGGCTTCTTGGTTGGTTCCCTTAGGTCCAAGAACCATCTTGTTCAGCTTGAGGATCTCAGTGAATTCTCTTAGAATTCTTGCTTGATCAATCCATCCTTCAAGCTTTGGAGGCATGTATATGATTGGCTTGGGAGCTGTGAGTTCAATTCTTGCAATGTCAGCAGCTGCAAGCAATTGTTGATAGAGATCTCTGTAGTATTCTATCATGAACTCAGCAAAAGTGGAGTTGACATCTCTTCCATTCCATCTGTCTATGACATATTGATCATAGACATACTCCCTTTTGGCTTCCTCCCATAAGTCATTCAGCTGAATTGGCACCCATTTATCCAGGTGAGGATATTTGGTGTCCATTGGGATCAATAGCTGTGGCTTCATCTTGTTGTATGTTGCTCTCTTTCTTCTTGGCTTCTGGAAGTCTGCTCTTCTCTTGTCTCTTGCTCTCTGTGCTTCATCTAACAAGTCCATCCTTTCTTGGGCCCTTATCATGGCCAGTTTTTGTTGAGTTTCAGGGTCTTTGCCAAACCCTTCATGAAACAGCTTTGATGGATCATCAGCTAAGACAGTTGTCTTCTTCTTGGGTTCAGGTCCAAATCCTTCAGCAAACAATTCTTCAATATCTTCAGTGGACTTGGGACCTTCAACATTTTTGGCAAATTCAAAAGACTTGTCTGTTTCAGCAGTCTTGGGCTCTTCAGCAGATTTGGCCTTCTTTGAACTAGGCTCATCATCAATAATTCTGAACTCAGGTGGCAAATCAAGGCTGTTGGGAAAATCAGTGAATGTCTCAACTTGTCTTTTCTTTCCTTTTGTCCTCTTGATCTTTCCTCTAGTTTGGACACCTTCAGCATCCTTATCCAAACCAGACACCTCACCACCTGGCCTTTGCTGTAACCTCACTCTTTCCTCTTGAGCTGAGGCCATAGAGTTCTTCAATGCCAGTGCTAACTGCTCTTCTTCATTCAATTCTTCCAAGTTCAGCACTGCTGGTTCTTTTCCCTTTCCTTCAGGGACCTTGTCCTTCCCTTTTACTGGACTTCCAATCAATAAGACACCTTTTGCCCTTGCTCTTTCCCTTTCCCCCTTTTTGGCAGCATCAAAACATTCTGGCTTCAGTTCACTCATAGTGGATGCCAATAAGGACTGGGCTTGGGTCAGAGACTTCATTTCCTCCAACAAATATACATTCTCATCATGTATATTTTGCATCTTGTCACTGCTCAAGCTAAGAAAGGCAAGAACAGGCTTCATTTTTTGTTGGACAACCTCCTCCATGGTTGCCTTAAGAGATGCATCCAGTTGGGCTTTCAGGAGTTCAGTGAGGTTGGCCACTGCACCTTCAGCAATGTTGGCCAATACCTCTTGGGAAAATTTTTCTGAGGCTGCTTTCACCATAGCCAGCCTTTGCTCTTCAGCTCTTTGTCTCTGCAGGGCAGTCTTTCTTCCAAGAGCTTTCTTCACCACTGACCTCAATGTCTTTACATTGTTATTGTGGTTGATTCTTAGCAAAGATTGCTCCTTCCTAACATCCTTTGACACTGACTTCATGGTGTTTTTAGCTTTGATAACTTCAGTGGAGATGGTTTGCAAACCAGCCTCAACTCCACTGATTCTTGCCTCTAAGGTAGGTAACACCACATCTTCTGAGCCAGTTAACCTCATTTCTACAGATGCTAAGGTTCTTCCATGCTCATCCAAAGCTCCAGAGGTTTCTGCATGAGCTGTTTGGACTTGATGAGCCAAGGAATCGAGTTTATCTGATTGCATCCCAAGCAAGGCTTGTGCTGATCCACTATCAACCTGGATGGGTGCATCTGTTAAGAGCTCATCTGCAAAAATTTGATCAAAGGTTATACCTGCAATATCAGACAAATCAAAGGAGTCAGTAAAAACACACTTTTCACCCTCAATTTCTTTTTCATAAGACTCTGATACATCAGCAGTCTTCTTCTCATTTTCAACTTGTTCTTTTCTCCCTTCATTGATAATGTCCTCACTTAAAGGAACAGGCCTCCTCTCATCAAGGGATTCTTGAAGTTCAGATTTGACTTCAAGAATAACCTGTCCTTCCTCACTTATACCACCCTCATATGTTGGTACACTCACAATCTTAGTGATAACTACCTCTCTTTCATCCATACCTCCCTCTGATTTTTCAAGACTACTTTCCTTTTCAACTCCTTCTCCTAAACCTGCAGCATCTCCACCTTCATCAAGGTTCAAAGATGGCAGTTGAGGGGAGATCACAGTGCTTATATCAGCAGCCACTGAGTCATCCTGAATGATTAAGGGCTGATCAATGTCCATCACTCCTGACATTGAATAGGCCTTAATCAAACCAGCCTCTAAATCAGGAACCTCCACATCTTTAGGCTGTGCCTTGGGTTCAGAAGAACCTTCATTGGCAGATGTGTCCTTGGTTGTGTTACCACCCTTGGTCAACACCTCTGAATGCACAGAGCCTTTCCTATGATAGGTTCTAGGGGGGTTGGAAAGTCTGTCTGAAACAGAAGGTTTAGGGAGATTGGCTTGAGGGGTTTCAGGAGGGTTGGGATTGGAGGGGTTTGAGGGATCATCAGGGGTATCATCATCAGAGCTACTTTCAGGGTGTCTGATGCCCTTAGCTTTTCTTTCCTTCTCCTCCTTAATCTTATCAGCAACCAGCTTTGCAAACATTTCTTCATCAATTAGAAATCTTGTCTTTGAAACTCCAGCAAAGTGCAATAACCTATTCTCCTCTACCTGCCACCAGTTTGCACCTTTATCAAGAATGACTTGTGATATCTCCATCAAAGATTTGTCTTTTACATCAACAAGCATCCTTAGATCATGAAAGGCCTTCTGAATTCTTGGAAATTCAGCAAGTTGTGGATACAAACTGTCCACAGTAGCCTTGGCTCCTCCTCTGAGCATACTTTCATAAGTATACTCCTCCCCATCTCCATTTGAATGGGGACTCTGGGTTATAGGGGAGTTGGCTCTGGGTTCTCCTAGTGTGGCTTTAGGCAGATTAAGTTCAGGGATGTTGGCTTCAGATAGGTTGGGTGCTGTAAAAGGTGCTTCAGTTGCTTTTGAGAGCAATGATTCTGAAGGGGCTTTACTTATGGGGGTTGGCTCAAAGAGTGCAGCTTCTAAAAGCTTTGAATAATTGAGCATAGATGAGTCAAGGGGAGAATGTAATCTTGTCTCATCTACTGCTATATCTGCTAGCACATCTATGCCACTTCTTTGCTCATTCCCTTCAGGAGAGTACCTCTTTGTGAGATTGATGGGAGTGATAGGTTGGTTGGTTGGGGTTAAGTGAGTTTCAGGGGAGTTGGGCTCAGGATTCTGACTCTCAGGGATGTTGGCCTCTATTTGTTGACCTTCAGGGACCTTGGATTCTGGAGTACCAGCATCAGATGAGTTGGTCCTTGATTTGGATTTGGTCCTGCTTTCAGCTCTGCTCTCTCTAAGAGCAAGTTGTAGAGACCTTTCCTCTTGGAGCTCCAACACCTTGTCAGTAGGCTTGACCCTTCTTTTACTAGCCCTACTGCTCCCACTTCCTTCCTCATCTTTCTCAGGGACAACCTCCCTGATCCTTTTATCACCCCTAGACTTTTGTCTAGTCTCATTGTATTTTTGTCTCAACTCTTCTGAATGATCAGAAGGCACACTCACTCCCTCTTTGGCAACTTCTTCAATCTCAGTTGAAGCATCTGATTTCTCCTCTGAGGGAATTTGAGACATCTTTCTTGTTTTCACCATTCTGGCCTTTGTCCTTTTCTTCATCTGAGGCTTCTCTTTCACCCTTGCTTCAGCAGGCTTGGCCATTAACATCCTCCTTTGCTCAGTCTTCTTGCTGAGCTTCCTGAACAGAATCTTTTGGGCTGGAAGAGGCTTTGCAAATGTTTGCATTTGAGAATAGTGGGAAAATCTCTCAATCAACAAGCTTGCCCTTGTGCAATACTTGAGTTTCCCTTCTAGCACGACCTTGTTTTGAGTTCTTACTTTGAACTTGGCCTTTTCCTTCATCATCTCAGACATGATGAAGGTCCTCCAATCAAACTTGATGCCTTTGTCACTAGCATCAATGATTGCAGCCATGACTCTGATTCTTGGATGGCTAACCTGCTCTAAACTTCCAGTATTGCTCAAGAGACTCTTAGCAACTACCTCGAAAAGGTTAAGGAATTTTGGCTTGAGAGTCTTCTTGTTTTGTGTGGAGGAGAGAGGGCCTGGAACCAATAGCCATTCTTGAGCTATTTCATCTTCATGTCCAGTTCCATAGACTTCTGGATTTCTTCCCTCAAAAGGTAATCCAAAAGCTCCTTCAAGATCTTCTGAAGAGAATTTCACTCTATGAAATCTCTCTTCCTCTTCACCATCTGCAACATATGACAATCTTGTGGAAATTTCACCATCTTCAGGCTTACCTCTCCATTTGAGAAAGGCAAAGAACTCAGCCATGTAGCTTTCCAAGCAAGAGCTTGGTCTTTCTTCCATGAACTTTTGTAGGCCTGCTCTTCTCAACCATCTAAGGGTTGGTGCAATTTCAGAATCCTCACTCTCAAAAGAGACTATTGGCTCAAAGTGAAGATTGTTTTTGTTGCTAAGGTATCCAAAATCAAGGTCTAGAGCCTTGTTGGAGAAATCAACAACCATCTCTGGTCTGATTTTGGGAGCCATAGAAGTTTACAGAGATGAAAATGAAAGAGTATGGAGAGAGTTTGAAGAAAAACGAGCTAGGGTTTGAATGTTTGAGAAGGAGTGTTTGTGGGGGATCTTAAGACTTGGGGATATTCTAAAAAGAATGTTTGTCAAAGGGTTGGTGAGGTTTGTGTATTTTCTAAGGGTATCAAAAATAGAAACATACACTTGGACGGCTAGGATGAGTTTCAGAGGAGTTGGCCAGTTTTGATCCAATGGTTAATAACCAATGTAACAGTGAGTTATTGGTTTTATTCAAAACGTGGAAGTTATTAAATATTAGTTAATGGTTGGGGAGTTTTTCGAGGTAGATCATGGCTTGAAAAGTGTAATGCAAACAAGAGTTAAATCTTGGCATTTAATGCATGGAAAGTGACCTTTTGTGTGGGGGACAAAATAAATCCCACAGAGATGATATCTGTAATTGGGACAGATATTAAGGTAGCCAATGATTACCTAAAATAGGTGCTTATCAAACCAAGAAAATAGTTTGATAATCAAGACAACTTATCTGACCCCACTTGGACAAGTGCCCTGAAGAGATGTGGACAACAGTCCTGAACAAATGTAGCCATCTCTTCTGGATTTCAGTGGACTTGACCAAGTCTGCTGAAGATCAATTCAGCTCATTAACTTCAATGAATTTTACTTGTCCAACTTCCCTGGATCAAGTAATCCCAACTCTGCTGATAGCTCCAGAAATCTTGCCTCTGCAAGTGGCTTTGTTAGAATATCAGCTTTTTGATGATCTGTGTGGATCTTGACCAACTTTATGTCCTTCTTCTCCACATGATCTCTAATGAAGTGATGCTTGATGTCCACATGCTTGCATCTGGTGTGCAATACAGGATTTTGTGATATAGCAATAGCACTATTGTTGTCACAAAATATTGGCACTTCAGTAGAGTTGACTTTGTAGTCTCTTAGTTGTTGTCTCAACCAAAGGATTTGAGCACAACAACTTCCAGCTGCAACATATTCAGCTTCAGTGGTGGAAGTAGCCACTGTGTTCTGTTTCTTGGAGAACCAAGATATAAGCTTGTTGCCCAAGCATTGACAAGTTCCTGAAGTGGACTTTCTGTCAATTCTACAACCTCCATAGTCAGCATCTGAGTAGCCAGTTAGCTCAATGTTGTCATCAGCAGGATACCAAAGGCCTAGGTTTTCAGTGCCTTTGAGATACCTCAAAATCCTCTTTGCAGCCTCAAGATGGCTTTTCTTAGGATTTGCTTGGAACCTTGCACAAACACCTACTGCAAAGGTGATGTCAGGTCTGCTGGCAGTGAGATAGAGAAGAGATCCAATGATTCCTCTATACTCAGTAGAGTTGGTGGGAATACCACTCTCATCAGGATCCATCTTCCAATTTGTGTTCATTGGGATCCTCACTGGCTTGCTAGTAGTGCATCCAAATTTCTTGATCATTTCTCTGGTGTACTTAGCTTGGTTGATGAAGATTCCTTCTTTTGTTTGCTTGACTTGTAGACCCAAAAAGAAGTTCATCAACCCCATCATGGACATCTCAAACTTGCTTTGCATTAGCTTGGAGAACTTCTCACACAGCTTTTCATTTGGGGATCCAAATATTATGTCATCCACATAGATTTGGACAAGCAAGATGTCCTCTCCTTCAGAGATTCTGAAGAGAGTTCTGTCCACAGTTCCCTTGGTGAATCCATGATCCAAGAGAAATTGTGACAGTGTATCATACCAAGCCCTAGGGGCTTGCTTGAGTCCATATAGAGCCTTCTTTAGTCTGTAGACTTGGTTTCCAACCTCAAAACCTGGTGGTTGCTCCACATAGACTTCTTCCTTCAAGACTCCATTCAAGAAGGCACTTTTGACATCCATTTGGTATACTTTGAACCTCTTGTGGGCTGCATATGCTAGAAAGAGCCTTATTGCTTCTAGCCTTGCCACAGGTGCAAAAGTCTCATCATAGTCAATGCCTTCATGTTGACAATATCCTTTTGCCACTAGTCTTGCTTTATTTCTGACAATCACATCATTTTCATTTTTCTTGTTCTTGAACACCCATTTTGTTCCAATAACATCTTGATGCGAAGGTCTATCCACCAGCTCCCATACTTCATTTCTGGTGAATTGGTTCAGTTCTTCCTGCATGGCTGTGATCCAATTGGCATCTTGAAGTGCTTCCTCAATATCACTTGGTTCTTGTTCTGATAAGAAACAACAGAAAAGAGCACTTTCACCATGAAATCTCCTTGTTTTGACTCCTATACTTGGATCACCAAGTATTAGATCAGTAGGATGGTCAGATAACCAAGTCCTTCTTTTTCTGATCTCTTCAGTAGTGTTGTCCTCTACTAAAGTTGAGTCATTTTGATCATAAAATTCAGGATAATTAAATGCGGGATCTAATTCAGGATCATAATCAGGGGTGTTGTCCTCAATATCAGGGACATTGACATTTTCAACATTTTGAGTTCCCCCTTGATTATTTGATCCATTAACTACCTCAGCAGGAACTGCTTCTTCATTGGTAGTTGTTACCTGGTTGTGAACTGGGATTGGATCATTCAGTTCACCATTTCCTTCAGTGGGGTTTGCCTCAGGAAGGTTGCCTTCAGGATTGTTGTCCAAAGTGAGCTTTTCAGGTAGGTTGGCTTGGACAACATCTATGAATTCAGTGTCTTTGTCTTTTAGACTCAGTCTGGTTGTCCTCTGTGTGATTTCTTCTGATTCCAAGTTCTCATTCCTGAACTCATGAATAGATTCATCAAACACAACATGAGGTGTTTCCTCCACAATAAGGGTTTTCTTGTTGTAGACTCTGAAAGCTCTACTGATTTGAGAGTATCCAAGGAATACACCCTCATCAGCTTTGCTATCAAAGGCTTTCAACTGTTCTTTCCCATTGTTGTGTATGAAACACTTACAACCAAAAATGTGAAAGTATGACACTTTAGGCAATCTTCCTTTCCAGAGTTCATAGGGAGTTTTGCCTTGCCCCTTAGTTATCAAACATCTATTTTGAGTATGGCATGCAGTGTTTATAGCTTCAGCCCAAAACCTCTTAGGTAAATTTGAATCAGCAATTAAGGTTCTAGCAGCTTCTTTTAAAGTTCTGTTTCTTCTCTCTGCAACTCCATTTTGTTGGGGAGTTCTAGCTGCTGAGGTTTCATGAGCTATTCCATTAGATGTGCAATACTCATTGATGTATGAATTAATGAACTCAGTGCCTTTATCAGATCTTATCTTGATAATGCTAAGGCTTTTCTCATTTGACAGTCTCTTTAGAAGTTCAGGCAGTTTGACTTGAGTTTCCTTCTTATTAAGGAGAAATACTACCCATGTGAACCTGGAGAAGTCATCTACTACAACCAATGTGTACTTTCTACCATTTATGCTTGCTGGAGTAATTGGTCCAAATAGGTCCATATGTAAAAGTTCAAGCACCCTTTCAGTAGAGATGACTGGTTTTCCTTTAAATGAGGCTTTGATCTGTTTCCCTTCTTGGCATGGTTTGCAAACATGCTCTTTAATGAAAACCTCATTAGGTAGTCCTTTAACTAATGCATTTCTAGCAATTTTATTCATTGTTTTGAAGTTCAAGTGGTTTAATCTTTTATGCCATAACCAACTTTGTTCACTAGAACTCTTAGCAATGAAGCATGCAGCATCAGTAGACTTGTCCCAGTCTGCAAAGTACACATTTCCTTTCCTAGTTCCAGTCAATAGAATTTGTTGAGTCTTGTCTTTGATTAAGCATTTTCCACTAGAGAACTCAACATTGAAATCTTTATCACAGAATTGACTGATACTAAGAAGATTATATTTGAGACCAGCCACATATGATACATTGGATACTTTGATGTTACCAATCATCAAAGTACCATAACCTTTTGTTGTAGCTTGTGAGCTGTCTCCAAAGGTGACATTTGGGCCTTCTTTTTCAATAAAATCAGTGAGGAGTTCCTTGTTTCCAGTCATGTGCCTTGAACATCCACTGTCAAGGTACCATGCTGACTTCTTGCTCATGCTCCTCTTCTTGTGGCCCATTGGTACCTGCAATTAGATTGGTTTAGGTACCCTTTGTGTTTTGGGTCCTGAGAGGTTAGCTGTACCTTTAGGAACCCAAACTTGCCTAATAACCCTGATTGATTCAAGGTGGCTAAGTTGTCTTCCTCTAGCATCTACATACACTGTCTTTCCCTTAAATGCCTTAGGGAAAGTGTGTATGAATGTGTTAACTCTATAGGTTTCAGGAGAGTTGTCAAATCTCCTGAACTTTTGAGTTCTTTGTGCTACTTGAGGGAATCTTTGAGGAAAGGCTTTCTTATGACCATTACCCTTTGGCATGAAGGGTTTTGGTTGTCTCATTTTATTTTGCCTTTGAGTGTAATTGTTCTTGGGTTTAGTCAGCTGAGGCTTTCTCAGAAGAGTTGGCCTAGGCTGATTATACCTTGGACAATTCCTCTGAACATTGTTCAGGAGAGTTGCCCTTCCATTGGGTCTACTCTGCTGACCAACATTTCTCTTATGTTCAGGAGCTTTGGCCATTTCCTTCAGTTTTGGCCTAATCTCCTGAAGCACTTGAGTAGGCATATCATCCATTTTGCCTTTTCCTTTGTTCAGTGGCTGAATTACTTCATTTTCAGTTTGTGCCACTGATTTAACAAAGATTCTCTTAGTGTTACTCACAGAAGCAACACTAAGACAAGGTGAAGATTCGAATGGATCAAAACCTAATCCACTTCTTTGAGCCATAGGTCTTTGATAACTTTGAATTTCCTCTATTGCTCTAGAGGATTTCTTCAAAGCAGACATCTTTAATTTCAGGCTCTCTTCACTTGATTTAAGAATATCATATTCATGTGAGAGGTTTTCAAACTTGGCATTGAGAATTTTAAGTTCAAAATCTTTTCTCTTCTGAGAGAGAAGTTGATCATCAATCTCCTTTTGTTGGTCAACTAACCTGAGATTTGCTTCCTCAAGCTCTCTCAAGACTTGTTGATACAACTCAGTAGACTTGACATCAACAACTCCCTCAGAGTTTTTGGCAAGTTCAATAGCCAATCTTTCATTTTCTCTCACACAATTATTATGAAATTCTTGTAACACAGTGAAATCTTCCATCAACTTTCCAAGGGAAAGCTTAAAGTTGACCTCACTAGTGTTTTGTGAAATGAGTGATGATGAACTGGAAGTAGAGGATACCTCATCATCCTCAAGAGCCATGTTGCAGACATCATCATCATCATCACTGTTAGAGAACAGTCCATCAGAAGAGTTGAAGCTTTCAGCACTATCAGATTCTTCACCAGCCATCATGGCTTTTCTGTTGGTGAACTTTTTGTCTCTTTTGGCTTGTCTTTCTCTTCTCTCTTTAGATCTTAGTTCAGGGCAGTCATATTGGAAGTGCCCTTTCTTCTTGCAATTATAGCACAGGTCTTCATCATCTTCTTTCTTTGATTCTTCTCTTCTCTTTGATGATGAAGGTTCAGCTCTACTGGACCTTCTCTTATCAGAGTACTTGTCCTCTGATCTTTTCTCTTCAGGCTTTTTGGCTTCAGCCTGATCTTCAGGAGAGTTGTATCTTCTCCTGAATTTGTTGTCTTGGTAGAATTTCTTGTATCTACCAAACCTTGAGTTTAGCTTTTCAAACCTTCTAGCCATCAAGGCTAGTTCTTCCTTCATTTCAGTCTTTGAGACTGACTTTGATGATCTTGGAGTGGGCTGCATTTCTGGTTCAGCAGCTTTGGCTTTGAATGCCATTCCCTTAGTAGGATTTGAAGGTTCCTCAACAGGCTTTCTTCTATTGAGGTCAAACTCATAAGCTTTGAGTTCTGAGAAGATTTGTTGCATGGGCATTGAGGAGAGATCTTTGGTGTTTTGCATCATTACAGCATAGACATCCCACTTTTGAGTGAGACTCCTCAAGATCTTCAATCCAACTTCTCTCTTTGTGTAGACCTTGCCCAATGAGTTGATCTCATTCATCACATCAGTGAATCTACCAGCAAATTTATCAATGGACTCCTCAGATTCCATTGTGAATTGTTCAAACTTCTGCACAGCCACTTGGAGCTTATTCTCCTTGATCTTATCAGTACCCTCACACATTTCAGCAAGAGTATCCCAAATTTCTTTGGCTGTTGTGCAGTGGTAGACTCTTCCCATGATTGCATCTGGAATTGTTTGGTAGAGGGTATTCATGGCAAGATAATTTAGATTATCTTTCCTCTTTTCATCAGCAGTGAAGTCATCCTCATCCTTGGGAATCAATTCCCTTATATCTTCCCTTTTAGCTTCAGTAACTCTGGGATTAACAAATGTGAACACAAAAGGACCTCTTGTGATCACTCTTAACATATCAGTATGAACAGATGCAAGATGAGCCCTCATTCTAATTTTCCAGAATCATAGTTGTCTATGGAGAACATTGGTAATTTGTGATGTGAGATGTGATTGACTGGATTTGTGGCCATATTGTCCAATCCTTGAACAGCAGGAGGTGGAACAGCAGCATTGTTGTTGGCCATATCTCAAGATAAGCAGTCAGTCAATAATCAAATAGGATTTCAGATAGATCAGTTCAGTGACCACACCAAATATGTGATTTTGAAAACCAAGATGGCTTTTCAGAAGCAGTGGTCTTTGAACCCCTGCTCTGATACCACTTGTTGGTCCTGAAAGGAGTATACAACAAGTGTATGGGGGGGGGGGGGAATACACTTGTATGCAATTTCTTTTCTAACTTAATCAACCAGAGCTCAGCAAGGTTGTCTTGGACAACTCTGCTGAAGATGATTAACTCTTCTAAGATAATCAAACTACTAAGTACTATTGAGTACTTAGTTGAATAATTATCTAGGGGAGTTATATGTGCGGAATAGTGGTTGGCCCTTTTAGTTTAGACTCCTTTAGATTCTGAAATCACTTAGTCAATGCAATACAGTCCAGTTTTCAGGGAACTTGTCCAAATAGGTTTTTGCACAGTCTTTGAATGTTTATCCTTGAAGGATCAGTTTTGTGTGCAGTGTTGATGTAATGTAAGTACTTGAAATGTAAATCAACACAAGAGTTTATAGTGGTTCAGAGACTCAAGCTCCTACATCCACTTTCCCTGATTTAACAGGATAATTCCTTCTCTTTGGAATTAACTTGTTTTATAGTGCCAAGGTGCACTTGATCAAGAACACCACTCCTTGGTGAATTGATCCCTAGGATGTCTAGAGTCCTAGTACCCTCTTCTCAACTCAGAACTGAACTGTTCTTCTCTCAACAGTCAGCTCCTACCACTTCTACTACTACAACCTTCTCACTTTCACTCTTAAAAGGTATAAGGGTTGAAGTAAGGTTCCAACTAATGAGATATCCTTTACAATGAAGGTCAGTGTATAAGGATAGGATATCTCTCTAAGCTTGTGTATGGTTATACAATGGAGTTCAGCTTAGATGAAGTGTTTGAAGACTAAGATAGTCTTTGAAATCTTTGAAAGCACACTAGCTTGTAATAACTTGAGCTTAGTTGGATTGTGTTGAGGTGCTTTCAAATGGTCTTCACACTTCTGTATTTATAGACAAATGAAGGATTTGCCCGTTGGAGAGGCAGCCTTCAATGTCCATAAATGTCTTCTTTTGGTTTTTCAACTTAGAAGACAGAATCTTGATAGTGACATGTCCTCATTTGGGAAATAAACGGCTGTTAAGACTTTGTCTTCATTCTGCAGCACTTTTCCCAATGTCTGACCTTAAGATCTTCTTGTTAGAACTTGGACATGGCTTCTGAAAGTTGTTCCATGATAGGACTACATTTATTTGGACAACTCTTCTTATCACTATCAACAGTCTTGCTTATCAGCAAGGTTGACTTGCTCTTCTTCAGATGACTTGGCTCTTTCCCTTAATTTCTTTTGAAGATGATCTTAGCTTGCTTCTTTGAAGATCTCTTAGGGTGTAGGTGTCTCAACCTCTTCAGCATGGATGACCTTAGGTTTTTCAGGGTACTTGATCTTGATTAATTGTGCTGAGACAACTCATCTGGACAACTCATCTGATCAGCACACTTGACCTTCAGCAGTTTGATCATGATTCCAGATTTTGAGCCTTGAGGGGACTTGATCTTAATGTATTTGAAAGCATGTGTTCCCCCTCAATTTGTGCATCTAATCATCTAAGAGCTACCTAACATATTAGCTCCTCATCTAGCCTTTACATTACATGTTCTAACATCTCTAGAACATATTCAATCACAAATTAGGCATGTCTTAGGGGGTTTTGGTATTCAATCAAAACATATCTCATTTTATTCCCAACACTGTTTTAACTATTTGTCTATGATGTTGAATACTTTTGGTTTGTTAACTTGTTTAGCACTGTTGTGTAAAAATTGTTATCTTAGTGTTTTATGATATTCCATATAGTTGTGTATATATTTATTTCTGCAATTGGATTTATATGTATGTATGTTATTTGTTTTGAATTTCATAAATATGTATTGAGATTGTTGAAAGACACTAAAATGTACAATGATACAAATGCACTAGAAGTTGATAATGCATTGATAGTTGTGCGAATATGCAGTATCCATTGATATATGCATTTGACATGTCATATATGCGTATGTGATGTTATATATGCATTGAATATGAACTCCTTTTTTTGGGCTTTTGCATATGTTTGTGAATTATTTTTTTTCATAGATACCATTTATAAATATGTATTTTATCCGTTTTGACTTTCATAAATATATATTGTTATTGTTTAAACGCACTAAAGAATTCCCCGATACAAACGTAATACAATCAGTTAATGCATTAATATCAATGGATATGCATTTTAATCTGAAATATGCATGCACATTGCGTGTATGCATGACATATATGCGTTGCAAACAACATAATATTCGTGCATATCTGACTTCTATTAAACACCTTGTTGATCTGGGCCATTATATTCAAAATATAAAACTGATCATTTAAAGTGTTTTACAAATTTAAGATCCATACATGAGAATAACGATGTATTCGATCTGATACGGTTGTGTTACACGAATATGCATCGCATACATACGATTGGCAAAAAATTGTTGTTTTTTTAATGTCTGATGGACCGAACAGTATGATACCCAACTTGGATTTGATCAATTAAAGATATGATACACATAATTTATTTGATCATTTAATCTTTTTAAACAACATTTAACTATTTTCATATTTATTATTTAGTGGGTATTAGACTTGTATGACTCTAAATATTCATTAGATAATGGATACAAATGAGGAATAATATTTTATACATAAATATATTTTCAATGTAAAAAAAGTGGAATAATTATATAAAATCCTGAAGATTCTTACAAAATAAGTATTTCATAATCATGCATTAAGAAATATTCCAAGACAATAGTTTATTGAGCAATAAACTAAATCTAATCTAACTTCAATCCACTTGTAAATGTTTGTCACATCATTTCCAAATACTGCAGCACACATTAAAGGATCATGTCGACCTTTCTTCCCACATATAGAGCAGTTTGTAGGCTTGACACGACGAAACTCGCCATACGAGGTAATTCTTTTTTGTCTTGGTCTACCAGGAGGTTTATTTAGAATCGGTGGAAGTACTTTTTCACAGTCCATAGTCGGCTTCCATTCATATTTCTCAGTTTCTGGAACTGGCCTTAAATCAACCTTGAAGCATTGTTTATAGTTTGATACCATGAAGCAGTCTTCAACAACATTGTTAATAGAAGAACAATATCTCTTAATAACAGCAACCGCATGAGCACATGGGAATCCAGTAACTTGCCATTGAAAACATGAGCAGAATTTCTGTTCCAAATCAACAGTAACTGATGTCTTTGAAGCTACTTGAAACTGTCCATTGGGGTAGACAGTGACCATCCACGATGCACTGATATTTGCACGTTCTTACCTCTAATGTTTGGATTGGATTTAACACTCTCAATGACAAGTTCTTTAATAATCTTTGGGTCAAACCTACCATTATCACCATCTAATAGATTTCCTACGCATGTATGCACTAGGTTAGCTTTGTGAACAATGAATCCATTTTTCAAGGGACACTGTTTAGCTTTAATAAACCATGAACAATTGAATGTTGCCTTCTCACTACATTCTGCAAATACATACCTTGGGCAGTTTTTTAGGTATGTAAACTTGAACTTAAGTTTTGTATAGTACTTTATGAGTTCTACTCTAAACTCAGGAGCACCACCAGAAAATGTAGCTCCAACTTTCATTAAATCAACCCAGTGATCTGATAAATACGACTTCTTCTTCTCAGATGGGCATATATCGAATAGAGGTAAACTACCCAATCCAACAAATTCATTCGACACAGAAGTTTGAGAATCACTCAAAATAAAATCCTTATTAGACAAATTGTTTGGAGTTCTATCTAAATATGATTCCTGAGAATTAATATCAACTATATTTGAATTCCCCTCAAAACCTAACATTGAATTTCCTGTTAAGGATTCAATAGCATCAGATTGAATAACATCTTCAACAATCTCCATAGATATATTCACTAATTTTTCTGATGTCATTCTGCAGTAATCATTCATACCATCAAAATCTGAATCACCGTCTAAACAGAAATTCTTAATTTCCCCCACTGAGTAAAGAAACGAATATTTACCTGGGCATATAGAAGGCCACTTCCTTCTAATTACATTTGTAATATGTTGAAACGATGTGGCTTCTGTAACTTGAATGAGTTTACTCCGGCCATCGAAATTGATCTTCAATATTATTGATGAATCCATTGTTTTCAAATTTCGATCCCAAAATCACTTTCAGAACTGAATATATCAAACACAAAAAGATCGGGGATATGCAGCAAAAAAGACGAAAAAGATGAATGTGTTTTACTAAAATTATGACTGCAGATTCTCAAAATGCAGTTACTAACAATGTTTCAACTAAATACCCAAATTCAATTGAAACCAAAAAATGCAGAAACTCAAAAAATTCTAGAAATTCATTCGCAGAAAGTTTTTGGTTATAATTTTGGAAATTTAGAAATTCATTCAGGGAAGTTGATCAATTTTTTGGAAACTTGAGACAATTCGATTTGAATTCATTTGAATTCAAATTGATTGAATTCAAGTATGGAAACTTAGGCGAGATCCTGGGATATCTTAAACAACGATTGACTTTTCGAATTATATGAAATTAAGGGCAGAATGGGGAATTTGAAGGCTGTTTTGTCCTTAATTGTTTTAACTAAAATTTTTGTCTTTAATCTTAAAGACTTAGAGTGGATTGTCCTATTCTGTTTTTTCCCCTTGAAATTCAATTACTGATTTTCATATTGAATTTGTATAATAATTGGGAATAGAAACTTATTTCAAAATAGTTAATTATTAGAATTCATTTCCCCATTTATAATTATTCGAATTTGATAATCTATTCTTAACCACACACCAGGAATATTAATTGAAGATAAATTCAGTTTTAGGGTTAAGGAATTAAAAGAGGGAAAATAAAAGTTAGCGCTCAAAACCTTTTCTCCGTTATCTCCGTTAGTAAATGACGGATTCTCTAACAACACATCAAAATTGATAGAAAAGAATAAGTGAGTGACCAATTTTGATAGTGATGAAATGTGGGTGACCAAATGTGAAAAATGGTAAAGTTCAGTGACCAAAAATGATATTTTCCTTTTTAAATCATTTTAAATTGTAAAGTATTTAATAACTTTAAACTTTTATGTATAAAGTAAAGAAAAATATTGACTTGTATGAGTCTAAAAATAATGATATTTTGTGTAAAAATTAAGGGGTAAATTAATAAGGTCATTTCACACTTTTATCTAATAGGGAATAGATTTTTAATTTTTATCCAATAGAGTCAAATTGGCACTTAAGAAGACAAAGTTGCCCTTTCCCCATTTAAATAATTTCAAATTAATTAATATTAGACAGACTAACATCAAATCAATTTTATAAATGCATAGTCTTGAAAAACGCGAAAATCTATCACCTTCCTTAATTCAAATATTCCTAAAAATAAGGCAATTCGAATTAATTAGCTGACTTTTATGATCTTAATATAATTCTTCATTTTATGATCCAGAATTAAATTACACAAGACTCATAACACAATTAAATCACAAAAAGACTAAATAAGCGTGTCATAGTGGATGCAGTTCCCGGTTATTTGAATATGCATACATATATGAAAATAGATTATGAAGTTTAATATGAACAGTGAAATGAATTTTGGTATGTAGAAATTGGTCATAATAAAATTATGAGTTTATAAGCTTAGAAAAAGGTTCATACGTGGATATGCATATTAATATGCACGGAAAACGGGGTACATGCATTTTACATATGTGCATATGTGAAATGCACTATACGATATGCATGTATACATGCATACGGTAATGTGCATATTTAATGTTCAACTCCATGTCAAGCTGCTGTATCCATGAAACTTCTCCTTTTTTCGCCTAATCCCCGAGTACTAAGTTGCACCCTAAAGACGTAATAATTAGGGCGATTCTTGCTCAGAAAAATACTAATCGGTAATTCTAGCAGATCTGAATTCTTCCAAGCGAAGATTAACAATTCCAGCAGTGAACGTTCACCAATTGACTCTAGAAACTCCAGTTTTAATGGCATGAACAGTGGCCGATTTCGCACCAATCGCATCAACAATGGCAGATTTCAAAAAAGCTCATCAACAATGGCAGAAATTAGGACTAACCGTTTGTCATTTTTCCCAAATCGCATCAATGGCAGCATAGATTGAATCGTTTCTGTAGCCCAGCAACACAATGGTGATTTCTCCTTCGTTCCTCACAAAATGCATCAATGTGTTCTTCCCAATTGCAGCGATTTTGGGAAAGTCAAGTTTTTTTTAATATGCGCTATAATTGGGGAATTGATGTGCTGCAATTATAATTTGAATTTAAAATTCGAATTAATGGGTAAAATATATTAATTAAGGAGTTATATGAATATTAAGGGCATTTAAGGTTTTTTGACATTAATTTGACCCTATTAGAGAATTTTAAAAGTTGTAGGTTTTACTTCTTAAAACTCTATAGAAATGACTCTATTAGGGAATAATCTCAAAATTAAGATATTGTAAGGGTGGAGTTTATAAAGAATTGTGGGACGGAGGAAGTATATTTCAATTTTAAATAAAACTCCATCTGTGCACTATACGTTAAAACTGACAATTCGAACTGGTCCAGACGAACTCGGCCCATCAGGCCAAGCGATGTTTGTGGGGTGGGTAGGGTTGGCTCATAAGCTAATCGAACCTATAAAATGGGAGATCAGTTTGTCTATCCTAACATATCGGGCCAGCCCAACCCATAATATGATTTTTTTTAAAAATATTTTTAGTAAAAAAATTATATAAATCGTGTTATCTATTAATCACATGCTCACGTATACTATTTGTTTATACAAATAATTATAATTAACAATATATATTACTAATATATTAACAATGCATAATTCATAAATTACAATTATCAATATACCATTACAATACATAATAAGTTCAAATTACTATTTGTTTATACAAATAATTATAATTAACAATATATATTACTAATATAATAACAATGCATAATTCATAAATTACAATTATCAATATACCATCACAATACATAATAAGTTCAAATAGAATTATAAATAACTCATAAGTTCAATCTTCAATCTTCAAACTTTAAAGTTAAAATAAAATAAAAAACACAATAATATTTAAGTATATGGTAATTTACTAATTTTAATTGTTTATTATCTAAAAAAAACTTGAACGGGTCAAACAGTCTAAATTTAACGTAGCCCATCAGGCCTGTCGGGCCAATGTGTCGGACCAAATAGGTTCGATTTTATATGGGCCTATAATTTTTTGGCCCAGCCCATACTGAGCTTCGGATCTGGCCCAAATTGTTTGCTCTATAAAAAATGTGCTCACTTTTCTTGTGCCTTACGAGTTTACTCACTTGCTGACTCGCACACATATCAGACTCCTTGGTCCGTGTTTCAAGATGGGTCGAATGGGGAGCCAACAGGCCAACACTGGGAGTGCACAGTTGTCGAGGCACGTGTTGTTCCCTTGGATCGGGGAGACGTCGTCCAACAGGTATATTGATTGTCCGAGCTTTGAACATTGCATCGATCCACGCTCGTTCTGCATCCAATCGGGACTCATTGTCGGCCCCCATCCGCTTTCCTCCTAACAATATCAAGCACTATTTGACTCTATTTTTAAAGTCATTTTCATCTTTTCCTCGCGGTACTTGTTCGATATCGGTCTCTCGCAGGTATTTAGCCTTGTAGGAAATTTACTGCCCAATTGGAGTTTGATTCCCAAACAACCCGACTCGTCGACAGTGCCTCATGGTGCGATAAGGTCCTAGCACGACGAGTTTCTCACCCTCTGCGGTGCCCCATTCCATGGGACTTGGGCTCGGTCGGCCGCTGAGGACGCTTCTCTAGACTACAATTCGGAACGGCGTGGCCACCCAATTCTCAAGTTGGACTATTCCTGGTTCGCTCGCCATTATTAGGGGAATCCCTGTATGTTTTTTTCCTCCGCTTATTAATATGCTTAAACTCAACGAGTGATCCTGCCTGACTTGAGGTCGTCATTATGGACGGGGCACGGGGGCCCGCCGTTGGTTTTCGTTTCAATCTCCGAACCGATAAAGTTTGGGGGTATTCAATTCGGATTTTTAAAAGTTTTAAAAAAATTTGAGGTATTCAATACGAATTTTAAAAAGTCTTAAAAAAATCTTTATGTATTCAAAAGTCTATTCATTTTAATATTCTATGAATTTTGTTTGATTCTCTTAGAAAAAATATAAATAGATTTCACTCTCCAAAATCTCTTCTAACGAAAGGTTAAGAGAAAAAAAAAATTATTGTTCTTCTAACAAAGGTACTACGCAAATCTTTTGTTGCTCTTTATTTTGGATTTTAAGTATGGATTAGTTGAAGTTGTTTGTTATTACTTTGTCATTTCGTTTTGGGTGATTTGGGGGTAGGGGTGTGTGTGTAGAGGGTTGCAGGTGAAAAATGTTTAATGTGTGGAAATATTGTGATTTAGCATTATACTCTGTTAATAAATCTTTCTTTATTTATAAATTATTTTGATTGATTTTTCTTACAAGGAAATAACAACTCATGGCTTCGTAAATTTTTGTTTGTTATGTGATGGAGACTCGACTGCTAACCTACTACAATTTTTGCCAGTCATTAATTTTTATTTACTTTGCTTCTTGTAAGAAGATTATTAGGAATATTATATTAACAAGATTTGTATATATCTTTTAATATTATGTTCACCCTTATCTCTTAAATATTTTGTAAATCAATAAATGGTCTCCTGTGCACAGTGTGCACGTGCACACTAATGCACAAGTCAACTCTCTATATTTTAATAAAGGTGAATACATAAAGTTAAGTAATTGATGTCCAAGTGGTTATAGACACCCTTAGTAAGAATGATGTCACAGGTTCGAATCCTATGGAACTTTCATGACTTTTTTTTTTTTTGAGTAATAAAATTTCCACTTTTCAATAATAATAGTTACCACTTTTTAGTCACAAAATTTCCACTTTTCAATAATAATAGTTACCACAGTCACAAAATTTCCACTTTTCACTAATAATAGTTACCACTTTTCATTAACAAAATTTCCACTTTTCACTAATAATAGTTACAACGTTTCACTAACAAAATTTCTACTTTTCAATAATAATAGTTACCACTTTTCAATAATAAGACTGATTCGGGTGGAATTTACACGATTTAGATGCATATTTGAAGCTCATTTGATGTTGATTTCATTGAATTATACATTGAATATGGTTGTTTAAACCAAAATGAGAGAAAGGTATTGGTTTTGTTGGTTTTGTAGGTAAAACGATGGAATTTGGAGCAAAACACATACCACAAGTGATCGGACTGGAAAGAGGAGTACACCATTGGATCCGGCTCGAAAAATGGAGTGGAATAGCCTAAAGAATCAAGTCGATCGGAGGTCGGAAGCTCAAAAAACGGTGGGACGAAGTTGGAGGACGAAAAGAAGAGACAGAGCCAAGCCGAAAGTTCGGCCCGGCCGGGTGGCATGACTCGCCCGGCCGGGCGGCCGAGCATTCGAAATCTGGCAATTACGAAGTATCGGCCCGGCCGGGCGGCCGAACACGCCAACTTACCCATCCATTTACGAAAGTTCCGCCCGGCCGGGCGACACCACTCGCCCGGCCGGGCCACATCGCCCCTGTTCTTCGTATTCTCGGCCGACTCATCCGCCCGGCCGGGCCACTTCCCCACCCGGCCGGGCCGCCCTATTTTCGGTGCCAAACTTGAAAATTCTCCATTTTTGAGGGACTTACTTGCAAATATCACACCCAAACCCTACCCCAACACTATAAATACCCCATTTCTTGAACTTCAAAGGAGCTTCCACCAATTCTTCAATTCATACACATAGTTACACATAGTAATAGGTTTTGAAGCATTTTTCCTTATAGTTTTCCATAGATTAGCTTAGTACTTAGTTAATTTGTCATTTCAATCAAGGATTGTAAGTGGGCTTTGCTTATTTCATCATATTGTAGCTACAATTCCATCATCAAGGTGATATCTCTCAATTTTAAGTTTCAATTTGGTAATTCCTTTCTACATTGCAATTTCTCTATTAATTAGCATGGGTTTTATGTTATTTTGTGTTGTAGCCATGGGATTCTCCTCAAGAACCATGGGCTAATCCCCAATTGCCTTGGGTGTGGATGTTTTGATGGGAATTTATTGTAATTGTGAAGTAATTGCATGATTCACTTAGGATTTGGGTGTGAATGTTTCTAGAGTTGTATTTTGTTTGATTCATTTGATTGATCAACCCTATTAGCTAGCATTTTCGATTGTGTTGATTGCAACGAGAGTTGGGTTTGCATGATTGGGGTGTGAGTGTGAGCTTTGGTCAATTGAATAGAAGTTAATTAGTAATTAGCTAACTGAGAGGGGGTTAATGGCTAGACCGACAACTTTAGACACTAAACGAATAGAGGTCGTCTAGGAGTTTGGTGAGAGGGCGTTTCATGAGCATTAGTAACCGTGTTGAAAGTGCTTATGAAACACTATCCTAGGAGCTTATGGTATTTGGTTAGATCCTATAATTGCTAATCAATGCACGATGTTCGCCTATGCCTTTCGAGGGGGTGTGCACACTTATGTGATAGCCTTTAGCTTAATCCGAATTCATATCTAGCTCATGCAATTGCTTCACTAGTTCATTGATTCTTAACAAAACGGAAACACCCGAGGCAATGCACTTCTCTTGCACTTTCCAAAATAAAGTTAGTTAGATCACTATTTCTAGTTGCTATCACTTATTACTTTAGTTAATTTAGTTTAATATCTTTGTTCTTATTCCCGAAAATCCAAACAAACAAGCTTAGTTACTACAATAGCATGATAACTTGCAACTTTGGGGATTCATTGACACTCAATTAAGTCCTTGGAACGAAAATATACTTGGGAAAAACTTGTCCAAAAATACGAACAAGTCAAAGACTTACACTTTTCAGTAAAAAAAATTCAATAACAAAATTACAATTTTTCAATAATAAAATTAGCACCACTTTTCAATAACAACATTTACACTTTTCAATTATAAAATTACCACATTTTAATAATAAATTTACCACTTTTCAATAAATAAATAAAAACAAATTTTCCCAATAAAAACAAAACATCAGAAAAAAGAAACGTGAAAGTAAATTCATGAACTGTCTCTTCCTGTTCGTTTCCACTTTATACCACTTTCTCTCTCTTTCATCACTTTCTCTCTCCTCTCCATCAATGGAGATCCTCTCAACTCCACCGAAGAAAAATAAAATGATTTCAATGGAGATCCTCTCAACTCGCGTCACTCTCTCTCTATCTCTCTCACCACTTTCTCTCTCTCTCATCACTTTGTTAAATATCAAAACAGAATGTATACACACAACTGGAATATCATCTTCATTGCAGTAGAAAAATACACCACACACGGCTTAATAGCCTTACATCCAAAGCAAAACTAATTCGACATCGTAACCGCTACAAACGTGATATAGTAACTGAAATAAATCCTATCTGAAATTCCTGAAGACTAGGACATTCATTAACTGACTAATATTAATAAATAAGTAATATAGATATTACTAATTAATCTCCAACATTCCCTCCCTTAAACTAAATGTGCAACATTTAGTTTACATATGAAGCTTCAACCATTCCCAGCATGTCACGAAGCTTTAAGAACTGCTCCAATTTGAGTGGCTTCGTCATAATGTCTGCAACCTGAATCTGTGAATTACAGTAAGTTAACTTGACAACTCCATCTTTTACCAAGTCCCTCAAGAAATGAAACTTCACATCTATATGATTGCTTCTGCCATGGAAAACTGGATTTTTGGACAGCTGAATGGTAGAATTGTTGTCGCATTGAATCACTGTGCTCTCCTCCTCCTTACAACCAAGTTTTTCCAACACTCTTCTAAACCACACACACTGACAGGCACAAAGAGCAGCTGCTATATATTCAGCCTCGGTGGTGGATAATGTCACTACAGGCTGCTTCTTAGAGGACCACGAAACAGCTCCTGACCCAAGAGAGAACACGAAACCAGAGGTGCTTTTTCGATCATCCAGGTCACCTGCAAAGTCACTATCAGTATATGCCACAAGTTTCGTTCTTCCCTCTTTCTTGTAGAAAATACCCAGCCCCGTTGTTCCTTTAATGTATCTCAATATCCGCTTTGCCGCAAGCCAATGTGACATTCTTGGACAATCCATATACCTACTGATCAAACTTACTACGTACATCAAATCGGGCCAAGTAGCAGTCAAATACATGAGACTACCAACTACTTGTTTGAACAGGGTTGGATCAACTTTAACTCCTCCATCATCTTTTGATAATTTAGTGCCTGGAACAATGGGGTTTTTAACTGCATTACTGTTTTCCATACCAAACCTTGCTAGAACTTCACGAGCATATCTTCTTTGACATATAAAAATTCCACTTGAACTTTGCACAACCTCTACTCCAAGAAAATATCTCATTTTCCCCAAATCAGACATATCAAATTCCAACATCATTGAATTTTTGAATTCATCACATATGCTCTTATCATTTCCAGTATATATTAAATCATCAACATAGAGACTTACTATTAAAATTTTACCTCCTTCCTTTGACTTTGTAAAGAGTGTATGTTCACAAGAACACCTCTCGAAGCCTTCTCGTACAAAATAGCCTCTATCCTGTTGAACCATGCACTCGGTGCTTGCTTAAGGCCATATAAGGCCTTTCTCAACTTGTAAACTTTGTCCTCTTCGTCTTTCTTTACGAATCCAGCAGGTTGTTGTATAAAAACCTTCTCATTGAGTTCACCCTGAAGAAATGCACTCTTTACGTCTAATTAAACTGAGATGCCATAGCAAGTATTAAGCGAATGGTATCAAGTCTTGCCACCGGGGCAAAAACTTCAGTATAATCAACTCCATATTTTTGTGCATATCCTTTCGCCACCAATCGAGCTTTAAATTTATGTTGGGAATAAAATGAGACATGTTTTGATTGAATACCAAAACCCCCTGAGACAAGCCTAATTCATGATTGAATATGTTCTAGAAATGTTAGAACATATAATATAAAGCCTAGATGAGGAGCTAATATGTTAGGTAGCTCTTAGATGATTAGATGCACAATTTGAGGGGGAACACATGCTTTGAAGTCCATCAAGATCAGTCCCCTCAAGGCTCAAATTCTGGATACAACACTAAGTCTTTTAAAAACAAACTATGCTGATCAGGAGAGTTGTCCAGAAGAGTTGTCTCAGCACAATTGAACCAGACCAAGTGCCCTGATAGCTTGAAGTCAACTTTGCTGAAGAGTTTGAGACAACCATTCCCTAAAAATCTTCAAAGAAACAAGCTACGATCATCTTCAAGAGAAATAAAGGGAAAGAGCCAAGTCATCTGAAGAAGAGCAAGCCAAGCTTGCTGATAAGCAAGACTGCTGATAGTGATAAGGAGAGTTGTCCAAATGATGAGGAATGTTGTCCTATCATTGGAATAACTTTCAGAAGCCATGTCCAAGTCCTAACAAGAGCATCTTAAAGTCAGACATTGGAAAGAGTGCTGCAGAATGAAGACAAAGTCTTAACAGTCGTTTATTTCCCAAATTAAGGACATGTCACTATCAAGATTCTGTCTTCTAAATTGAAGAACCAAAAGAAGACATTTATGGACATTGGAGGCTGCCTCTCCAACGGGCAAATCCTTCATTTGTCTATAAATACAGAAGTGTGAAGACCATTTGAAAGCATCCACTAAGCATCCACTACCTATCCAACTATCCTACAAGCAAGAGTGCTTTCAAAGATTTCAAAGACTATCTTAGTCTTCAAACACTTCTTCTAAGTTGTACTATACTGTATAACCATTCACAAGCTTAGAGAGATATCCTATCCTTATACATTGATCTTCATTGTAAAGGATATCTCATTAGTTGGAACCTTACTTCAATCCTCATATCTTTCAAGAGTGAAAGTGAGAAGGTTGTAGTAGTAGAAGTGGTAGGAGCTGACTGTTGAGAGAAGAACAGTTCAGTTCTGAGTTGAGAAGAGGGTACTAGGACTCTAGACATCCTAGGGATCAATTCACCAAGGAGTGGTGTTCTTGATCAAGTGCACCTTGGCACTATAAAACAAGTTAATTCCAAGAGTGAAGGAATTATCCTGTTAAATCAGGGAAAGTGGATGTAGGAGCTTGAGACTCTGAACCACTATAAGTTCTTGTGTTGATTTACATTTCAAGTACTCTCATACACTCAACACTGCACACAAAACTGATCTTTCAAAGGATTGATACTCAAAGACTGTGCAAAAAGACATTTGGACAAGTTCCCTGAAAACTGGACTGTTTAATTGATTAAGTGATTTCAGAAACTTTAAAGGAGTCTAAACTAAAGGGCCAACCACTATTCCGCACATATAACTCCCCTAGATAGTTATTTAACTAAGTACTCAATAGTACTTAGTAGCTTGATTATCTTAGAAGAGTTAATCATCTTCAGCAGAGTTGTCCAAGACAACCTTGCTGAGCTCTGGTTTGATTAAGTTAGAAAAGAATTTGCATACAAGTGTATTCCCCCCCCCCATACACTTGTTATATACTCCTTTCAGGACCAACAATTTATCTATCTCTCCATTTTCATTAAGTTTGGTCTTGAAGACCCACTTAACTCCAATTGGTTTTACTCCTTTGGGCAGATCAGTTAATTCCCATGTGTTGTTCTTCTCTATAGATTCAATTTCTGCCACCATTGCATCTCTCCACTTCTTGCTCTGGACTGCTTCTTCGTATGTAAGTGGATCATCCTCTGTTACCATCATCATCGCATTCAAACCTTCTTCATCAGACAATCCTTCACCAGTTACAAAGTCTGCCATCCAAACTGGTTCTCTTGTAATTCTCCTGCCCCTCCCTTCAACTAAAGTCTCTTGAACATTATCATTTGACTCATTGGAAGAGGAAGGAGATGTTGTAACCTCTTCATTGTTTTCTTCCTCATTCTACTCTACCACTTCTTCTCTATTATTCTCATATTCATCATCTCCCCATTCAAAAATATCACCATATCAGTCTTCTTCAATTCTGCCCCAGTCCCAACTTTCTCCTTCTTCAAACACCACATCTTTGCTAATAATGATTTTCTTTGTGACCGGATCAACCAATCGATAAGCCTTCGATTCATCGCTCACTCCTAAGAAAACACACTTCTTGCTCTTGTCATCCAATTTAATTCTTTTTTGGTCTGGTATATGAACATGAGCTACACAACTAAACACTCGAAAATACTCTACTGTTGGTTTCACACCACTCCAGGCTTCTTCTGGGGTTTCGTTTTGAACAGCTACAGTTGGGCACCTATTAAGAATGTGCACACTCCATTTCACAGCTTCAGGCCAAAATTCTTTAGGAACTTGCTTCTTAACCAACATAGATCGCACCATATTCATTATTGTCCCATTCTTCCTCTCAGCAACTCCATTCTGCTGAGGAGTATAAGCTGCTGTCAATTGTCTACGTATGCCATGAGCCTTGCAAAATTCTCCAAACTCATTTGAGTTGAATTCACCACCTTTATCTGTTCTCAAACAGATAATATATGCGCCAATTTCTTTTTCAACGCAAACCTTGAAACTTTTAAACATAGAAAATGCCTCAGATTTTTCATGTAAGAAGTAAACCCAAGTTTTACGAGTAAAGTCATCAATAAAACTTAAGATATACCTCTTGCCACTGTTAGAAGATGGTGTGATAGGCCCACATATGTCTGCGTGCACGAGTTGAAGCCTTCTTGATGCTCTCCACAAACTTTTTTTCGGCATAGTGTTTCTGTGTTGTTTCCCAACTAAGCAATCTGTGCATCGTTTTTCTGGTGTTCTGAGAAGAGGCAAGCCATCAACCATTTTCTTATAAGAGAGTGTTCTCAGCCCTTTGTAGTTCAAATGCCCAAATCGACAATGCCACAATTGTGATTCATTATCTAACTCAGTTTGAAAACATGCAGGAGCAGCATTTGGTTCCATCAATGCTGACAAATAAAACATCCTATTCCCACTCATTTTAGTATCCATAATTAATCCTCTCTTAGGATGATAAACCTTGCAAGTTCCACGTTGAATTAAAATGGTTAAACCTTTTTCTTGAAGCTGTCCTACGCTCAACAAGTTATTCTTAAGCTCAGGAATATAATAAACATCTGATATTACCTGAGAAAAGCCATTAACTTTTAAGCGAATGACTCATTTCCCCACAACAGTCATCCTAGTATCGTTGCCGAGTTTCACATGTTGCCGAAAACTCGTATTTAATTCTGAGAACCACTCTCTATTTCCTGTCATGTGATTGCTGCAGCCTGAGTCGAGAAACCAAACTTCTTCTCTCGTAGTTTGATGCATCTCAACATGGGACGTCATTAATAAAATCTCTTCTTCTTCATTTAACTCAGCATAGTTGGCCCTGTTCTCCAACAACGAACACTCATACTGATAATGTCCCAACTTATGACATTTGAAGCATTCAATGGTATCTTTGTTCATGGGTTATCTCCCCCTTCCTCTGCCTCGTCCTCCTCGAAATGCACCTCTACCTCTTCCTCTTCCAGTCTTGTCCTCATGAGAGATTTTCAATACCTGCTCCTCCTCTTGATACCCTTGCATTCGTTGTTCATGAACTAAAAGGCTCCCATGAAGTTCATCAATGCTCATTTTGGTTAGATCATTGGATTCCTCAATCGAACAGACAACATAATTAAATTTAGTGGTCATGGATCTCAGAATTTTTTCAACCACCATACTCTGGTCCAATTTTTCTCCGTGTACCTTCATTTTGTTCACCACTGTTAGAGTTCTTGACATATAACTATCCACCTTCTCACCCTCCTTCATGCCTAGCAACTCGAACTCTCTTCTCAATGCCTGCAATTGTGCCCTTCTCACCTTTGTTGAACCTTGATACTTTTGTTTCATTGAATCCCAAATAGCTTTTGACGTATCTTTGTCAAGAATAGTCTCCATGATTTCTCTATCAATTGCTTGGAACAAATAATTCTTAACCTTCAAATCTTTAAGCTTTGCTTCATCTATTGATCTTCGTTGAGCCTCAGTTGGTGTCGTTGTCAACATTGAATTCCCTCATCTACTAGATTCCAATACTCTTTGCTCCTTAAGAAGTTTTCCATTAACATAGACCAATGATCATAGTGACCATCAAATTTAGGAATGGCTGCCTGCACAAACTTCTCGCCTGAAGAAGATGACATCTTCAAACACAATCTTCACACACACTCAATTTATATTTCAATCACTCGTGTTTATCTTAACACTCTATCAGGCCTCTTTCTGGCTCTGATGCCAAATGTTAAATATCAAAACAGAATGTATACACACAACTGGAATATCATCTTCATTGCAGTAGAAAAATACACCACACACGGCTTAATAGCCTTACATCCAAAGCAAAACTAATTCGACACCGTAACCGCTACAAACGTGATATAGTAACTGAAATAAATCCTATCTGAAATTCCTGAAGACTAGGACTTTCATTAACTGACTAATATTAATAAATAAGTAATATAGATATTACTAATTAATCTCCAACACACTTTCTCTCTCTTCTCCATCAATGAGATCCTCTCAACTCTTACAAGAAAAAAGAAAGTAACTCGCCAGAAAAGGAAGGGTGTAAAAAAAAAAAACGTGACGAGGAGAGAGAAAGAAAGGAGAAAGGAGAAAGAAGAAAGAAGAAGAAAGAAGAAAAGAGAGAGAAGAACAGAGAAAGAAGAAAGCGGTAAAAAAAAAAAAAAAAGGCAGGGAGAGAGAAAGAAAGGAGAAGAAGAAAGGAAAAGAATAAGAAAGCGGCGTGTGCACCAATTTTAGTTTGGTGCACACTGTGCATTTAAGATTTTCTCATAAAAAAATGTATTTCACAATCTTGTCAAGTATATGAAAATTCATATAAATCAATAAAAAAAAGTCAGTCAAATTCTACACGGAGTCTATAAATATTCTAAATTCACAGACTTTTTAAAGTCCAAAAAAATGTAATAGAATTTCAATTGAATACACCTCTAATCTAACATTATGCATTTTGTATGCTTTTAAGGTTCAAATAGATTTTATCCATATTTTATAAGGACAAATTAATCATTTTATGTCTGTCTAATTTTGTTCAATTTGTAGTGAAGCCCTTATTTTTATTGTGACAAAGAGACTAAAAATTGAAACACATTTTTTTCGAGTTTTTCAAGTGTAATTTGAGGATAGAGAGTAATGCAAATACGTTTTTTTTTTTTTATCGGGATGATTTTTTATCATCTTGACATCAAAGAAAAAAAAAACACTTTTTACTGCTTTCTTTCTACCTTCTCATCTCTCTGTACCTCTTATTTTGTTCACCTCTTCTTACTTGAATAATCCACAAAGCATTTAATATGAAAGTATTATATTTTTTAATACTTATGTTAAAAATAAATTCGAACACACAATTTGAGTATTTTGGAGTGGTGGGACTCACCTTAAGGTATCAATTTCTTTTCACTTATTTTAAAAAAAAAGGCAGTTATGTCTCAAATTATTAATCGAGTAGAATAAAAAGAATTTAAACTTCAAGGGTGTAAAATAAAATTTTACAAGTTGAAAGCGACAATTTTGATATGTTCCACTTGTCATGTACTACATATAAATGTATGAAAACTACAAGTAAGATATTTTTTCTGTAATAAATAATCTACCATACCATGTTTGTAAAATTTTATGAGTACACAAACTAAGAAAAAAGTGTAATGAGTGGATTGTGAAGAAATAGTAAAGTAAATGATTGAATTGAGAATAAAATTGTTAGTTTTGACCACATTTTATAAAGTACTAAGTGACAATTTTATAATTCGTTTTGCATAAATGGATTTAGTTGATTTAATTTCTCAAAATCAAATTTTGGTTGAATGAGAAATTAATATTAAAGTTGGTCATTTAATGAGTGAATAAATATACTGTTGAATGTATTTATTATTATGATAATAGTAATGAAATGTCAGCTATATATATATATATATATATATATATATATATATATATGAAATAGTATGTCTTTTAGTGAAATGATTATATTTTAAAGGATGTGTCCTTTATAATTATTTCATTAATTAAAAAATTGTGTCTTTTAAAATTATTACATTAATTTAAAAGACATACATTTTGATGAATAATTGTTTATTTTCAAAGATTGTAACTTTTGAAAAAAAAAGATTATTACAAAGAGTCACAACTATTATCATAAAAAATCTAATAGATCCCCACATTTACATTCTAAAATAACTCAAGCCTTAAAGCCTTCTTGCATTCTTATCCTCCTCCAAAGCATTCTAACATTTTAAGTTTTTGCATTATAGTTTGGTCGGAAGTTCCGAATATCCATTTTGCGATTCGCCGATAGTTTCCGATTTGTAGTGCAACAGTCGTGATGTTTTAAAGTAGTTGTATCTTGGGGACGATTGTCAGTGATTCGTATTGCACCTGTGTACGGGGCAATAACGTCTTACGGAGATAAAGTCAAACTCTAGTCTCGACTTTCGTGTATTAGTATGTGTCAACATTTAATCTTCGTCTACACATACACCTCATTTTTTAACAAATACAAAATGACATTTTATGTAAATATATAAATATTGTGGAGGTGAGAATTATAAAAAAAAATAATATATAAAATGTGCAAACAAATACGAACGAATAAGAAAATAGTACGGAGTACAAACAATTTTGGGACGGACTTCTAAATGTATTTTAGTTGAGACTTGTTTTTATCCCTTAAAGACGAAAATTGTCAGTTGGCTGCTGGTGTTATCGTACAATTACTTACACATGAAGTTCAATTTCACACCCACCGCCATAGCCAACCATAATTGCTCCCTCCAATCTCACCACCTGCAATAATTATCTCTCATCGGAAACCCCCCATTTTAGCAAAGAAAAGAAAACGCCTCCCATTGTTGTACTGTAACTCAGTTCACAATTTCGGACTGTCTCACGCAAATCGAGCAACCAGTGCCTTTCGTTTTCATCATTCATCAGCTTTTGAGGCTAATCTTCCATGTATGTGTGTTTTCCCCTTTCTATTATATGATCTTGACGTATTGTCTCACTGCAGCATTTTATCAAGCAGTTAGTGTGCGACTCCATTTTCTGAATTGTCTCACTGCAGCATTTTATCAAGCAGTTAGTGTGCATATGTCTAGCTTCTCTATACATGTATCAAGGTCATATGTTTGCTTACTCTAGGTGGAAGATGAATGGGACAGCATCGAGGGCATTGGTGCTGGGGTATGGGGGGTGTAAGCCCCCATTCACTGCACTGCAATGGCAGGAGCTGGAGAAACAAACTATGATATACAAGTACTTGATGGCTGGCCTGCCCGTCCCACCGGACCTCCTTAGGCCGATTCCCTATCGATTCGAGGAGCTCCCCGCTCGCTCTGCGTGTAATTTCCCAACTCTCTGTTGTCTATCTGTGTTTTTTGGTGAAATTTGATTGCACTTTAGCTGGTTAATTGAGTATTCATTATGAATATAGTAGGAACTAGGAAGCCTGCCTACAAGTTGTGACGATTTTCCCATGTTTCAAATCATCTTGTAAAAGTTTTCGGATTCGTTGCTCCCAGGCCAACACATATATGTGCTACAATTTGTAAATTTTACTCTATTGTTATGAATGTCTGAAGTTGGCGAGCTTTCTTTAACTGCGTAATCCGAGCTATGTGACTACAAATTGATAGAATTACATTCTTGGGGGTAGATTTTGTATGCCAAAGGGATATTTTGGATAATGGGCATTTAGAGAACAAGCCTTGAATGTTATCGAACGAGCATTCGTATTTGTTGATCATGCTTCTACTACTCTAACAAGCAATTTCTCATTTCCATTTATGCCATCTAAATTTAGAAGTTAACATGCAGTGGGGTGTTTGTCCTACTATGGGAAGAAAATTGACCCAGAGCCAGGGAGATGCCGGAGAACTGATGGAAAGAAATGGAGGTGTTCTAAGGCGGCATATTCGGAGTCCAAATACTGTGAGCGCCACATGTACCGCAACCGTTCAAGAAAGCATGTGGAATCTCAGCCTACTTCTAAGTTCTCATCAAGTGCAATGTCAAAGCTTAGGTCAGAAGAATCATCGTGTTGGAGCAACGTGACTAAGCTGCAGATGGGACCTGTCTCGTATGGAATTCATAACTCAGAATCCAGGTACTCTTTTAGAGTTAATAGTTTAACTAGCTCAGAAATGTGAATAAATTCCATGTTTGGCAATAAAAATTGCTGCCTACATCATATGTGAATCATAGTTGTGCTGTCATTTTTATGGGTTTCTGGCTTTGGTTCGTAATCATTGCTGATACGATCCGGTCCAGTCAAATTGAAAACTTCTCATTTTTGACATTTTGGTCTACTAACCGGTTGTAGGAGGTGAATCATCCGGTTGACGTGCCAAAGTCTGATTTGTCCACGTGGCAAAGTCTGATTGGTCAAGCCTCTTACAGCCGGTCACCAGACCAAAATATCAAAATATTGAAAGTTATAGGATTATTTTCAATTCTTAAAAGTCGTCATGATTAAAATCAAAATAAGGGCAACATACATGACTAAAGAAGCTATTCTCTTCTCTCCCAGTTTTATGCCAACTCCTGATCCGAACGAGCTTAGTTTCTCTCAAGAAGCCTCTACAACGGTAGGAAGGTCCATACAAGAATCTTTTTCCAGGTTACAGGGCAATTCTTCTGCTAAACAATATATGCCTCAGGGCTTTGAGCCAATCAATGCTAGCTTTGGAAGTGATCATGCTGGTTCACCAGCAGCAGCGAAGCAGGGGGATAATCCAGTGCATCATTTCTTCAGTGGGCCTGCAACTACGGAAGCGTGGTGCAATCTTGATGATGATCGATCCAATCACAATGTCTCGTATTCTACTCAGCTCTCCATCTCAATTCCTAGGGCGTCCTCTGACCTCCCCATCACTAAAAACAGCGAGTACCGTAAAAGGGACCTCTAGTATGCAGCTAAAAGAATCCGTTTACTAAAACTTTTCGCTTTGTTATTGCACGAATGCTTCAAGCTAAATAGATGGATGGCTACAGAAATAATCCTACGTGATTATATAAAGGTTTCTGTACTGATACTTATGTACGTTAATACTTGCTTGACTTTGTGGTTATAGTATTCAGTATTTTCATAAGTCTACTGGCTATATTTGTTTGAATGAATTCAGGATCTTGAATAAATGAGCAAAGTACTATATAAACCGTTGCGGGTCACCGGTGTGGGTCAGGTATAATGTTTTAATCAAAATGTGGGTTTCGGCTCATGATTCATGGTGAACATATAGTAAACAACTAAACATAGTCTATACAAAATATACCTAAGAATTTCGAGTGACTGATCGTCGCAACCACTATCGACCGTTGGCCACCAATCGTGGCTGCAACTATTTGCGATCACATACAAGACCAACATCGATCTCATAGAACTTAATGTAGCAAAATACATTACAGATTGTATCTAGGTTAGATACCAATAAAATGAACACCAGCATGAAAATGAACCAAAATTAAAAAAAAAAATCTCAAAACAAATAGCTCAGACTATACCAAATTTCAATCGAAATTTCTTCTGATTACAGTCCAACATTTCACTCAAGCTACACCGTATGCCCTTTTGCTTCAACAGTTTTTCCCTCGATTCTAATGTTTTCTTCAAACCATGCCTAAAAAACTCCGGGTATTCAGCAACTTCGTCGATTTGTCTTCCCATCACCTGTTCCAGAAACTTGATTCTCGGCCCCAAAGAATTAGCTTCACTCTTGATCAGAACCGGAGGATAGCCAGCCACCAATGCTGCTATTTGGCTTGAACTAAATCCACACGATTTAAGGTACATAGCCTTAGGTCTGAGAATCTTGTCTGCATCCCTACACAAAACTTCTGGAAAGTTTGTTACTACTCTTTGAAGCTGAGCTTCTGTTAGACCTAATGATCTTAGAAACTCGGAAGTTGGTAATAACCGATTCACAACACTATAACCCATTATGAATGGATTCTTGACCATCACTTTACCAATCACCCCATTTTTCGACAGGCCTAAACTAGCAAGAAAATCCACCGTCTGAGAAAGCTTGGACTCGATGCTGTAACTCATGACTCTAGGGTTTAAAAGTATCATTTTACCAAGCTGCTTTTCAGGGGCACCGAGAGCTTCGAAAAAGGCAAGAAGAGGGCAGAGCTTTTCTTCCAAACTGTGCAAGAGTATGTGTGGGAATTTAGTTATGGCAGAAGCTACCTCGTTCGGTTTTGTCCCCAATGTGGACAAGCATTGAACCATCGGGATGAGCTTCTCGTGCAGATCGAGAGTGAGAATTTTGGGACACTTTCCAATAACTGTAGGAAGTTTCCTCTCTTGTATACCTATGCTTTTCAAGTAATCCCAATTTTCTGAGGCTTTCTCCCTATCGATGGCCTCAAGACGCTTGCATTTCTTGGACATATCATGAATGCTTGTATCATCAAAACCCCTGTCTTTGAAGAACCACATAATGCTGCTACTACCCTGGCAAGTTGTTTCCATATCTCCTATAGAATTTCACGAAACTACAGATTAACCCGAGATAAAAGCTTAACCCAGAGAACTTATAGAATACGAATACAATAAACGACATTCAACTTCATAGGTCATGCTTGCCTTGGTAAACACCATAACACAATGCTGTTGGACATACTCAGTAAAAGTGATAAGAATTCCAGCCTTTTGACTATACAACATTTAGATGGCCTACTGAAGTCCAACGAGCAACAACATCAATTTTGTTTCAACACTTAAATTTGAAAGCAAAGTAAGAATACCTAAAGAAGATTATTCGTGCAATAAATTCAACAGCAGCAAGCAAATTACTCGGATTATGCAGTTCAGTTTATTAACAATGAATGACATTTACCATTAATGTAGCAAGAGAGACAACAACCTTCATCAATTTCAGCAAACCTTGTTCATAATCCAAGTAAACTCAATACATTTCGAACAAAATTAAACATAAATTTCCTCATAAGGCTAATTTTTCTATTCAATTTGCCAAATTTCAAGCAGGTAGTATGAGATATCCACACACGCACACCAAAAAATAATAATTCATGAAACAAAATTGAATTTCGTGAAATTAAATAGAAGTTAGAGTAATTTCTAGCAAACTAGAGTAGCTTCCGAGAATCAGATAGAACAAAAGAAAACCAAAGAAGAAGGAAGAACTGTGCGGCTGAGCAGAGCGTGAGTGAAAGACATTGAGGACGGAGAAGAAAGAGTACCTGCGGCGGCGGTGGCGGCGGAGTCGCGGGTTGTAGATGGCAGAGTGACGCTTCAGTGGAGACGAATCCTAAAAAGCTCCTCCAATTTCATCTCTTTTTCCTTATTCTGGGTTTCGTTATTTTATCCATTTGCATTTTCTCTTTTTTATTTTTTTTAAATAAAAAAATTAAAAATTAAAAAACAAAGACATTATGGGTGATGAGTATCGAAATGATAATACTCTCACAAGAAACAAACAATACCGAATTATTAGCAAAATAACATCCTAGGAAGGACAAACTACTAAGTCATGTTTATTTTGGAATTATGCAGGTCGTGAGAAATTCGAATAGAGAAATATCGATAAATGGTGATTATATGTTTGTTTTGAGATTTTAAAAAGAATATATGTAATTTTATGTCAAATTAATTGTATAAAAAATAGGTGATGTTGTATTGTATGATAGTATAATTTTATGTTAAATCAATTGTATAAGGTAGTAAGAGTACATGATGTTATATTATTGTAATAGTAAGATATATATGTATTTAATATTTATAGAGATGGATGTAGTTGGACAGTAAAATTCGAATATTAAATCATAAACTAAAATAAAACGGAGAACGTAACATCCCACATCCGATCAAGTGAATCCCAAAATAAACATGGCCCTACAGTTTTCTGTCCATCAAAAGTGTGTTCAGTCCTATTTTTTTGTTCACAAATAATACATTCATTATATTTAATTAGTTAAATTTTAAGTATATTTTCAACTTTATTTAATTAGAGGAGTTTGTAGGGCATTGTTGGAGTGCTCATAAAAGTAGCATGTTAAAGTTGTAGAAATGATTCATTATTTGCTGTAGGATTTTGTGTAACTACAGATGGACCCAAAATCAATAAAATACCAATACAATAAACACAAGCAAGAGCATTCAACTTCGTAGGTGATGCTTGGTGATGCAGCGTGCGTGATCAAAAGAAAGAACAATAAGAATCGTTGATTCACAGAATACCCGAATCTTGATAAAACGAAGAATAATTCTTCAATAATAATTTCAATATGCAAAAACTGCCCAACAATGTTTAGAAAACGAGAATAAAACCAACCCCTAGTGTACGGAATTAGGAAATTACAAAAAAACCCCAAAACAATTTAAAAAATTGCAAAAATAACTCTCAAAAATCAATAAAACGCGTTTTTTACCACTCAAACGATGGAATTTGGCCAAAAAGTGTCGCACATCACAGCAAAGCTGTGAGTTTGACTCGTAGCATCGATTCCACCCGAAAAAGTGTGCTCACACGCCAAAATCGGGTTCCAGCTCCCAAAACTTCAAAAATTCTTCGGATGCTCTCGTTTCTTCAAAAATTTCAACGCCACTCGTGCTACATCATTCCCTCCCGGGTAGAAGAGATTCGCCCTCGAATCTGAATCGGCCTCATCACTAGACGACGAATCATCTACAAAGGGAATCAAGTGCTTCACATTAAAGACATCCGACGTACGAACATGACTTGGTAATTGCAACCTATAAGCATTCGAGTTGATTTTCTCCACGATCTCAACCGGTCCAATCTTCTTAGCAGCCAATTTAGAATACTCACGAGCAGGAAAACGGTCCTTAGTTAAAATAGCCCACACAAAATCACCCACTTCAAAATCAACCCGACGACGACGCAGATCTGCATGTGCCTTATATTTAGAAGTAGCCTCAACAATCCGAGCATGAGTGTCACGATGAACCTGCTGAATCTGTGTCACCAAATCTGTTGCGCTAGCATGGGAAGGGACCTTGCTAGGCAAAGGCAACAAGTCAAGCGGACCACGGGGCACAACACCATAAACAATCTGAAAATGGCTAAAACCGGTAGTACGGTTGACAGCATGATTGTGAGCAAATTCAGCCTGACTAACCTTCGAATCCCAAGATCTGGGATTATCACCAACCAAGCTGCGAAGCAAATTACCCAAAGAACGATTAACCACCTCTGTTTGGCCATCAGTTTGGGGATGGTAAGCGCTACTGAAATTAAGGGATGTGTTCACTGAACGCCACAAACTACGCCAGAAATGACTAACAAAACGAGTGTCCCGATCAGAGACAATGGAATAAGGGAGTCCATGGAGGCGGTACACCTCACGAAAGTATAACTGTGCCACGTTAACAGCATCAACTGTTTTCTTGCAAGGAATAAAATGAGCCATCTTGGAGAATCGATCAACTACCACAAAGATTGAATCATTCCCCCATTGCGTCTGTGGTAGGCCAAGAACAAAATCCATACTCACATCAACCCACGGTTGCGTCGGAATGGGAAGGGGCATATACAAACCCGCATTAGATGCAACCCCTTTCGACACCTGGCAGATACGACAACGAGTCACAAACCTGCCCACCTCTTTGCACATCGAAGGCCAAAAATAAGAAGCCGCTGCAAGCTGAAAAGTCCGATCACGACCCACATGACCCTCGTTGTGCAATTCCTGGATGATTTTGGGACGAAGGCTGCAATCAGGAATACACAACTAGAGGCCCCGAAATAGAAATCCATCCTCCAAAATGAAAGGAGAACCACCACCCTGCTGGATCTGAAGAAGAACCTTGGAGAAGAAAGGGTCCTCCACATACAAGTCAATAAGAGACTCAAACCCCGGAACATGTACCCGAAAAGTCGCGATTAGATTATGGCGACGACTCAGAGCATCTGCCACCCTGTTAGAGACCCCTGCTTTGTGTTTAATAACGAATGTGAACTGCTGGAGGAAAGAAATCCAGGATGCATGGCGATGAGATATCTTATCTTGACTCCCCAAATGTTTCAATGCATCGTGATCAGTAAAGAGAACAAACTCCCGCTGGAAGAGATAGTGCCTCCAATGCCGAACAGCCTGGACTATGGCATAAAACTCCACATCATATGTGCTGAAACGGAGTTTGGAACCCGCCAACTTCTCACTAAAAAAGTCCACCGGACGGCCTGCTTGGCTCAAAACCGCCCCAATTCCTAATTTCGAAGCATCACAATGTAACTCAAAAGGCTGAGAGAAATCAGGAAGAACAAGGATAAGTGTTGTCGTCAGTCTACGCTTGATCTCATCAAAGGCAGTTGACGCATCCTCTGTCCATAAAAACTTGGTCCCCTTCATGCAATCTGTTATTGGTGCCATAATGCTACTGAAATGTGGAATGAACCGTCGATAGAAAGAGGCTAGCCCATGAAAGCTCCTGACCGCCATAATAGATGTAGGGGCCGGCCAATGACGAATGACCTCAATCTTGCTCGGGTCTGCTGAGAGGCCCTGATCAGACACAACATACCCCCAAAACTGTACCGAAGTAGTCATAAAAGCACACTTTCCGGAGGCTGCATAAAACTGATCCCGACGTAATACCAACAAGACCTCCCGTAGATGTTGTAGGTGAGAGTCGGGGTTGTCACTGTAAATCAGAATGTCATCGAAATAAACGACGACGAATTTTCCAATGAAAGGACGTAGAGCCTGATTTATGACACGCATGAAAGTACTCGGGGCATTAGACAAACCAAATGGCATTACCAGCCACTCAAACAACCCCTCCCGTGTTTTAAATGCCGTTTTCCACTCATCCCCTTCTCTAATACGAATCTGGTGATAACCACTTTTCAAATCCAGTTTACTAAAGATGGAGGCCCGACCCAACTGGTCCAACAAATCATCCAACCGAGGAATAGGAAAACGATACCTCACTGTTATCTTGTTAATGACACGACTGTCCACACACATGCGCCAAGTACCGTCCTTCTTAGGGGTCAACAGGGCAGGCACTGCACATGGACTGAGGCTTTCACGAACGTGGCCCTTTGCAAGTAACTCCTCCACCTGGCGACGGAGTTCCTCATGCTCCTTCGGACTCATACGATAATGTGGGCGATTTGGCAAGGCTGCACCCGGCACACGATCGATTTGATGCTGAATATCCCGAAGAGGAGGCAATGTATCCGGGAGGGACTCGGGAAAAAACATCAGCAAACTCAGACAACAAAGGTTGGACAGCAAGGGGAGGTGTCCCAAACTGCGAATCTGTGGGCTGAGCAATAAGAGCGAAAACAATCCCAGACTCCTCCATAGCAGACTGAAAGGGCACACGAGATAGGAGCATAACAGGTTTGGAGGCATCCGTCCGGGGAATGCCTCGAGGCTTGTTGGGTAACAACACAATCTTACGACCCCTGAAAAGAAACGAGTATGTATTCGCATGACCATCGTGCGTGACCTCACGATCAAATTGCCACGGTCGGCCCAAGAACAAATGACACGCATCCATAGGCACCACATCACAATATATCTCATCACTATAAGACGATCCCATAGAAACTGAAATCAAAACTCGACGAGAAACAGTAACATCTGTACCTTTACTAAGCCACGACAGTTTATACGGCTTCGGGTGAGCTTCAGTTTCAAGACCCAACTTGGTAACTGCCACTTCTGATAGCACATTCTCACAACTACCCGAGTCAATAATGAAAGAACAGACCTTTCCTCCAATAGTGCAAGTCGACTGAAAGATATTGGTACGTAACCAATTGTCATCGTTGGCACGTGGGCTCAAAAAACGTGCGCCTGAGCATCAACAGAGGTCCAACATCACCCTCTACAAGTTCCTCCTCGACCACTTCATCCATATCCTCATCATAAACAGGGGGGGGGGGGTATCATCAACAAGGTCATCATCGACAAAAAGGCCACGCTTGTCAGCGCGAGGACGACGACAATCCGCTTGACGGTGACCAGATTCACCACAATTAAAACACTTTATGTCACTGGAAGAAGCCCGAGTCGGTGGTGGTTGAGAAACAGAACCACGAGGACCACCACGAGGAGCAGCATGGCTAGGGGACGGGTTTACCGTATTACGAAACCCACTCGAGGCACGACGGGCTAACTGTTTTTCAAGCGCTCGCTGATGCGCCTCCGAAACAGTAACAGGATCAAACATATTAAGAACATCCTGCAACTGAATCCGCAAACCCCTAATATAACGAGAAATCAATTGAAACGGTGTCTCTACAAGATCAGTACGTGCAAGCAAGTGATAAAATTCAGCAGTATACTCATCAACAGACTTAACACCCTGACGCAACAACTGAAAACGCTGATACAAATCTCTCTCATAATTATATGGCAAAAACGCAGCACGAATATGTTTCTTGAATTTACCCCAATCAATAAGTTTAGGCTTACCAGATCGAAGACGGTTTGCCTTCGCTTGCTGCCACCAGGCCTGTGCACGACCTCGCAAACGTGTCGCCACCAAAGAAACACGACGATCCATCGAAACATCCTTAAAGTCAAGGATTTCCTCCACAGTAGCAAGTCAATCAACGAACTCATCCGCCGCCAAACTGCCATGGAATTCTAGTAGATCCACTTTGAAGCCAGTCTCCCAGCGACGATCTGTGCGATCCGGGCGCGGGGGGGGGAAGGATCCCGAAGGTGCGCGAACGGATTGCCATCGGGGGTGGCGTCGTCATCATCATCATCCAGATCATGTCGTTGGGCGTTGGGTGCCCGCGCTTGAAGGGCCGCCAATTGCTGAGTCAATTGAGCCACTTGTTCGCGCAACAGTGCGATTTCATCCCTACGAGCGTCCTCCATACGGGCATCGAGATTCTGTCTACGAGGCGGCATATCGACAGGATCGTTCGAAAACTGATACCACTCTGATGCAGCGTGCGTGATCAAAAGAAAGAACAACAAGAATCGTTGATTCACAGAATACCCGAATCTTGATAAAACGAAGAATAATTCTTCAATAATAATTTCAATATGCAAAAACTGTCCAACAATGTTTGAAAAACGAGAATAAAACCAAACCCTAGTGTACGGAATTAGGAAATTACAAAAAAACCCCAAAACAATTAAAAAAATTGCAAAAATAACTCTCAAAAATCAATAAAACGCATTTTTGACCACTCAAACGATGGAATTTGGCCAAAAAGCGTCGCACGTCACAGCAAAGCTGCGTGTTTGACTCGTAGCATCGATTCCACCCGAAAAAGTGTGCTCACACGCCAAAATCGTGTTCCAGCTCCCAAAACTTCAAAAATTCTTCGGATGCTCTCGTTTCTTCAAAAATTTCAACGCCACTCGTGCTACATCACTTGATAAACAGCATAACAAAATGCTCTAGGAATTCCAGCCTTTTGACTATACAGCATTTACCATACAAATGGTTACAACAGTTCACTACACACACAAAATCTCAAAAAGTTAAGTCATTTCTACCAAATTATCAGGTCGACCCCGTCTGGCTTCGCATTGGATTGTCCTGACTCATTAGGCAAGTGCTGACTCTAAGATCTGACTTGGTGCAAGAGTTGAGAACTTGAGATACGTTCTCTTTATTGGTTGGCATAAAAACCGCCTGCTGAAGATCATCATTCCGTGCAAGCAACATTCACATTCATCCCTGTCAATAAAATTCCTGTACTATATTCTATATTATCACTGAATGAGTATTGAAATCAGAGTATTAACTTAACACGTATAATTAAGAAATTGCACAAAAATTAGAGAACCTTTTCTCTCATGTATAATTTACATATTGACTCGTCAATACAAAAACAATATGAAAAAAATGGATCCATCACAAGGCTGAGCCGTTGTCAAGTCTTGGAACCTGTAAGAAAGTGCAATGCAATAAGTTTAAGCACCTGCATTTGCAGCATTTGCTTGCAGGTTGGTCCAGAATCTGTGACCATATTGGTAATTAGCTTATAAAATACTAACTAAATAATTGACTGACTTCTATCTTCATGTGCTAAACTTTTATTAGCATTATTTGAAGGACAAAAAGGCACTTATCAGGTCAGATGCTCAAAACAGTTGAGGCATAATTTATGCGATTACGTGAGTGCAGCTCAACTTCATGCATTATTATTGGTATTAACTAGGAATTTGATGAAAAAAACATAAATCTAATTCTCTCAGAGGAGAAAACATTTAAGGAGGTTTTCAAATTGCAAAATTTCCAGTCTCATACCTCTATCCCAAGGACCAAAATGCCTGACTCTTTGTAAACGGTCTACAATCTGTTTAGCATTCGAAACCAATGTACTTTGTATGCCGGGAAAATCAATTATGTTATTCTCCGTCCAATTCCCTATTTTGAATGATGCAGATGGATTTTGTATCATTTCCAAGACGTGATCCCAGCCACCTTCTGCACGACCTCCCTTCCCAAGTAGACCTCCAGCCCGAGCAACGTGACATACACCTCTTCTTGTCACCGTAAAAGCTATCATAAAAAATTAAGCATTGTTCTATCATACGAATATATGTATATGCAAAACAAAAGTTTACAATCCCTCTTATAAGAAACTTTTTAGCTTACAAGTATCAATTTTAGGAGGTATACATACCATTATGAGGAACTTCTAAAAAGTAATTGGCTGGAAGACCAATGCCTAGACCAAGAAAAGTGATCCCAACACTAAACCCAACTCCACAGCCGGATCCAACATAACCTACTACCTCTGGCCCGAAGCCTGGCCCCCATCCTACACCGCAACCAATGCCAACTCCAACTCCCCAAAATGCTCCAGACGTTGGATGTACTGGATTCCACCTCTCATATCTCCTGAAGAGACTCTTTATGATCATTTATAGCTGAAATAAAAGAAAGAATAAAAAGCTAGCAGTATGACTGTAACAATTAGGGAAAATTCATAATGTTGTTCATAAAGAAACTGCAATTTCTGAGTTAAAGCATCATGGATGGAGGCATGGACTATAAGAGAACTACAAATAACAATTTATGCTTGGTTCGAAGAGGCAATAACTATAAACCAGAAAATCACTCCTAAATCAAGGAGAAACGAAACTTTAGACATTCAGAATTTGGAAATCATGCATAACTTGGTTGTGGTTCTTTCATATATAGTTCCGTTGGGCGTTGGCTAATCAATTCTACAGATAGTTTCGAAAATGGAAACAAAAACGGCAAAAAGGTCAAAATCATTCAATCTCATATACAAACTGTAATACGCATCGCCGACATATGAAATGCAAACAAATAAGCTCTACCACAGAGATACGCAAACAATCAACATTAAAAAGCAGAGTTAAACAAATAATTAGAACAGCGGCTATATGAACAACAAATTCGTCGATAATCACCGCGAAATACAACTACGTGCACCAAAATGGAAAAGAGATTTGGGTGTACTCGTGATACTACCTGCATGAAGGCTAAAACGATGAAGAATTGAGATTTGATAACGGAGGAGTAGAATCTGGAAATTAAAGAGGGAAACCTGGAGTTGAAGTGATTGAGCAGGAGCAGAGTGAGCTTCCGAGTTTTCAATTCCACCGCAAAAATTTTGAAATGGATAAACTTGATGCCGTTTTCCGTTTGGTTCAGTTCGGGTATGGGCTGGATGTAATATGGCCCACATTTAGTTGGGCCTTGAAAGAATAAGCCCATTGATAGCAATTATTTTTATAATTATTGATATTTTATGTTAAAAATGGTTAATCGTGGTTTAAAAATGTTGAATGAAATTGGATATTAGATTTTGGGTAATTCTTATGTGAAATATTTCATATGCATTTTATTTAAATTAGACCAAATTAAAATTTTAAGTCCATTTAGTTCAAAAGTTAAATTAAGATAATTTTAAAAAAATTACGGGTCATAAGCTCGAATTCGGGTTGCCCAGAAAATTCGCGAGTCACAAACAAGTGGTTTACTACATAACCAAAATATTATTACTATAAGGTTAAAAAATTACCACTACAAGGCCAAAATTTAATACTACATGTCAAAACATTCTGATAAATTCACCCAAAAAATTAAGTGTCCATAATATTTTTGGACATGTAGTAATACACTTTTAACCTTGTAGTGATAAAGTAACATTGTTTTAGTCATGTAGTGGTCGAATAAGTCAGAATTATTTTAGTAATTTTGCTTAAAAAAAATAAGTGTTCAGAATATTTTTGGACTTGTAGTAATACACTTTTGGTCTTGTAGTAACATAATTTTGGTCATATAGTAAAATAATATTTGAGAGCGAAAATAAATATTTTAATTAAGGTTGACCCGCGTTGACCTGATTTTGACCCATGAATATAAATATTGATCAATATTGCATATAAGTTTTTGCCTTAGATTTTAGGGAATTAAAAGAAATTCTCATCAATTTGACACATATAAGATGGATTTGTTTAGATATAAAAAGAAAGAAGGAAGGAGAAAAACAGATGTAAACTTGGAACTTTAGGAGTGTGCTCCTCTGATCTCGAGTTTCGAGAAACGATCTTACACAAATTTTTATCACATAGAAATATTTTTTGTATCAACGTGATATGATATGATAAGAAAATAAATAGATTGTTAACGAGACAATATAAATGTTACCGTGTTAACGGTCAACATAAAGACGATAAATTAAACCAAATACTAAGTCATAATTTTCGTGTCAAATCCGTGTCGTACTATCATTTCATGTTCATAATTGTCACCTTTATAAAAAAGTAAAAAGGTATTTTTCTTCCATCAAATCTATTCTCATATTTTTTATGGTAAACATCATTTTATTTTTATCCTTCAATCATAATTTAATTATTTAAAATATCGTTCCTTTTATTGTTATTTAATTACTTAAAATGTCATTCAACTTTATTTACAAATAATCATTTTATTCATAACAAAATTCTAAATACTTTTTTTTTTATCTATTTTATCGACTTTTATGTTAAAACTTGCTCAACAGTATGAGCATAAATTAGTGGACAGAAAAAAGTACTCCGAATAGATAGAAAAGAAAGAAGTAGAGAAAGATAATAGATTTTTTTTTTTTTCTGTGGAAGAAGATTGAAATAATTTATACTCATTTAAAAGTGTTAAACTAATTAATTTATTTACATTAATTTAGTTGAATATTAATTCTCAAGTTTACTTATACTCAAGAGAACTATTAAACTTTTGAGTTCTTCCTTAGGGTGGAATATGTCCACTCATATAGCATGGTATGGAATTGTGTTCGGCTTGAGGCACGTTTGGTAGGTTAATTGCAGCTTAATATATTCAACTTAAAAAATTGAAAAAACTGATGGAAAAAATAATTGTTACGTATTTATATTGGCTACCAAATTGGTGCGACATGATGGATGTTGCGCATATGGTTCGCATGTATAGAAGACGGAGAATAATAATTATAATATTTTATAAATTACGCATGAGTTCAAATTGATATACTCACTTTCTTGTTTAGTACGGAGTATATTTTAACATGAAACAAAAAATCTCATGATTTTTACTTTTTAAATTTTGGTTACAACTTACAACAACTTTATAAAATTGTTTTTCTTTCATTTCAACTCAAAATGGACAAATAAGATATCAAATCGAATTTTTCCACATTTTTCCAACATTTAATCCGGTCTATATTGCTTATTGAAATTTAAAAAACAAAAAAAATTTGCTTATTGAAGATGGACAAAGGGGGCGAGATTAAATTGCAGCAGCAGTTTCATAATTTATTTTGCCCTTACATTTAGAATAATGACAAGGAAAATGGAATATGGAGAGAAAAAAAAAATCAACATTTAGTAAAGTTGTCCAAAATATTCTAAACCGCCCAAAAAGTTGTAAGGTTCACAATTGGAATTGGAACCTTGACAAAACTATCCTTGAAGCTATATATTATGGGTTGATCTGCTATGGATTCGAGTGCATGTTGTGCACCCTAGTCCATGTTGCACTTTTCAGTTTTATTAACTTACATTTTTTTGTAAATGGTGTTGCACTTTTCAATTATTAAACTGTATAATAATATTTTTAGTTATAGTGACTTACACTTTTTAGTAATATTGTGTTGTACTTTTCAGTTTAATAACTTACACTTTTCTTTAGACTAGGGTGCACAACATGCACTCGAGTGCATACTAGACTTTACCATATATTATAACTTTCGATTTCGATTCCACCTTACCCAAAATCGAAATATGTAGTTCTACGATTTAAACTTTCAGTATATATATTACTTAAATTATTCAACGATTATGATTTACTTGAGAATAGTCGTTGCAAAATTTTAATGGAATCGAAAACCGACCAAATTGGGAGATTGCCAATTCGAAGCACGGTATACACTTGTAGTCGAATCGGTTTCGGTTCCACATTTTCAAAACAAAAACTGGCGGTTTTAATCATTTGGACATCTCTAACATATACTTGGTGGAATTGATCTTTGTCTTTGTTACTTCTTTTGGTTTGTCGAGCAACTTTAAAGAACAGGATACTCCTTTTCTTTTTTCCATTTTGCATGTTACATATTATAATGGGCTGAATATACCTTGTATGAAAATGGGCCTGCTTTAATCAACAAGCCCACTTGCTTACGGGTCTAATTAGGATATAAGTATATAACGTCCAAAATGTTTGTTATCTTTCATTTTCATTTATTAATTCTTAATTAAAATGTTTTATAATGTATGCATAATTAATCTACCTATTGATAATGTACAAATGGGGTATGTTCTTTTTATTTATTTTTCTAGGTGAATATTGCATTATTGTATTTTTTTTTTCAAATAACAAAATAGTTGAATATTCAATGCTTAACTATAAAAAAAATCAATAATCTAGTAATGTATCTTTTTAATATAAAAGAGATAAGTATAATACAATACATGAAAATAATAATAAAAATATGCATGCCAATAGGTAGAGCCTTTTATAGGGTTAAAATCAAATCAACATATTTGATACTCAATTCAAGATTATATATCGATAAAAATTCGTTTGATCTAGATTTAATATAAATATCAAACAAGTTTGAATATATATATATATATATATATATATATATATATATATTTTTGTTCGGTACATTCTAAAGTTTGATGTAAGCTTGATAAGTAATTAAAAATAAAATTAGAGTAAAAATATCAAAATACTCGTGTTCAGCTCGACAAAAGCTTGTTGAAGCTCGACTCGTATTATTTTCAAATAAGCCCAAACAATAATTTTAAAACTCAATAATATTTCAAACAATTTTAAAATATATAACACTTGACTCGATTTATTTACAACTCTAGCTATCTTAAACGGACAAAATAGTAATACTACCTACATGAACAACAATACAATAGAAATATTTATTCGGTTCTACTATTTTTTTCATTTTGAGTTGTTCTACTATATATTGTACTCCATATTTTATTTTTGGTAAACACTTTATCTACTTCTTCTGTTCAATTTCATTATTTTTACTTTTTTTTTTTCATGTTCAATCACATTATGCTCATTTTCTTTTTAGAAATAATATTATTCATACTATTTTATTTTCACTCTTCAAATATCACTTATTTACTCAATTTATCATTGGTTTTATTCATAAACAATCACTGTATCTATAAATAGACTCTACAATATCACATCATATCCACCAACTTATCTACGGAGTACTTTATATATAAACAAAATAATATTCATTAAAACGTGTGCTCGAAGAAATGAACATAGTATTAAATTTGAACAGAATGATTATTATTTTCTCTCTTCGATCCTAACACATTACTTAGACTACGTCTATTATGTACTCCCTCCATTTTTTAATAAGTGTCACCTTAACTTTTTAACCATTTTTTAAATAAATGTCATTCTGTGTTTTTTTCTTTAATTCTAACTATTTACCCTTATTTCAAATAATATAGTAGCATAAATCATGGAAATATTGTGTATACCAAAATTAATTTAGTTTATAAATTCTAGCTACATTCTTCACCCCATTCTTTATTAAACAAATTTATATATCAAAATTGAAGTATTGTGTTTTCCTATTACATTACTTATACTAGGTTTATTATTTTACCGTACAAAAGCTATAGATAATATATACTGAAAATATTATTGGAATAGAATTTATTCCCTACGTTCCAATGAAAACTATCAAACTTTCATTTTTCGTCTGTTTCAATGAAAGCTATTCATTTTTAATTTTTTTGTCAAACTATAATCTCACGTTTCATTATATTCTTCTCTATTTCAATTACATCACCTCATATATATAAATCTACTTATTTTATTATGTTTTTTAACAGTCGTATTCAAAGTTAACTACTACTCCCTCCGTCCCTAAAAAGCTTTCATTTGATGGAACAAAGTTTAAGGAAAAAGTATAATAATTAGAGTTTTGAAGGTAATTTTGTAAATTTTTATATATAAAGTAAATAACGTAGTTTTGATTGAGTGTATGATGAACCCCAAAAGATATTATATGAAGGGTAAATATGTGTATATCGTGAAAGTAACTGTGAAAACTTTTAAGGGACGGAGGATTACTAGTTTTTCACGTGAGGAAGTATATAATTAATTAATGGTGGAGAAGAAGGGATTAAGCATGCATATAATGAAAGCATTGGGAATGGGGAAAGAATTTGGGGTTGATTGTGATTGAGACTGAGATATCTCTTTACAGTGTTTTGATTGATTATGATCCACAAATGGCTTTTTTGTAATGATCACTTTTCGTCACTTGTCATTCATATTTCATAATTCCTATTATTCCTATTCCTTACAACAATCAACATTCCAAACGTTGGAAGAAAGCCTAATCTCCCACACACCTTTGCTTTTTCTTATGTTCTTTATGCCTTAATTTATTACTAGATTTTGTGGGTCTTTTTCTTTAACTTTTCTTACTTTGTGTCGAGTTCAAACTTTTTTTCTCTTCAATAAAGAGTCTCTACTTAAATATATATATATATAAAAATTACAAATTGTTTTAAGTGTAGGTTAAAAAACGATTTTTAAAATAATGATAAACACTTCCTCCATCTCAATATGTATATTACACATAAGTTTTGGACACACAAACTAATTAAGGAGTATAATAAAATAATAGATGTAACATAAATAAGGTTGCAGAAATTAAAAATCGGTAGTCAGGCAGATTAACACAGCCGACTAGAATATTTTATTTATATAATTCTCAAGCAATAAATATAAAATTCTATTTTGACAAAAACAAAAAATTGCATAACTGGAGAAATTAAAATTTAAAATATGTGCTCGATTGCTTGAATCGGACCTCGACGTCGAAAAGTCCAAATTAAAGAAAAAAACATAGCAAAAAATCGCTAAGCGGACGACATATCAACAACTAACGCTTAGGCGTCAACTTTTACAACAGAGAATACAAGTAAGGTAATAGAAGAGAAAAAAAAATCATAAATAGAGTATAATGAAATAATACACAATATTTATTAAAAAATGGAATGAGCTAGTAATATATATATATATATATATATATATATATATATATATATATATATAAACCCGATAATCCAAAATGAAAAAAATAGATAATATATAGGGTGATAGAAAGGAATAATAATGAATAATAATATGTAGATGTGTTTCTTTAAAATCTTGATATGATTTTTATGTGCACAAGAATATCTTGATATGCTTTTTATGTGCACAATAATATGTGTTTCTTTTGAGCGAGGTTGGTAACTTTCTTTCAATTGGAATTTGGAAGCCTTTTATGTTGGTAATAAGTACGTACAAAGATTCAAATATATTATTACACTTAATTTGTAGTATCAACTCATCATATTCAAAATGAGGCATTGGTATCTATATATATTACTAACATATGCATGTACGGTTAGGAATTAAATATACAAGAATTAATTCCCCATCTCTCTAAGTTCGGACTTTTAGATGAGACGAAATTCTTTCATGTACTCATAAACAACTTCTTTTAATTTAACCTAGTTTATTGCCACTATTAAAGTCTTGTCATAACATACCAAGTGGAAATTGCAATTACCTAAAGATAAATTAATTAAATACAAGTGTTCAAAAGTCAGAAAATCGCTACTATTTTTTTATACTTAAAAATTATATTAATATCATCATAAATGAAACCAGACACAATTAACACCAAAAAAATCATTCATTTGCATCAAGAAAAATGAAAAAAAAAATACACGTGTCACTGTGAATTTGAGTGAAATTTTGAAATATATACTACCTAATGGTTGGTACGGTCTTCTACTATTCAAACTTAAATTTTTTATTTCATAAATTTTTTTTATAAATAAACTCTAAAAAAATATCCGCGCCCAGAACCGACTCGGCCGATCTAATTAATCTCATTTCTACTTAAGCATGTCGATTTGTAAGAAATTGAATTGGTCGATCGATGGCCGCCTGGATCGATTTCTGCATCAATGATTAAACATCATATTATATGTTTATATTTATGTACGTATGGCATGTATGTAATATATGTAGATGTGATTTAATTATTAAATAAATAAATTAAATTAATGAAATTTGAATTAAAGGGTGGGTCTAGTGAAAGACAGCATTATGGTCCCATATGGGCTCACTCTATGTACTTAAACTGAATTAATGTTTCACATTATTGGGCACGCCCGTTTGGCAAATCTTCAAAAGCTATGAGAAGAAGAATAATAGAAAAGTTGTTTCCTTCAATTCAATTTTGAAAATCAATAATTTGTTTGCTGCTAATTAAACATGCACATGGATTGCTTTGGACCTTGACTATGCCTTTCTTGCCTATCAAGATCTTACAACTGAGCAAACCCATCTTTAAGGACAACCCATCATCACATGCCACGTGTAATCGAGACACAATTTATCGACGGAGTATTTTTAAACTCTACAAAGTGCGGCAGAATAACTTTTTTTCAAAAGGTACCCCTCACAATTTTGTAAAAAGTTAAATGACCATTTCTCGATTTACGCGTGTCATCCTTGCGCAGGGACCATGCTAATCTTCTCTGTATCGTTCCAATTTTATCGGATGTCCCCGAAAGGACTTTAAATGAGTTTGATAGTTGTTGGCACAATTTATAAACACCATCTCAGAGTGTGTTTGTAAACTCAAGAAAATGGAGAAATCATTTATAATTAAAAAAAAAAAGTTATCATATTTTTTAAGAATAAGTAATTTTAGAGTGGGTGAGGATTTCAAAGTTTATTTGATTTGGTTTTTTTTTTTTAATTTGGGTAATGTGTTGTTAGTTAGTTTGGGGCTTTTGTGCTGAGTGGTTTAATTATTGTATTGATGAATGATTTAGGTAAATAATGTGGGCCTAACTACAGTGGCATTTTTTTAATTAAAATGGTATTGTGAAGGTGTTTTAATTGAGTGATATTTTTATTTTACTAGTATAAAAAATATTGAAAGATGAACGAAAAAAAAAAGTGTGAAGTTTATTGTACGTATAGAACGAGGGAGTCATACAATATTCAAACGCTTTTTCCCCATGTTTCTTGAAAGGGTAACCAATTATCGATCTCTTGAGGTTTTATCTTATATCTTTACCACCCCATATATTGTACTTTTTGAGTTTAATAACTCTTGAGTATTCAAATTTTACTTTTATCATTGTCAAGCAAAATCTCTTTAAAAATTAAACATAAAAATATTACTCCCTTTTGTTTTACATAAATTTGTTCACTTATTATACGTACTGGTATTAATTTGCACACTTTAAAAAATAAAACATTTTCATCATCAATCTCAAAATATACATATATTTACTCATATGTCATTACTTTTGAAATCCATACATTCGATCTATTTTTTTTTATTTATAAAACTACCCTCCAATATTTTACTTATCTTACATTTTTCTTAAAATTAGTACACTCCTATAAATGCAAATTCCTCCGGAACGAGGGGTATTGGATGTGCAAACGAACCATTATAGAAGTAGCTAGCTAGAAAGGTTTACCAAAACAAAAATCTAAAACATGCATGTATGGCTGGTAAAAAAAAAAAGGGCTAATTAAATAAATATAGAAAGCTCCAGTAAAATAAAATTGTAACTTAATTCAGAAGTTTAATTTAAAATTAAAAAAAAAAAGAGGGTGTTAATGAATTAATAGAAATTAAATAACTTGATTTAATTAATAGGGTGGTTTCCTTGTTATTAATCTAAGCATTTAAGTTTGCTTATGAAGAAGTTAATTAGGTAGCCCTGGGAATAAAGCAAAAAGGACAAGACCAAGGCAGTGGTTAAAGTTGGTAAAGTGTACTTATCTTCCCTTCCAAATTACATATCTAAATTATAACCATAATGTTGCAAGTTTTTGAACTTTGAAACCCAATTTTAATTTGCAAATAAGTTGGATTTCAATTTCAATTATTTTATAAATAATTTTATGTCATGTTTGATAGCAACAACTGATTAGACTGAAATATCGATTATGATGATATTTAAACTTTATAGTTTTTAAAGCATGAATTATTCTTAATCTAAGTTATCAAACAATCTATAAGAGATGCGACGAAATTAATTTAAGTTTAATCTAATTTTAAGCTATCAAACATGACCCTAGTATATATATATATATATATATGTGCAGAGTCTAATACTAGAGCACCTGTTTCATTGTGTAATTTTTTTTACTAAAAAATTTCAATCAAACTATTTTTTTATATATATATTTTTCATGAATCACAGAAAAAGGATCAAAAAGTATTAGTTCATCTATATATATGAGATAGTTTTATGAATATATTTCGTAAAATTGAATTTTAATTAATTATTTTATTTCGTCATAAGCTTCCATCTTTTCATTTAGATGTCTCATAAAAAAAATTCTCATTTTATTTTTGTGTATACATTGTGACTCCACCTCTTTTACTCTTAAATTATTCTACACTCCATTTTATTCCCTCTCTTCAATCATATCAATTTTACTACACCTCATTTTATATTAATGTTTTTCAAATTCTGTGATAAATTAGACTGATGGGGTAATATTCCATCAATAATTATAAGTGAAAATAGATTTTAAAAAATGTAATACCTCATTTTATATTAATGTTTTTCAAATTCTGTGATAAATTAGACTGATGGGTAATATTCCATAATAATTATAAGTGAAAATAGATTTTAAAAAATGTAATTAAAGCTTCATTCACAAGATGAAATCAATGATATGGTTTCACATAGTATTATTGTTCTTCAATTTCTGTAAAATTCAACCATTGAAAATTTTAAATTGCACGAATGTATTTTATAAATAATTAATTAAAATTTATTAATAATCAATCCGTCGCGCAACGCACGGGAGAATTACTAGTGTAATTAAAAATATCAGCTCGAAATATAAAAGTATATTGTTTAATCTACAAATTAATGTTTTTTAAAATGATATATTTCTCATCACATTTATAGGTTTTATTTTGTGAAAACATCACATTATAGTCAAAATTGAGTATAAATTGCATGATTCGTAGAAGTTTTTACAATCAAACGTGTGCATCTTTATTAAGAAAAAAAAATGTTTTTTTATAAAAAAATAATGAGCATGCATTATTATTATCCAAAGTTGATGGAAAAGTGAAGGGAATCTGAAAACTTGTTGTATTATCTACAAATTTACAATGCACCTTCATTTTCAGTGAAGCAACAAAACTGACAGGAGACAACAGCAGGTAATATATTCACTATTGTCAAAATCCAAAGAATCTTTCCCCCATTATAAAATTTGTTTTATATTTATGCAGTTTTTTTTTTTTTTTTTTTACAGATATATTTATGCTGTTGAATTGTGAAGATTCTTGCCATTTCATTGATGCACCGTTCGTTAATCAAAAGAACGAATAAATAAGAATATCGTTGATTTAAAAAATACTCGAATCTTGAAAAAAGGAAGAACTCGTCTTCAATAATATTAAAATTTTTAAAAATTTCTCCATAATGTTTGGAAAGAGATTAAAAACGAAAAACTCTAATGTGCGGAAATAGAAAATTACAAAAAAAAAAAAAAAAAATTCTAAACAATTGAAAATTGCAAAAATAACACCAAAAAAACAATAAAACGCGTTTTTAACCCCTCAAACGATGAAATTTGACTCATAACATCGTTTCCACCCGAAAAAAGTGCATGTACTCGCTTGCCAAAATCGGGTTTCGGCTCCCAAAACATTAAAAAAAAAAAAAAACGAATGGCTCTTGTTTCTTCAAAAATTGCAACGCCACTCGTGATACATCAATTTGATATACATATATATAATTAATAAATCAAATTTGAATAAAAGAAAATGTATAGTTATTGTAATTTTTATTACAGCTTCATGTTAGCTAGCTAGGTTGTCTTTAGAAAAAAATATTGTAGGGATTATAGTTTTTTTAGTCCTTTAAGTTGGACTAATTTTGAATTTGGTCCTGATGGAATACACATTTTGATTTTGGTTCCATAAGTTGATCGAAATCTTGAATTCAGTCCAATTACTACCATTATAGGTAAATAAACCGATCAAATTCTTAGCTCGTGTGCAATTCAAATCAACTGTGAATTTGCTCATGTGCAGAAAAATGCAAATATCAATTGATTTGATCGATTTATTTATCTCAAATTGTAGTAATTGGACTGAATTCAAAATTTCGACCAACTTATGGGACTAAAATCAAAATGTGTATTCCATCGGGACCAAATTCAAAATTAGTCCAACTTAAAGGACTAAAAAAACTTTAATCCCAATATTGTACCTGCAAGTATTCAAACAAAACAAAACTGCATGTGCATATATTATAATTAATATATGTCTAGATTTTCTTTTAACAAGAAAAGCCTACTCTAAGCTAGTATTAAATAACATTAATAATAATAATATTAATGATAACATTGATAAGGAGATACATCATATAAAGGTTATATTACCTCTTTATTGAATCAATTGCTTAACTCATAAGAAATTAATTGAAATTTAAACATTATATGCTTAACTTGTAAAGGTGGACCCAAATAAGCAGGTTTTGTGCTAGTGTCACGTTATGTCTGATATCTTGATGGTTAGATGAATGTTTATGACAGTTGAAATTATATAAATAAATATACCATGCAAGAATTTATAGTTGTGTGAAAACTCAACGTCTACTATTCACGCTTTTCACAACAAATCGTGGTAATTCTAATAGAGTATTGTTACTAACATCCCAAAATATTTTATACACCAGCCATAATTTTAAAGATAAAAATATATATGTATAAAATGATTAAATAATCATTATATAAATAGAGGGTAAAATAATTTTAATTTTTTTTAAAAAAAATGTAATTAAAATTTAAAAAGTATTTTTTAATAAATCAACTAAACTTTAAAAATAAACAATTTAAATAAATCCATTAACTTTTTTGAAAAAAAACCCTGAGAAAATTAAATACTCCGTAAAATCTAATTTTTTAAAATAAAATGAATAATAAAAATTAACTTAATCTAACAAAAAATTAAAAAAAAAACAATTAAAATTAAATAAATCGTAAAAATATAAAAAAAAATTAAATTAAAAAAAAAGGATAAAAAAGTAAGAATTATGATTTTTTTTAATTTTATTATTTTTAAATTTTATTTAATATTTTTTAGATTTTATTTAAATTTAATTGATTTTTATCAATTTAATTATTTTTAAATTTTAGTTGATTTTTTTTATTAATGTTTTATATTTTTTATTTGATTTTTCCATTTAAATATTTATTTGATTTTTAAAATATTTTTTATTTTTTTAATCAGTTTTTTCGTATTATTGATTTTTAAAATTTATATATTTTTAAAGAATTAGTTATTTTTTATAATATTTTTTTAGTTTTTATTCAATTTATATTTGTTTTGAGTGGTGAAGGGTAAATTGGAAAAAATTACCCATTCTAATATTAGGATTCATGGTTTTAGAGTGTCAATAAACATTTATTAGTTTTTTTTCCTCATGTTAAATTCAACTGTATGAAATATAATGTAGATAAGTTACAATCCTAGTTAAATCAACAACTTTTAATTTAGAAGAGTCTAATTCAACTTCCGAGATTTCTTTTACAATTGTTTAGCCAGAAAGCTAAGAATGGGAAACTCCTTCTAAGCTTAGGATACGAATGTATGCATAAATATACACTTAGAACACTCTCTTAAAATCTTGAGAAATTTTAAAAAATTGAGAGTCTTTATAAATGTTGAAAGTCTCAAGTGTTTTTTTGTTGGAAATTCTTGAGATTTTTCAGTGATTTTAATTATATAATATGTGTAACTTGTTATGAAGTTATTATATGTATTTACGTGTGGATTTGAAGGTAACTATTGGAGAGCAAATTCAAATTCATGTTATTATTGGTGTACAATCTTCTTTGGAACGTACATGAATGTGTACATATATAAAAAAAAAAAAATCATTTTTGTACTTTTACACTGTTGTTAATGTTATCTTTAACTTTGTGCCATAATCGTATGTAAGCTTTTAAGTTCGAATTGATCCACGTAAGTTGATTATGTGATTTTCTAACATATTATGTTTAAGCAATTTTAAGTCCAACCTGAACTCTTGATTTGCATGAACTTTTTTTTTCTCTCTTTTCAACCTTTAATCAAGTTTGAACTAATGATTTATATTATGCTCTCTATAGATATTGACTTTTAAATGAGCATACATTTTTTCCTTAATCTAAGTTTTATCTCTAAGGAGAGTTTTCACTTTTCTCAAATAAGATTTTAATGGCACTCCTACCTCTTACTCGTCTTGTGAGCTTATGATCCTAGATTTCTTTTCTTTTATACGATCTATCTTTTATTGATCTATCTTTATTGTCCAAATTTGAACTAATTTTATTTTTTCAAGTACATCGACACTCAGATGAATTCTTTTGAGTGTTATGTTCTTTTCAAGTACATCGACACTCAGATGAATTCTTTTGAGTGTTATGTTCTTCAATGCACAACAACATGTACATCTTTCAATTTTATTTCATTTAAAAGTTCGAATATGTAGAGAGGCTTGAAATTAATTTCCATTTCATTTAAAAGTGTGAATTTATAAAGAGGTGTGTAATTAATTTTCATTTAATCTAAAGCTCTAATACCATGAAAAAGTTTCATTTCATCTAAAAAAAAAGTATTTTATTTCGTCTAAAAGTTCGAACTATAAATAGAGGTGCAAAATTAATTTTCATCTAAGCTATGATATCATGAAAAAATTATATTTTATCTAAAAAATTGAACTTGTGTATGAAAGTAATTTACATTTTATCTATGTTCTGATACCATGAAATAATTATATCTCATCATATCTAAAAATTGGTAGAGAGGTATAAAATTAATTCATTATGGAATTCTTTCTTTTATAGCAAGATGCATTTGTATACTCCCTCCAATCCTAAATAATATTCACTCTCTCATAAAAAAAATCCATACTTTCTTCTTTAGTATATTCCTCCAAAGTGAAAATAATCCTCGCAATCTTAATCTTCACAATATATACATATTTACTCTTTATGTTATTATTTTTTAAGTTCATTATACGTTCATATTAGTTCATATTAATTTAACTGTTTTATTTACTTTATATATACAAATTTACAAAAACACTCTTTAATAGTTTAATCATTACGAAAGCAATAATGCTTTAGAGTTATTTTTTCCTCTTTTACCCCTACTTCAATTCCAAAAATTTATCTAAAATTTATATTGTTTTAATTAATTCTAAAATTTATATTGTATTAAATAATTAAATAATTCTTCATTTAAAAGTGTGAATTTGTAAAGAGGCCTGTAAGTTAATTTTCATCTCATCTAAAGCCCGAATACCATGAAAAAGTTCCATTTCATCTAAAAAAAAATTATCTTATCTAAAAGTTCGAATTAACTATATATAGAGATGCAAAATTAATTTTCATCTAAGCTATGATATCATGAAAGATTATATTTCATCTAAAAATCTAAACTTGTGTATAAAAGTAATTTACATTTTATCCAAATTCTAATACCATGGAATAATTATATCTCATAAAATTCGCAAAGAGATATAAAATTAATTCATTAATATACTCCTCAATGGTGGAATTATTTCTTGTATAGCAAAATGCATTTGTATACTCCCTCCAATCCTAAATAATATAATATCCACTCCATCTCATAAAAAATTTCATACTTTCTTCTTCTTTAGTTTATCCCTCCAAAGTGAATATAATCGTCAAAATATATACATATTTATCCTTTATATTATTACTTTTAAAGTTCATTATACACTCATGTCAATTTAACTATTTTATTTACTTTATATATACAAATTTATAAAATTACTCTTTAACACTTTAATCATTACATTTTTTTCTTAAACTATGTGTCCAAAATTTACCGTAAACTTTTACAAGAAGGAAGCAGTAATGCTTTAGACTACTAATTTCCTCTTTTACCCCTACTTCAATTCCAAAAAATTATCTAAACTAATTATATTGTTTTAATTAATTAAATAATTCTTCCATTTTCTGTGAATGGGGCAAATTAATCGTCTCCTCAAATTTAATAAGAATATATTTAGTAATTTCATGAAATTGGCTACAACAAATTCGACATCGAATCATTTATAATCAGAAAGTTATTATAAAAAGTTAATATGTAACTGTATATTTCACAAATAATATAAAATCCGTGATTTACATTGCAAAAAAATATGAAAAGCAAAAAAAATTACATCCATTGTAATTCACTCCATTCTATTCAATATCATATGGTAGACAGGTAGGGCCCTCTTGTCCACCCCATGTAATGTACTTCTTAAAAAACACAACGTACAAGCCCATGATGCACCCGTACTTATGTGTCACGATTTGTTCTAATTTTAACGTTTCACATCTTTTTCCACGATATAAATAATTGATACGTGTTATATTAAAAAATAATTAATGAAAAAAACACGATAAACTATACTCCCTCCGTCCCATACTTGAAAACACATTTTACCATTTTGGACGTCCCATACTTGAAGGCACATTACCTAAAATAGCAAAAACAATTTTAAACACTCCCCTTAAAACATCACAATATTACAACAAATGTCACTACTTTATTACACTAAAAAGTAACTTTATTACTATTTATAAAGTTGAAAAGTCTTTACTACTTCCACTTTATCTTACACAATATTAATAAACAATTCATTCATTAAAATCGGTGCCCAATTTATTTGAGCCTTCAAGTATGGGACAACGGAGGGAGTACATGTTAAAATTGGGTATAACGAAACAAGAAGTGAAACAAAGGGGCGTGTGTACATAGATATAAGATGTCCGTTAGATAACGACGTGAGATGACGGCGTCACATCCTTCTATATATACGAGAACACAACTTCAGGCTTGTTTCTCTTTCCTTGTCCCCTCTTCTAATTTCTTTTTCCATTTATATATATATATGTTCCAGTTTTGAAGAAAAAAAAAAGTTCCAAACGGCAGCATGAAGAATGAGAGTATTTTTACAGATTAAGTTTGATCGTTTGGAAGCTTCTACAAGAGTGGAATCCATCTTTTGTTCTTGATTTTTCCAAGAGATCAACAAACATATATGGGAGGAGTATTTACATTTTGAAGTGCCCATTTTCTAGTTCTCTCCAAAGATTCGGTAAGAAATATCGTTTCATATTGTTTGTTACTTATTTTTTATTTTAAATTTTACTATAAAATGTTTATCATTTTAACTATAGCTAAACCGTTTTCTCGATTTTTTCAATGCTACCCTGCTGAACATTGTTCAATATCTCGTTGCATATCATAAAATCATTGTTGTGTCTTATTTTGAGAAATGGAAAATATAAGTACAAACTCTACTAGCAACTTTTAGGATTTTTGATTTTGTTCGAATTTGTAGAGATTGCAAAATCGACAACTGCTGCATTCAATTTCTTCGTTCTCAATTTTCAACCATATTATATAAGTATAATATTAAATGTTTGTTTACTTTGAGAGTAATTAATGAATATACTTTTTAAACCTATCAGAATCTTGGGTTTTGTGTTTTTGCTGTTGAAAAAGGGAAATAAATGATTGTTGTGTGAACAACAAAGTTTAAAGGACCCGATCCATCCGATTTTTGTTTATGTTTGTCTCATTCAAAATCCAAATTATTCTTTCCCTTTTTCCATTTTATTTTATTTTTATTGCACCTTTAATTCGATTCACATCGAATCATCAATTTGAATAATGTTTCTTTGTTAGGCTAATGAATTAATATACCTACCAAATCATCCCAAATATATGAGTTAATTCTATATCTTATAGTAGTAATATTTTCATTTAGACATAAAAGTGTTAAATAGTCATTACGCAACATTTTGGATGTCCAGAATTTGAACAATTATCTTTACCGTAATTTTTAACTTGTCCATTCACTACTTTCAATATTTTTGTGTAAATTCACTAATTCTTTTAGTTGTATCAATTTGGCACTAGAATTGTTATTCAAGCTGAGTATCAATTCGGCTCGTTTAGCTGAATGAGTCGAGCCGAGTCTCGTTAAGACTCGATTTGAATAACAACACTATTTAGTACTGACTTTTAAATTATGACATGATATTTTCAGCTACGGACATTAAGCGTCTCTTACCCTTCTTAGACGATTTCATTCATATAAAGAGATGTCTGATTCAAGCAATTAAACACTTAATATCTATTAGAGAATATAATAGAATAATATATTATAGGTAGTAATTTTTTATTTATGGTTTATATTTATTTCCTTGTTCTTATCATCTCATTAACGGTGATTTCACAATATTTTAATTTGTTGAATGCTTTTGCAGGTGGGCAAAAGAAGTAAAAAAAGAAAAAAAAAAGATGTTGACATGTATAACATGTTCAAAGCAAAGAGTGGAAGATGGAGAAGATGCCCCCTCGCGTGGGACTCCCAATACAAAAGACGCCGTCAAAGGCTTGACTACGCAGGTAATCTCATTAATAATTACCACCCTACCCCTCTCTATACCTCTATATATACGTGCACGTATATGTATAGCCTTCATTATGGTAGAGTTGTATTTTTCTTTCCTTTTGTCAGTTTAGCTTTTATCCTTCTTCTTCAACACAAAAGTACATCCGTTTCCAACTCTCTCTTTTCTTTCTTTCACTACATCCCATGCCTACCCTTCTTTTGTGGGCCCCTTCTTCTTCTTTTTGCGGGTCGAGCTCGATCCGGTTCAAATCTCGTGGGTCGTGTTCATTAACATTGAAGGATACTAGTATACTTCGTGAAAATTGTATGCAATTTGCATATACTGAACTAATACTTTTGAATAAAACAACTGATACTTGTACGATGAAATGTTAGGTGTACATGAATTTGTGTGTGTAATGTTAGATGAATTTAATTGAAATGTATATTAATAATCCTATCAATTACCTACTTAGCTTCAACTTATAATTTATTTATTTTTGATATATATATAAGGTGACAGTTTTAAAATAGAGGAAGTTTTACATGAGACAGTAAAAATGTAGTATGATAAAAATAGGTAAAAATATAAGGAGTGTTTTGTATATAAGTGTGTGTAGTAACTAATAAATAATTGAAAACACTCATATGAATGTGCATGGGTGTGTGTAAATAAACACTAGATATTATGAAATCTACCATTTTAGAATCTAGGGCACTCGATAGTACTAGTCTTGGTTACTTTTGGGTTTAGTCCTTTGTGTGGGGGCAAAGGTGGGGCAAAATGGTCTTTTCTTCAAGGAGGGAAGAATCCGTATCCCTATGGTAAAAAGAAGCTAGTATGATAGCAATTGGATGTGACTTTTGCATGGGAGGAGGACTGCTCCATGTTATTCCATTCTAGTTTTTTTTCCGTTTTGAGCTGGTTTTGGGTGAAACCGTATCACAAATTTTAATTTATGAAACACGTTTTTCTTAAATTGATATAAAAAGTGATAATTTTTAAGTAAAAAAATTATAGTCACTTTTTACTTAAAATATTGTCACTTATTTTATAAACACAAAATCTGAAATATGCGTCAAAAAGATTCATCTCGTGAAAAAAGACTCGTGAGACAGTTTCACATAAAAAAAATTTCCTTCTTTTATATATATATATATGGAAAAATAGAGAAAATTGGTAAAATTGCTAATTTAAAAAAAAAATGAAGAATTCATTTTATATACGTAATAAATTACATGAGGACTCGTGTAATTTAGGGTTTTGTGCCATTAACCCTATATGTGTGTGAGAAGTTTAACTGCAATTATTGCACGTGCTTTTATAATTTTTGTAGTATATATTATGACTAATAATGACTGGGCAAAGTGCTAACAAACAATTTTATGTACTATTATTACTTTATCATATAGTTTTTTCATAATATAAAAAAAATTGGTAAGTGTTTTATCCGATCATATAAAAGTTGTCCATTTATTTTTTATAAATTAATTAAAAGTATAGTATTATATGTATAGTAAATTATTTATGTAAAAAGATAAAAAAAAAATACTGAGACTTGTTCAGAAAAAAAAATCAAATTAATAAAATGAGTAATTTTAAAAGGTAGATGGTAAAACTTGTGAAACTAAAGTGAGATTGATATGGACATTCTCATGCCAAACCTTGGATCACGTGTCACAAATCTTGGTCCCAACATATTTGCTCCTGTCCTTACATGCTTTTTTTTTATATATATAATAAATAATTTACCATTTTTATTGAAATAATATAGAAAAAGAATTTATGATGCCAACAATACATGACTATGTTTTTAATAGGGACATATCTTTACATTCTATTTTCCTTTATTCTTAATTTTTTATTACTTAATTTTATTCTCATTTTTGGTTTAACTGTACAAACCAGTTTTCACAATTTCTTTTTTTCCGATTTCACATTAGTTTTCAAGAATCAAGATAGATTTTGTCCTAATCTTTAATCACAATGTGAATCCTTCTTTAAATAATAAAAAATGTCATGTGAGATTTTTGGGTCAAATCTTGTTGAGGGATATTTGCAAAAGACAAACAAAGCATGTTTTGGACATGATTGAGGCTTAGAACAATGGCCCACCATTGAATTCCTGTCCTTTTCCAACTACTAACACCTTAAACAAATGATGAAAATGTTTTGATAATTTAGGGAGTGTTTGATTCAATTTTATTATTTTTTTATAATGAAAATAGTAGTAACATTTTGATATAATTGTGATGGTTAATATGATGAAAAGATAATCCCAAGAGTTGGCCTAGTAATGATTTAGGAGTGTGCTGTTTTTTACGTCTCAGATTTGAAACTCCTAATGTGCATACAATTTTTAAAGGATCAGTCCATACAATAGAGCGGGAGAGAATTTGCACCAAATGCCCCTGAATATACTTCTTGTTAATTTTCTTTTTATTTTTTTTATCATCAGATTAAGGATATGGCATTGAAGGTATCAGGAACAAGCAAATCCAAACCAAACTTCAAGATGGATCAAAAATCATTCCCTGAATTTGAGTCAGCATTCACAGGGGGAGTCCCCTACCCGAATTTGCAACCCGGATCCTCATCCACTCCGGCTTGGCATTTTACGAGCTCTGGCTATCGCGACTCGAGCTACACTGCATTCGGAGGGGACATGACCCCTCCTCGACAGTCATCACGTTATGAAGACGTGATGCTGGACGACGAAGATGGGCCTAAAGAATGGATGGCTCAAGTCGAGCCAGGTGTTCAGATCACTTTCGTCTCCCTCCCTCGTGGTGGAAATGATCTTAAACGCATCCGTTTCAGGTACGTATATAATCATCCTAATCGGGGGTGTGCATAATTCGGGTAAAACCAAAAGTAAAAATCAGATGAGTAACACTTAGGTGCATCAGTCGATGGGACCCTAAAACACAAATAAAAATTACTACTAGTACTACCTAAATTATATCATAGTATTACATTTTCTTTAGTTTGTATTAATAATACTTAATTTATATAGCCCAAACAAGCCAAACAATTTAGTTGAAACTAATACTACCTCTTAAAATTATTCAAGTACTTTGTCAAAACAGATTGATCTGTTATTTAGTACTAACATCTGATGTGTTCTGTTTCCTATAATTTGGTGACCAATGTGTGTGAAGTCGCGAGATGTTCGACAAATGGCAAGCGCAGAGATGGTGGGGCGAGAATTTCGACAGAATAATGGAGCTATACAATGTGCAGAAATTCAATCAACAAGTGATGAACACACCAGCTAGATCAGAGGATGGAGTAAGTTAAACAACAATTTATACATAAAAGTTACTAAGTCATATATGATCTATCATGATTACAAAATCAACGGTTGTGATTAATGCAGAGGGATTCGACGTACTCTAGACTAGGGCCGGCCAGGGAGAGCCCTCGAATCAACAACTACTACAATGGTGGTGGTGGTGCATCATCAAGGACGACGAATGCATCTTCTAGAGACGAGCCTTCGCTTTCCATAAGCAATGCAAGTGATATAGAGTCAGAGTGGATCGAGGAAGACGAGCCAGGCGTCTACATTACCATCAGACAACTTGTCGATGGAACAAGAGAGCTAAGACGCGTTAGGTTTAGGTAATTAAAACGCGCTTTCATTCATTTTTTAGGCCTTGCCTTCTCGTTTCTTCAAAAATTGTACTGATGAAGATCGTTTTGTTTGTTTGTTCGTTTTGCAGTCGAGAAAAATTTGGCGAAGTGCACGCCAAGAGCTGGTGGGAAACTAATCGGGATAGGATACAAGCTCAATATCTTAGTTAGGTGCTGCAAGAATTAAAATTGAACACACAAATCTTCCATTTTGGGTATAATCTAACAATAGGAGGAGTTTTTAAAATACAAATTGTTGTTGTTTACTATCACTTTGCAACATACAACAACGCTTTTTTTTTTTACTTTTTCTACTATGTGTAATTATTTTATTCTGTCTTATTATTATGTTGAGAAATTAATATATACTCCGTATATGTTCTCTTTTATCAAGTATTAACATTTTATTAAGTTCTTTTTTTATTTATTTTTTTGGATCTTCCCCTCCCTCTTTTAATTTAAATTAATGACTCCTTGTTTTACATTGTTAGTTTTCAATTATTCTACTACGAGTATTATTTATGGTCATTTTCATAACTAAAATTTGATAGATATATATACTAAACAATCATATTTTTTTTTAAACACATACAACTCAAATGAGAATTCAAAAAAGATAGGTTGAATTTTTTTAATCAAAATTGCATAAGTAAGCTAGAGTGTTTTCTAAAAGTAACATCATATTAAAATATAACTATTGAGTTAATTAAAAGAAATAGGAAGCGTCTAAATATACATATATTTAAATATTAGACATTAAATTTATATATTTGTATGTTAACTTTTAATTTATAAAGTATAAGACATTGATTCAATTAGATTTTAAGATTAATAATTTAATCTAAAAAAGATATTAGTAACATCTTAAAATTTTAGATTTTATTATTTTTTAAAATTGATATGAAGATATAGGGCTGGCAAATCGTGCTATCGTGTCGTGTTTCGGGTCGACACGATAGTGACACGACACGATAAGGCCAAACACGAACACGACACGATAAGGATCTGTGTCGACACGACACGAACACGATAATTTTTGTGTCGACGTGACACGACACGATAACGACACGTAACACGATAACAACACGATAACGACACGATAAGAAAATAAATCAATTTAAAATTGTATTAAATATATAAAAATATTATATTTATATAAATATTTATCAGGTAAATAACAGATTAACGGGTTGTTAACAGATTAATGGGTTACCTGTTAATTTTATCGTGCTTAACGGGTTGACACGAACCCGACACGAACCCGACACGAAATTTTCGTGTCGTTATCAGGTCGACCCGATAACGACACGAACCCGATAAGGCCAAACACTAACCCGCAATTTTCGTGTCGAATTCGTATCGTGTCGAAAATTGCCACCCCTATGAAGATATGTGAAGCTGACTATTATGTTCAACACTAGTGCCCTACTAGTCATATTTTAGTTTAAGAGGCAGGCATAATCTTGGGCAATATTACATTTGCAATTCCAGATAATGATAAAAGAGGAAGAGAGACTGAAAGACTGAAAAAGAAAACCAGATCGACATCGAGAAGAAATGTTTAAAATGAAGATAAAATCTCATTCAGATATTTGAACAAATTCACATAATTTCTATAAAACCCTCAAAATCAATCTTAAAACAAAATCACCCAGTATTGCTATGTTTTATTACAAGAGTCATCAACAATGGCGCAAGCTGTCTGCCATCGTTAAAACCTAATTAAGGAAAAACCCAGTGGGAAAACCTTGAAGCGGGAAAAAGAGTATCGACCAAACGAGAGCTTCATCCAGCAACCTTCCTGATATAGGATCCTCCAGGAACAAGTTGTTGCGATCTTCCAACGAAATCAGACTTGCCATCCCAATAATTCCATCCTCCTGCTTTCATATATGAAGGAGGAACCGGAACCTTCTTACCAGAGCTCACTGTCATGTTTGCTGCAGCATCAGAATCCCCACGTAACCTTTCCATTAACCCAGCTGTCCATATGCAACATACTCACTCATGTTATTGAACACAATACGAATAATTATTATAAGCTGTTTCAAGAGCTTGTAACATGTACTAATTGATAGAAAAAAAATTGGGTGTTGGTTATAAAGAGCTTATTTTAAGATCTTATAAGTCGTTAAAAATATTTTTTTACCAAAAGCTTATAGGCTGTTTTAAGGAAGCTTAGCCAAACATGCTCTAATACACGTATGATTCTAGCACTGTAGATAATCATGAAAATCCAAGTACCGATGGATAATTAGAAATCCATTTTCAGAACATAATTCCCTATCTGAAACCAACCAGTAGTAAATCAGGTAATATATGTTTTCACTTACGTATGCCATTCAATCCAGGAGGCCGATACTTAGGCTGTTCCCTCAAATGGTCCTTCACGTCTTTATCATTTTTGGGGACATCCTGCACCATATTATAACATAGCACCGTGAGCAATGCTATTTATACGAAAAAACTATCATGATCATGAAACTAATAGATTCGTATTAAATTAGCTAACAAGGTACAAAGGCAATCCCAACCAACCTGATTATTCATGTCCAACTTTCTCTGTACACCTGGATGGAGAACATAACTAGGTTAATATCAAATGCATTTTATAAATTATAATACCACTGAAAAATACAAAAATATAAATCCCATGCACAACACAACAGTTTAGAGATAAAGTCACAGGAAAGAAAGTGGTATACTTGAGCTCAAAGATGCATGTAGTTTAGCAGAAGCAAAACCATCCACGGGTTTCGGGTTGGGTGATCTCCCTGGATATCTCCAACCGCAGTCTTGCTCCAAAACTCCTCTTGTTCCAACTGCATAAACAGAATCTAAATATTCAATTCTGTTTGTATCAACAACAAAATAAATAAAGAGTTTTAATTGCAAAGACTAACATGGAGGTGTTTTCACTGGAGCATCTTTAAAACGTAGTGATGGTGGAATGTAGAAGCATCTCTGCATCATTGTAAAAGAGATTGTTATTTCAATCTGAAAGATCTTGACTAAATTAAATACATAATAACTTTAAAAAATGTAACTAAATCTGTTGGAATTTTCTAAAAGCATATCGACAGATACATCACCTGGAAAAATGGATGTTGAAGGGCTTGCATGGCTGTTGGCCTCTTGAACGGATCCCACGAACAGAGTGACTATATTAGGCACATATGGAACGTAATTAGTCATAACAATCATGAATATTTCAGCAAGTATGATTCTCTTGCAAATAATAGTTATACGTACGGATATAAGATTTATTGCATCCCCACTGACACCTGGTATAAGTGTGGACAGATGTACTCCAGACACCTGTAATGCAATGATATTAACACATATGTAACAGAGAAAATAAACCAAAAGCACAAAAATAACACCCTTAATTGAGACATAGGAATACAACATTAAAAATGTATTTCTATGAAGAGGGAAATGAGCCCTCACTTGAGGGAACTGATAATTAATAGCGCTAGCAAGTTTAAGCCCATCAGCCCATTCACTCTTTGTGGGGCTGCCAATCACGGAACATATCTTGTAAATTTCTTCTGCCTCACTGCACCAAAATATAAGGAGCACATCAATAACTTCAAATTTGTAAAAAGGAACAGACGAAGACCACATCACCAAAACAAATTTAATTAAATAAGAACACAAGGTAAATAATCCTATCAAGGAGACACGTTTTACCTTGAACCCGGAAATAGTGGCCGCAGTGTAAATAACTCAGCCATTATAGCACCCATCGCCCACATGTCTGAAAAAAGAAATATTATAATCTCAACCAAAAAATATAAAATAATAAGAGCTGATGATTCACATCGACTCACCAACTGGAGGGCCATATATTGGTGACTGGAGCAGAACTTCAGGGGCTCGATACCTGGAAAAGAGAGCATTGAGTATTCTAAGAGAACAAAAAATGGAAGTAAATAAAATGGATAAAGAAAAACTACTCACCAGCGAGTTGAGACATATTCAGTAAATGGAGGCCGAGAACTGATCTCTCGTGCAAGACCAAAATCAGCAACTTTTATGATATCCTTTGATACTAGCAAGTTCTCTGTTACAAGAATCAATCAAGATTATAAAAAAGACATTCTGACGAAGCATAAACTAAACAACTGGGAAAATGTGTTAAGACTTGAGTAGCCAAAGAATGAAGAAATTCAGGAATTAGTAAACATATATTTAACCACCAACATGGACTGTCCAGGCACACAACCGGGAAAAAAGTGATATTTTATGAGCAAAAAACGTATGCAATGTAAGGAAGTACTGTATGTTTCAGTTGATTACCATTAAAACAGTTTACAAAGTAATTAAGAATCAGGAGCTATATGCTCAATCCTGAGGTGATGAATTACACATGCAGAAAACTTGATAAATGTATCAAGAATCATCATTGAGATTGTAGACAATCAGAGCAGTAATAACCTGGTTTGAGGTCACGGTGGAAATATCCCCGTTGGTGTACATATGCCAGACCTTGAAATACTTGGAAACACCAGTTTCTCACTTGAATTTCAGAAAAAAGTTTGAGCCTGTCCTTCATAAGCTGGTATACATTGCAATCCTGAAAAGGACAACACAGCATATGCATTTTTGGGACAAAAAGTATCCAATGATGCAAAGAACGCTAGGAAAACGAATGCATACCATGTATTCAAAGACAAAGTACAACACATCACATTCTCTGATTACTTCCTTGAGCTTTACTATGTTAGGATGGTTCATTTTCCTCAGTGACTGCCAAGAAGAGAACTCCATCAGTTATTTTACACACAAATTTATGTTTAAATATCAACCATAAAAGCACATTACTGTCACCTTGACTTCTCTCAGATTTATGCATTCTTCCCACGAATAATATTTCTTCTTCATTTTTTTTATCGCAACCTGTAATAACAATTGATTAGATCTTACAATAGTCTATACTTATCAAATGGAGGAAGAAGCTTAATCATTCAAATAGACAACAATCCAAGCAAACATGACTCCTACCACTTCACCGGTTTGCTTAGATAGAGCTCTCCAGACACTTCCAAATGTACCATTGCCAACTTCCTTAATGATTGTGTACCTGCATCGGCCATTACGATAATTATACCAATTTCAAACCAGAGGGACAATAGTCACACAAAAAGTAAGACTGCAAATAATCATACCTTTCCATTCTTGTGATTTCAAATGACTGCAAAGTGATGTTATTTATTGAAAAAACCACCACCAGTTCTTCAGCTGTACTTCAGTATAACAAAAACTAAGGGCCTGTGATGGATGGGCTTCACAGCTTATTTATAAAGTATGCACATAGAAGATCTTGAAACGGAGATGAGAAACGCTGGTGAAGTCACAAAATTGTAGAACTCGAGGCTAGTCAGGACTGACTGATTACAGCAAGTACTAGCCAACAACTATTGTACCGACACATGGTAAACTAATGCTTCCGTACTATATAATAAATTCAGATCTGAACCTGAAGCATATATGTCACTTGTTTAACAGAAAAGTGACCATCTCTAAACCAAAAACACAGCACACAAATGCCATACGACACTATCTAACTTCCTTCTAATGCCTGTCAACTTTATCCTGCAAGAAAAAGAAAATCACAGATCATGTTGTGTAATAATACAAAGAGCTCGAAAACAAATAAACCGTTGTACAATAAAGAATAGAAAATACCTCACAAACTGGTTATCCAAAGGATCTCAAATGGATGTTTGCACAAGATGATTGATAGTGTAACTGGATGGACAGGATAGCCAGAGTCCACTATATATTACTGTGCACAATTCACTTTTTATAAGTGCAATAAAGAAGACCCAACATCTATTTCAAGAGAATTATACTTTTGCCTCCTGAACTGATCATTCGGTAAAAGATGTTGACTAAGTGCAATTGACAAAGGAAACAAGAAAATCTCCAAGGATGAGAAACTCCCAATCAAGAAATTCCTGGAACTTAAAAACCCGGAACTGATAGCAATCTGTCGAAGAGCAAAATTGCGCCATGTCCTAGATAAATTTAATACCTTCAACGTTGAAATTAACACAACCTGATAGCATAGAGAAAAGGTCAGAGTAGTAACAGAGTCGGCAACAAAATTTTAGCTACAGACATAGGGGCAAGTTACTTACAAATCAAACATTAAAACCATAATATACAGTAAAAGCACAGGCCTATGTGTCCGAAATAATTTAATATATTCAAATAACAACAAAACAAAACAACACCATCCATAGAAAACAAATTTTAAATCACTGTATCTGCATCTCACTGGAAAACGTGGAGCAATATCCTATCAAAAAACCAGTTATACATGTTAAATGACTCAAGATTCCCTACTTACAAATGTTTTCTCAAAATACATGCACCTCAAAAAAAATCCCCAAATAGCAACATAAAATTGTTTCATAGACAACACAGAAATCCAACCCTAGTTTCGATTCCAGAAACGTATATAATTAATTACACAGGGTAAATGTCAAAGAAGGCAAAACTCTCATCCTATCCAAAATCCATCCAAAAACCAAAAAAGAGGCAAATTGAAGAGAAATTAAATCAAATTAAACAGAGATATCTGAACCTACACAGAAAAACTTGGACCTAGACGAGTATAAATTAAAGCGGGAACCCCATCCCAGATCGCAGAACATCAATCCAAAACAACCATAAACCTAGATCAGATCCCCCTACAACACTAAAATTACTCCAACCTATATATCAATTGAGAAAAAAAAAAGGTATACCTGTAGGGAAAACCGCATTACCTACGGAAAGGAAACCGGGGTGCCTCTTTCTCTCTCTACCTCCCCTGACCTAATTGACTTTAGTGCGATATTTTGTGAGGGGTTCGAAACCACCGGCCCTATATATATATTATTGCTAAAATGACGATCATTGATAGGGGATTAACCAATGATGAGCGAATGGAATTGTAAAAAAGGAAAAGAAATTGATCCGAATCTTGGCTTTGTGTTCAAGAAAAGGGTAAAAAAGGATTAAAAAAAGAATCCCCCAGCCCCCACGCGGTAAGGGAATCGTTGTATTTTGTGGGAAGAATCCATTCACTTTTATATGAATGAATGAATTTCTTGTTACCTATTTTTGTGGGATTTTCTTGATATAAAAATCTCTTAAATCTTTTAATTAAGATAAATTTAAAGTAGAAATTTACGGGTTAAATTCGGGTGTTAAATTTAATTAAAATATTTTTTTTTCTTATCAAATCTATATTACTATGCAACACTAATTTATTATCTTCTCCCTCCTCTTGCTTTCATTAATTTTTTTAGAAGATACTCCTATGAAATTAGGAAAATATATTTAAATGAATGATTTATATCTATCTTTAAAATATATTTAAATTGATGAAATTATTAGTATTATTTATTTTAAATTATAATTATTTATGTGAATAATGACCTCGCTCATTAAATTTAATAAATATATAAATAATATAACCAATTCAACATCATTTTATCAAAGTGAGGTAGTAGTATAACTTAAGTGGAAAGACTACAAGTACTATATCTACATAAGTGGGCCATAGGTTCGAAGAACAGATTTTTTATGAAATTGAATTTCTCTTTTAAGTGTTACTGTTTAAAATATATACTATATATACATAATGATGATATTTAAAAATTTTAATGTAAATTTGAGTTCATGTGATTTTTTTTTTCTTAGCGTGGAATCACATGTGGAAAATGTTTGGACATGAGGATTAATTAAATAATTGTCATTTATGTTCAATGGGAGGGGCGGCGCCTGATTCAACGACCACATAATTAAGCATAAATTCGACCGTTGAGAGCAATTGGATGACATTAGTTTATGTGACAAATATTAAACAAATTATTGTATGATAATGATGTTTATGTGAAGTAATTAGAGATAATTTAAATTAAGTGTATTTATTTTACAAAAAACCTATAGCTAATCTGGCTAAATTAAAACAAAATTATGCTGGTCAAGCATAGTCAAAAGCGTTTTTTTTTTTTTGAACGAATTTGCTTAAATTTTCTTTATAACAATATATATTTTTTATTTTATAGTAACATATTTTAGTCTCGCAAGAGCAAAATATTTTTAAATTTGTAGTAACATATTTTAATTTCGCAATAGCATGAATTTTAGTTTTATAATAGCATATTTTTTGCATTGAAACTTGTCGTGGTTTAATATTTTTTGCATTGAGACTAGCAAATTTGTCTAGAAAACTAAGTATTGTAGTATATAATTCTTTGTTTTATAGTAAATCACTTGTTTGTTACTCGTGAATCTTTTTAGCACCCATATCTGAATTTGTAATCACGAATTTTTAAAAACTGTCTTAAAGCATATTTTATGCGTAAAATATACCACACAAGTATTAGCTTAGTTCAGCGACGAATCTACATAAGGTCCAGAGGGGGCAGTGGGCCCCCAAATAATTTTGTAAATTTTATATGGGTATTTTGGTAATTTCACACACCACGCATATTTAATTAATACTCCGTTTCGTGATAACTTTCATACTTTGATGAGTTTATTAACATTAAGAGCTAAAATTCACACCCCTACTACAATTAAAACTAAAAAAATACAGCAATACAATTAAAGTCAAAACCGTGTTTAATATACCTAATATGCCCTCACTAATGAAATTAAAGTAGTAATTACATATTAATATATTTTACCTCCACGGCTCCACCCTTCATAAATAGCGGAACATTAAATTGAATCATAATTTCCAAAAACTCAAGATGTTTTATTCCGTCAATCTTCCCATCAATCTTCAAAAAACTCAAGATGAATTATAATTTCCAAAAACTCAAAATTGAATTAAATGTTATTCCATCAATCTTCCCATTCCTATCAATCCCACGATCCGTAATAGAAATTGTATTTCCAAAAAAAATTCGACCGCGTGCGGCCCCTGCCATCTCTCCGACGAAGACAACGACTTCCACATCTTCGACGAACCTTGTTCGAGGGCGGCTTTCATCTGTGCCGACCGCCGCAGCCTCCATCTTCGTCGTTGGCGACCGATCTGTATTTGTAGTTGCTGTGGCGACCGATCTGTTTTTGCACTTCGTAATCGCGATTTAAAGGTGAGTGATCATCTTCTTCCATTGCAAGTCATGGCTTCATACCTGCAATTTAGGTCTAAAAAAGGGGCAACATTATTGGTCGTCTTCTTCCCTCACAAATCGGCTTTTATTGTTGTTTTGTTCGTGAATTCGGTGTTCGTGTCGTCGATTCCGTCAATACTGAGTTTCATTTCGGCTTTGAAATTGTTGATTTGTGAGTTTTGATTCGAGGATTAAGTTTCGTGAATTGGAGCTCTCTCTCACGCACTTAAAGCTTTGTCGGCAATTTTGTTCGGTGTTTAATTCGCCGACGATTCATTCTTGATTGGTGTTGCGGATTGTTGTTGTTGTCCATTAATTCTGATAATTTGTAGATTGAGGATTCAGTTTGAGTTTTGTGTTGTCGATAAGTTTCTCTTTTCATCGTATCCGAAGTCGATTCACCTTCGATTTTGAGGAATTCAGCATGCAATTTTCGTTGCATATGTAAACCCAATTTATTGCATATATTTGTATGTATATGCAATTACTTAAGTGTTATGCAATTATACTTAAGTGTTATGCAATTTTTATGTTGTTATATGCAATTAGAATTTGTAATTTTCATGTTGTTTTATGCAATTATAAAATTACGAGTAAATGCAGTACACCAAATTTCAATTTCATAATGTGTAAAAAAATATACAAATCGTAAATAACTAGTATGTATGTGTAAATGATATGCAAAAAATTATTTATTAATATTTACTAATAAATATTTTATTAAAAAGAAAAAATATATTATTAACAATATCGCTTAAAAGAAGTATGAATGCAGTTTTGATTAATTACCTTGATTAAAAAAATAAAATAAAGTATGGATATGCCGTGACTAAAAAAACAGAATGAATATGCAGCTTGAATTCGATTTTTTAGAAATGTTTTGAATTTTTTAAAGTGTGTTATTAACGTATTTTAGGTATAATATTTTGGAAAGGTATGTGTTTATGGAAAGTAAATGTGGGAATTAAAATTGATTACGAATTTTAAATTAAAAAATGGTTAACTAATTCTACATGACCATACAATCACGGCATGATTGGTATGACTGAATGAAATTATGGTTGAATTGAATGAATTTATGAATGGAATGAAGGGTTGAATGGAATAACATAGGAATAATCATTCTTATGATTGGTATAGACCATGATGTGAGTATTATAAATCTATATTATTGATATTATTAATTATTGAATATATAATTGATGGTTGAAAGTATAATATATATATATATATATATTTAAAAAAAATAATATTAATTTTAATTATTAGGTTTTCAATACTTATATATATTTTTAGTATTTTTTATTTGATAATAGTATTATTAATAATATTTATTACTTTTACATATTCTTATTATTTTTATATTTCTATTTAATAATAATATTATTATTAATAGTATTCATTGAATTTATAAATATTTTTATAGTTAAATGATAAAATATTTTTATTAAACAATATTATTATTATTTTATAATTATTTAAAATAATTAATATTATAATAAATTATTATTATTATTTTTATTAGTATGTTGTGAATTATTATTATACTATTTTTATTATTAGAATTTAATTTATTATTTATTTTTTTGAATAATTAATGTTATTATTATTATTGTAATGATATAATTATTGTTGTTATTTTTAGAAAGTATAAAATAATGTTGTTAAAATTAAAAAAAAAAAGTTATAACATTTTTTGTAAAATAATTTTAAAAAAAAAATTCATTCCTATAAGTATGAGAATGGATAAAACCATAGGGGGTGACCATTCCTTAATTTTGGAGAATAATCATTCCATTTGGAATGATCTTTCCTATCATAAAAATATACTACCAATCAAGACATTCAGGAACGATCATTCTATTCCTACCTCATTCTCGTGTACCAATCATGCCCTAAGGATTATCAAATATAATGAAGGCAAGGGTATTTGTGTCCACCAAATTTCGAATTTGAATCTAATTGCTTTACCATAAGTCAGTTGAATTAATTAGCCTAAACACCTAGTGGAGTGTCTTTAGGTGTAACTCCCCCTACTTTTATTATTGAAACGTCTCAATATTACTTGAAAACTCATAATATGAAAATAATTCATAAAATTAATACCCTTACAATTAATATCATTTTGTTTTTAAAATTTTCACCAATTTTGATCCTACGTAACGGTCCAACATCTCACTAAACCCCATTTACACCTCATTAAATTTCATTTACACATCACCATACCACAAAATATACCCCTCATTTATTTGATCTCACATCCCCCACTAAATTTACTTCTCTTAAAAAATAAGTCGATCAACTTATGAAAGTATGAACTTCTAACAAAATATAATGAAAGTCAACTTGTTCGATCAACTTAATTTAATAAAATAAGATGTATTAACTTTATCATTAAAAAATCATGAATATAATTAATAATTTAATGTATATTATTTTATCTTTATAGTAATGTTAATCGAAATAAAAAAAATTTGTAGTTAATCTTTGAAAATATATGAAATTCCCTCACAACAAGAACTTTTATGCTGTATTGGCAAACAAGTTTCATGTGTGCAAAATAACTCTAAATAGTTAAAAAAGAAAAAAAAATATAATCCAACGAGTAATTTTTGTACCAAATACTGTAACAATTATGGCTTATGAGACACGAGACTCGAAAGAACAAAAAAAATGAAGGAAAGTTTGCATAAAATGAACATCATTTTCTCTTTAAAAAAAAAAAAAAATTCAACTCGAGCGATTCTTCAATTTTAATTTTATTGATTATTTTAATGGGTTCGATTTTCTATACTGGTATTTCTTCCTCTTGAATTTTTAATACGTGTCACTCCAGTATTATAAAATATTTATTATTTTTTCATATGATCATGTTAATTATACATATAATGGAATAAAATGTGAAATACCATAATTAAAATAAGTGATCTAATTCGTTTTTTAAATGCCTTACCTTGATAGTGGTGCTCTAACCACTTGAGTTATCCCACTTTTTCAATGCCTTGCCTTTCTTCTTACCACTTCTTTCACTTGGGGTCATTTCTTTTTATTTAGATGTACATGGAAATTATAACTCTTTTTCTGAAATTTTGATAGGGTTGAATTTTACTTTCATGTCAAATTATTAATTGGTGAGTATCCTCCGTTCAATTTTATAATTCTCACTTGAGTTTCATAAGAATTTAAAAAAAAAAAAATTATTTATATGAAAAATGAAAGTTTGAGGGGGAGATAAAGTAAAAATAAAGTAGTGTTGTGAAAGTTCATTTTTAGAAAATGAGGATTATAAAATTGAATAAATAAAAATAACTCGAACCCAGGACCTAAGGCCTAGGTAGTGGTGCTCTAACCACTTGAACTATCCCACTTTGTCATATTAGGAAGAGAGAGTATTTTTCAATATAAAAGGTACGGATGGAAAAAATAATACTCACTCCGTCCAAACTTTGTATGTAAGTACTCATTTTTTGTTAGTTCAAATTTTGTACTATAAGTACACATTTTTGTTAGTATAAACTTAATATATATATCTCAAAATATAAATAGTATTTTTATCATCACCTTCCAAACTACGGAGTATCATTTATTTAATTAAATTGTAATTCATTTTATTTATACCTAATCACTTTATTTATATATAAATAATTAATATTTCCCCTGTATGATTTAAAATTCGGAATCGGTATGAATTTCGGAATAAACAAGGTGGACTCATTTCATCAAAACTTGTCAGATTTTCAGAGGGATAATATTTTTTTGGTTTCTCATCAAGGATAATGAGGGTGCTTCAACTACGTGGTCTTCCTCTCGAGGTTAGGTTGACAGCGGTACATATGACTATCAAGTATGAACATAATCAGAGTTAAAACTTTCTTTAGTTTGAGTCGAATTCAATACTCACAATTGACACTTTTATGAGCTTCAAACCTTCCATTTTTGGCATCTGCAAGGACCTTGGAGCCAGATTCACCCTCTTACGCAGGACATGCACATCCGATACACACACGTCTTCAGAGAGGCCAATCAAGCGGCTGATGTTGTGACCAAATTTGACCTTAACTGTGTCTGGAGGGAGGGGTTATCCCCAAAATTTTACTCTCATTTCTGCACAATGATTTGAACTCTGTTTTCTATAGACATTGATCAGAGGGGTGTACCTTTTTTCCTTGACATTAGTTTTATTCCTTAAGGAGATTTTCCCAAACAAGATTTTAATGACACTGACTCGACTTATGGTCCTAAGTTTTCTTCTTTTATTTGACCTACCTTTTAATGTCCAAGGAGGGTGCTTCAATAATAATAATAATAAAAGATATGCATCTACATATTTTGTACTTACCCAATGCTATGTTAAATTAAATATTTTCATAGGCCAAAAATCTTTCTTGAGTGGTGTACAAACCTATATAACTGTCTCTATGAACCACCAATATTTCTCATCTATACATGAAAACTCACTCTCCAAAACAAGTCGTTTTCACCTTGAATTCTTGTTGGAGGAGTACCACAGTTTCTTCTGGCAAATCAGTATCTTTTCCTTTTCGACGCCCTTTTCAGCGTCTTCCTTTCGACAGCTCCACCTCATCCCTTCAGCCATTGTAGCTACAGCATCGATGAAGTAGCTCGATTCTCGGATTAGAGCATACCCCTTTGGTCGAAGGATACGATCCATCTCCAGCATAACATACTTCATTTCACACCTGCACAACAGCATTGTCAAACAAGAACATATTTGCAGCAAGAAAAACATGATTTAAGGAGTTTATGTATGTCTACCTGTTGCTTTCAGCAGTGAAAAGGCCATCCAGATGAAGCAAATCGTACGTTCGAGGATACGTCGAGAAAGCTTCGCACCTGAGAAGATGAGAAACAATCAATCAATATCATCATTTTAAAATCAAGAGAGCATAAAGTGAGTCGAGCTACGTACTCGCCCTCGACTTGGAAAAGGCCTGAAATTGACTCGAATTTAATCGAGTAGAGCTCAGTAACACTAGGCTCGTCATTCTCGCTAGCCTAATCGAGCTAATTCGAGCTCCCCTAATTTTATAATTTATCGATAATATGTTGCAAATATACTCTAATTACAAATAAAATGGAAATATCTAATTAATACTCCCTCCATTTCATATTAATTGTCGTTTTTGAGATATTTTTATCAAATTAAGGAACCATGTACCTACAATCAATCTTTCTCAATCTATGGATATTAGGAAGATACATGTAAAAATAGCTAAAACAATTAATTTAAAACAAAATCTAACCTCTGAAATGACAATTAATATGAAACGAAGGAGTATTATGTAAGTTATCGAGTCGAGCTTGAGTATTTCGTTGAACTCGATTTCAGGTTGAGTTTCGAGCTTCAAGTTTTTTAGTCGAGTCGAGGAGCTTGACTCAACTCGGGGCATTAACACAATAACACCCAGGGCAAAAATGTAATAGTGTTGCAGAGGATTACCAGTCGTGATACGTCCCTATCAGGCCCCGATCATACACCACAGCTAGCGTATTTGGAGAATATGAGGAAACCACATTCATCACCCACAACGGATAATCAATCAAAGCCGCAGCGAAACCTCCATAAACCGTGTTCATATCCATGACGTTTCTTATACTTTCAGTACCTAATGCAGGGAGCAACTTCTTGTACCATTTTACCCTCGATTTCCATTTACTATTGTCGCTCTTAAACGAACCACCACTTCCACCACGAACATCATGAACACGCTCCGGAGCAGAGTGCAGTCGTTCAGGCCATTTGGCTAACGATTGTAAAGCTACTCTTCTGTATTTCTGATTAGGCACTACAAGACAAGGCCTCATTGGAGTGTACCAGGCTGAATCGGGCTCAGTACCATCGTCACACTTGGGAGGATAATTATCTGGTACATCGAGCTTATTGTAGCAGCTACTACTGTTGGATAATTTCTGCCAAACAGCAATGTCGCCTTTCTTGTTGTATAATTTGAAACACATAGATGTTAGAAACTCTTGCAATTTTTCATAATTTGATCGTTGTTCGTCTTTTGTTGTGTTCCATCCTTTCCATCGACGTTCATAATTTACCGGAGGTCCGGAAAGTACCCAGAAACCCCCGGGCCGGAGAATACGATGCATCTCTAAGAGGTAAACTCCACCTGAAAATAATAATCATGCAAGAAAGGCATATTCGATTAGTATCATAAAAGGAGTAAATTGCGAAATCGGTCCCATGTCTATATGGTGTTGGTGATTTTAGTCCCATAATGAATCTATTTTCTCAATTTAAGTCCCAGGACTTTTAAAATGGTGCAATATTATTCCTGCATTGACAATGTTGAAGGAGTTTTGCACGCGTGCCGGAATTCCATGTAGCAACCAGACTAACACTGCTTAGTCGACGTCATGAGACCCAAACATATTGATTTCAATTAAAAAAAATAAAGAATCGCAAATTAATTATCGTCCTAGAACAAAAAATTGTCAATATAGGACTAAAATTACACCCTTATAAATATTATGGGACTTAATTGAGAAAAATGATATGCATGGGACTAAAATCGCCAACACCCAATAAATATCAGACCGATTTTGCAATTTACTCTCATAAAAGTGCAAAACCAAGAGTGCACTTCAGTAACATTGTGAAAATAGATTTAAAAAAAAAAAAAGAGTACCGAATTCAGTCCACGGAATAAGGCATCTTGAGCAATGTGCCATGTCGAACGAGTTTGAAGGATAAGGAAGTCGTTGAGTCGAGATGATTCCCAGCATTGCAGGGATTCCACGTTCTAAAGCGAATTGAACTTGAGCCTGATGGTTATCTCTAGGAGCAAGAGAGACGGTTATAATCCCACGATCTAGTAAATCACCACCCCAGCTAGCAACCTAAACAAATCGAGAGGGCATACATGTTTTAACATGCTCAGTAAAATAAGTTAACTTGCTTAATCTTCAAAAAAAAGTAAAATAAGTTAACAACTGAGTTAAAATCCATTTTGGTCATGTAACTCTTGTCTTTTCCTCAAAAGATCCCCAAAAAGTTAAAAATTTCAATTTAATTTCATAACTCCTTAATTTGTCCAATTTTGGTCACAGAGTCACCGTAATTTGAAGTACAACGTTGTTTTTTGGCACGTTTGGTGTAAAATTGGTCCCATGACTTTTGCCTTTTCCACAAAAGGTCCCAGAAATGTGCCCCAACGACGTCATACTTCATATACAGGCAACTTTGGGGCCAAAATCGGACCAATAAAGGAGTAATGAGATTATATTGAAAAACTTAACTCTATTGCAGAAAAAAGCAAAAATTATGGGACCAAAATGAATTTTAACTCAGTAACAAACAAACACCAAGTTAATCAAATAGTGAAGAGACTCGTTGATGATAAACAAGAGCTCACCCCACATCCGGTATCAATGGCAGTGCGGATAGTCCCGTCTTTCATTCCCGGAATTAAGTCTTGCATCAAATCGACATATTGACTAACACCGTTGGGGAACATTGTGCCACCACCGGGAAAGATGAACTTCTCCCCTTCTTTCTTCAGCCAATGTTGATCTGATTTTTGTTTATTAATCCAATCATAAGGCACATTCCTAAAACCATCCAACCATTTACGGGCTAAGATTCTCATTTCTAATCATCACGAATCAGTAACATTAAAATAAAATTTGAAAGATGAACATTTACCTATACCAACATTCATCCCTGCTCTTAGGCCATCTAATTGGTACCTTATATCCATCAGGTGGCGGAATCAAGCACTCCTTCTTTTCAAATGCCGGAGGGCAATGGCGCTCCAGAAACGAAAGCCGGTAATAACTAAATTGCTTCCACCTCTACAGCATTAGCCCAACATTAGTATAAATTACTTAAACACCTCTGTATAAAGACGTAGAGTAAACGATCACCTTCGGATCAGTGCAAGGCGTGTAATCCTGAAATTTTAAGCCACATTCAGGAAAGGCTACAGCTTTGATTTGGAGGGGCACTGTAGTAATTCCCGTAGAAGTTTCGACCACCTTACTGATATCCCGAGTTTCGTATCTTTCCTTTTCTGAACAAAATATTCCACCAAGATAGAAAGATAATCCACACAGCATAAAAACTACTAGTGCTGAGGATACTGTCCAACATTTTTTATCTGGTTGATTAGGTTTTCCATCTTTCTGCTTCATCATCTTGGGATCCCTCTACAATCTACGCATACACCAGATTCGTCGAATATTAGTGCATCAGATCAATCAAATTGTTCAAAACAAGAGGGATAATTCCCTTTTTCCCCCAAATTTAAATTCTTGAACTATCACTGATACTAAAGATAAAAGGAAATCTAATACTGAGAGAGAGGTACAAATTAGATCAATCATCTCAACAGAGTGGATGGTGATAGAAAATAAAACAAATCCATACCAAATAAATGAGAGAAAAAACAAGAAAGATGCACAAGAACTACAAACTGTTGTCACTTCAGAAGAAAATGCAATAGCATACCAAATGTAAACAAAGTGAAATCATACCAAATACAGAAAGGAAAACAAGAATTACAACAGTTGTCACTTCAGAAGAAAATGCAGTAACATACCAAATGTAAACAAAAGCAATTACCAATATGAAGAAAGGGCTGATTTAAGATGAAGGAACCATCAAAATCTGTAGCTTAGAGAGCTAAAACTAGATGTAAACTTGTGTACAGGCATTTCCACAGTGAGAGAAAACATGGGACTAAAGCAGATGCAGTAGTCAAGACAAGCAATAATGGACTTACTTTAATAAAACCCTTTGAAAATTACAGAGGTTGGATAATAATAGGGACATAAAACTATGTCAGATTGCCTTTTATAAAATCACATGATAATGGGCCCATTGCTTTATGAATTTCAGTCTTGTTAGGGCCCTCTTCACCATTAAATCAGGAAAATATTGAAGAAAAAGTGAAATCAATTCAATTAATGCTACCTGACTTTTGGCCATGCACATCTAACAACAGAGCAGGAAGTGTGAAATACTATACACAGATTGAAATAAATGCATAAATAATTTCTGCTCAAGGAAAAAAAAAACTTTTTTTCTTTTTCCTTTTCTTTTCTTTTCAAGAATGGCCTTAAAGAATCCTCTCAACCCCAGGAAACAAATAAAATCATCAAAGAACTACTGGGATTTTATGGTTCAAATTATACAAGCCCTTCATCTACAATATTCTATTTGACTACTTATGAATCCAACCCCAGTTTTTCTTTTTTTGCAAAAACAACAGAACATTAAAATTTTGGGTTAAAAAGAAGAAATTAATGAAGCCAAAATATAAAAGAATCAGAAAAGGGAGGAAACCCCTTTAGCAATTTGAATAGAACACATGAATGAGACAGTTTCATAATCTGGGGTCGGTAGAAAGAAAATACCTTGTGCAAGTAATCAGAATCTATATGCTCTTTAGAATTCAAAAAATAAATAAAATTGTCATCAATGAAATGTGAAAGAAATAGGCAAACAAGAATTTATGGGGGTGAAGAAGATGAGGATAAAATTGCTCACACAAATGTGCTTTCACTTGGATTTTTAAACAAATGTGAATGAACACTCACTCTCTCTCACTTCGCTACTTGTCGCTTACTTTTTTTCTTTTCCGTTTCCCAAAATAAACAAGATATGCTATACAACCAATGTTTGGCTTTTTTTTTTTTTTTTTTTTTTAATTTAAATTTAGTGTTTCTTATTTATTAAAAATGGGGTTTTTGGATTTTGTGTTTGATTAGTGGAGAAATATGAAAATGTGTATTTGTTGTTAATGTGTTTTTTTATATTGACATTGAAATAAAAATTTGTTATATTTTTTCTTAATTTAAGAAATTTGTAATTAAACTATATTAGTTGAAAAAAATATGCATTTATTTTTTTGTTGTTTATAGGAGTGTCTTTTTGTGAGAAAATATCATTTATGGTTCAGTAACGTATATATCCTTTAAATTTTTACATTTTAAATTTATGATCAATTTACGTCCTTTTCGGTCTAATTTACATTATTTTCACTGAAAAATTGGAATTTCGAACAAATGGTCCAATTTACATCTTTTATGTTTGAAAATTATAAATTAATAATTAAAAAATTCTGAAAATATCATTAAAAATTCAAAAACCTCATTAAAATGTATAAATTGTGTAAAATAAAAATAAAAATTATAATATTCTAAAAAAATTATAAAAAATTCTACAATTCTAAAAATCTAAAAATGGGTAAATTAATTTTTTTTTCTTTATAAACTCATAAAAAAATCTATAAATTAAAATTAAAAAAATGTTTAAAATAATAAATTCTACAATTTTAAAAATCTCGTGAAAATGAATTTGGGACGGTTCCACGAACTTCCACTCAACCTCGGCGGTGAGTTGGAAAACCTCGTGGGACCCAAAATTTTCAGGAGTTCGAGCAAAACTTTAATGACAAACGAGTCCGAATCAAGTTTGGTTTTTAATGAAATATTAATAATTTTTATTATTCTTATTAGATTTTTAGAATTATTAATTTTTAGGGGGGTGTATTGATTGTGGATTTTGTATGATTTTTTTGGACTTTTAAAGTTTGGGAGTATTCAATTAGGATTTTAAAAAGTCTTTCAAAATTTTGAGGTATTCAATACGGATTTTAAAAAGTCTTTAAAAATCTTTAGGTATTCGACAGTCTATGCATTGTAATACTCTATGAATTTTGTTGGATTCTCCTAAAAAAATACAAATAAATTTCACTATCCAAAATCTCTTCTAAAAACCAGAGATTTCAACGGATTCTCTCAGAGAACTCTGAAGACGAAAGATCAGAAGTAGGGATGACAATATTGACCCGACCCGCGGGTACCCACCCACACCGCGAGCTTTCGGTCAGGTCGGATCCGCCCCGTATTGATTATGGGTCAGGTTTGGGTCTTATGTTCAACCCGCGGGTATCTGACCCGCCCCGAATGAACATATAAACTTTATATAGTATATATATATATATATATTTTTAATATGGGTAAAATATTATATATATATATATTTTTTTTTTTATTGGTAAAATATTTATATTAATATATATACATATATAATATTAATTAAAAAAAAATTCGCATGAATACCGAAGTTTATGAAAATCTATGTAAATTAATTAAAAAATAAAAAAAAAGTATATTCCACCCTCCATTCAAATCTATTCAAATCCATATAAATCAATAAAGAAGTCAGTCAAACTCTATATGGACTCTATTAATTTTATAAATCCACGTACTTTTTAAATTCAAAAAAAATCCAATAGAATTCCAATTGAATACACCCCCCTTAATCTACACATTTTTTAAAAAAATAATGAGATTTTTAGAGTTTTTAGAATTTTTAATGAGATTTTGAATTTCTTGATTTTTAAATTACACATTTTCCATTTTTTGAATGGTAGAATTTTATTATTTTTATTTTACACATTTTATAATTTTTAATGATATTTTTAGAAATTTTAGTGAGATATTTTGAATTTTATTTTTAGAAAATTTAAATTTTCAAATTTAAAGGACGTAAATTGGACTATTTGGTCAGAATCCCAATTTACTTCTTATATTTCAGTGAGTTTTAAAAAAATTTGGCGAAAAGAATGTAAATTGAACAAAAAATGACGTAAATTGAAAAAGTAAAAATTTAAAGGATGTAAATTGGATTAGGCTTAAGTTATAGGACTTAAAATGAATTTTTTTCTCTTTTTGTTCAATTTTTTTTAAAGACTTATTTTATTTGGTACTTTAAAGGTTTATTTGATCCCAAAAAATATTTTAGGAACTTATATGCATCAAATAATATTTTAATGACTTACTTGTACTTAAAATAATACTTTAAGGGCTTAGATAATATTGCAGTTTATTTTAAGACTTTTAATGTTGGTTGTGTTTTCCTAGCATGAGTGTATCAACTCAATTTGTGTTGACAATATTTCAAGGGAGCGGTTATAGACACTCACCATTGTATTGAGGACACCCACGAGATGAGGACACACACCGTTCGGATGAAGACACCCACGTGGAAAAACCAAAATTGCCCTTAAAATTTTTTTCCCTCCCTCCACTCGCTCCTTTCGGTACACCCAAACTTCTCCCCCACTTTACTCTTCACCCCCACTCCCACCTCTTCTCCCCCATCTGCCCCAAACTTTTCCCCCACTCTCTCCGTTCTGACGACGACATCGAACAAGAGAGGACACCCACGGCGACATCGAACAAGAGAGAGGGAGAACACGGGCGGTGCGTCGTTTTTTTTTAGAAGAAGAGGAGGACTCTTTTTTTTTCTTTTTTGCAAAAATGGTTAAAGGTTAGTTTTTCTTGCTTATATTTAGAATTAGTGTTGTGATAACACATGTTTTCTTGTTGAAACATTGATTCTATTGTTGTAGGGTTTCATGATTTAGGTTTTGTTTTTTGAATTTTGTGTTAATTCATGAATGTGTTGATTAAGGTAGGTTTTTGTGTTATAATCATGTTTATGTGTACAATGCATCAATATTTGATGTGTTAGGATGGAAATAAACCAATGGGCATCTAACTGGCATGGTTTAGGAAGAAATTAAACGTTTTCTTCTGGTTTTTCGAACATTGAGTAGGTGTTCGGAACTAATTTTCGCACATGGCTTGTTTGTTGGGGGATAATTTTCGAACATGTCTTATGTGTTGGGAACTTTTTTTCGTACATGGCGTGTTTGTTGGGAACTTTTTCTCGTACATGGCGTGTTTGTTGGGAACTTTTTTTCGAACATGGCTTATGTGTTGGGGGATAATTTTTGAACATGGATTGTTTGTTTGGAACAAATTTTCGAACATTGATTGATTGTTTGTTGGGGTTTCAGTTTCGCACATTGCTTGTTTGTTATGGTTTCAGTTTCGAACATTGCTTGTTTGCTAATTGTTTCATATTTTTGGCATATTGTTAATGTTTTCTTAGAGGGTGTTAGTAGGGCTCGACCGACTGCTTCCAACAGGAAAAGGAAGCAACATGTTAGCGATGAGGCCGCTCCACAAGAGCCCAATCCACAAGAGGCCAATCCACAAGAGGTCGTTCCACAAGAACCGGAAGTAGATGATTAAGACAGGGAGGAGGGCAACGATGAGGGAGATGGAGAGGACGAGGGACAGAACGAGGGAGAGGCGGAGGGAGCCGGTGGTGGAGACGATGAGGGAGAGAAAGAAAGAAGAGTTGAGAATGTTGATCGGCAAATTGTAACCTCACCTCCCCTTCTCACAAGCTTCCAAGAGCATGTAGCCAAATACATATGGTTAGATGAGGAGCGAGATGTGTTGAAGTGTCACTGTCATGTGACCAAACTATTGAATTGGGAGTTCGATGATGAACATAATTGGCGTCATTGGCGGAGGTTTTTGAGAGGATCTAGATTGATTCATGTTAGACGTGCGGCTTACAAGTATTCAAACAAGAACCTTATCACAACATTCGTTGAGAGATGGCACGAAGAGACTAACTCATTCCACTTGCCCTTCGGGAAAATGACAATCACTCTTGATGATGTCCACTCTATCACTAGTTTGAAAGTTAATGGTCTCCCGGTGCATCTACTTCCGAAGAACATATTTTGGCTTCAGATTATTTGATGAAATATTTGGGTTTATCAATTAGTAGAAGCCAAGGAAGCATTAAGTGGGCAACGAGGGGGTTCTGTGAAGCTAGCGTGGCTAAGGGAGACTTTTATGCCCATGATGTCCTCAGACAACGAGGACGAGGTGTTGTATTCAGCACGAGCATTTGTGTTGTACATGTTTGGGACCACTTTGCTCCCGGACAAAAGTGGTACTCATGTTCACGTACAGTGGTTGCAGTATACAAACGACATGACAGAATTTTCAAACTATGCTTGGGGTACCGCAGCACTTGCCTATTTGTATAGACAATTAGGGATGGCGTCAAAGTTCAAGTGTAGACAGATTGGAGGTATTTCCTGTTTTTCATTTGATATTGACCTAATATTGTACTTTCAGGCTTGGATTTATGAGCACTTCCCTACTTTGATCTTGCTGCCTCATAATCCAGATTTTGGTCTTACGGATCCACTATCGATGTGTTATGCACCCGAAGCCTCATACAGGCCCCTGTGTCGACCGAGTAAGAGGCTTTAGAGAGCGATTAGATACCCTCCTAGCAAGCGAGGTACGTTACTAACCAAATTAATATATTTGTCTGTTGTTTATTTGTTTTCCGATGAAGTCAATTCCTTGGTATTGTCGGGTACGCCGACGAGATACCTACGCACATTACAAATCACCAAAAATATTACACATCTACAAAACACCAAAATATTACCCATCTACAACCAAATCACCAAAATACACCCATCTACAACCAAATCACCAAAATATTACCCATCTACACATCACCAAAATACACCCATCTACAACCAAATCACCAAAAATATTACACATCTACAAGAACACCAAAAAAATAAACACATCTACAATCAAATCACCAAAAATATTACGCATCTACAAGAACACCAAAATAAACATGCAAGGGCTGAGAATTACCGGTTGTTTTTGTGGAATCCCTTTCTTTTGGAAGGACGGGGATGAGAGCGAGTTATCTACTGTGATGACCGTCTGCTCCTTTTGTACCGAGCAACTTGCAACTTGACTCTCTACTAGCTCAAATAGGCTCGGCTCACGTTTGGTGGACGCATCAGACTTCTTCTTTTCTTTCCTTTTTGGGTGCTGTCGCCGGCACCAAAAAATAAATACCTTAAACACCCACTATGTAGTAGGGAAGTAAGGGTCGATCCGATAGAGAGTAGCAAATTTTATCGAACAATTCGTGTTAATAAAGCAATTAAAGGGGGGGGGGGGGTGGATGGATGGTTCCTAATTCTACTAAAGAGCAATAAAAATAACATGTAAACAAATAAAAGAAAATTCTAGTTCTCAGATTTGCTTCCCCTTGAATAATTTTCATACACAATTAAAATTCATGAAAGTCTCAACTCTTCTTTGAATCTTGCCCCTAAACCAGTGGTACGACCAAACTACAGTAAAACCTCTTTAAATTAATAACCTTGGGACCATGGAATTTTATTAATTTAAAGAGGTATTAATTTATCGATAAATTAATATTTATTAATTAAAAGAGAGATTTTTTGAATTCAGCAAATTTAGTACATACTGTATGTATTAAAAATAAATGAATCCATAAATGTTTCATTGATTATATTAATGCATATCAACCAATTCTTTGTAACTAATTAAATATATTCATTGTATACATGTTTACATTAATTAGTTGCCTTTAAACATATTCATGCATGATGAAGGAAACATATACTATATAAATCTCAATATAGAAATAAAATAATTCATAACACCCAATCATGTCTTCTCATCTAAAAGGCATCGCAAAATCATCCATGAATGATCAAATGCGTAAAGCATTGTGTGAGTATAAGAGAGACCATCCCACATGCACTCAAAAAGATTTACAAGAGTGGATTGATGAAAAATATCATTTGAAAGTTAGTCAAGGTACAATATCAAACACTCTCAAAAGATCATCGGAGTACTTTTCAGCCAACTTTGAGAAGGGTGGGGATATTAAGCGACACAAATTGGCGAAATATCCAGATATGGAGAAGGTTCTTTATGAATGGTTTCTTCAGTACCAATATCGAGTCAACATGACCGGAGAGCTTATTTTGGAGAAAGCAAAGGATATAATGAAGCTTTTGTATCCTCAACACCCTCCTGAACATCAATTTTCTCAAGGTTGGCTTGAAAAATTTAAGGTAAGACATGGTATTAAATTATTCCGTCGTTTTGGAGAAAGTGGTTCGGTTGACATGCAGGACATGGAAATGAAATTGGAGGCTATAAGGGAGAAAATAAACCAATTTCCCATGAATGATGTTTTTAATTTGGATGAAACAGGCCTATTTTACAGGCTACAAGCTGATCACTCTCTTGCAATTAGATTTAAATTTTAAGAAAAATCAAGTAACAATAGATTCATATTTTAGAAAATTACCATAATATTTATAATTGTAATATTTATGAATTATTAATTTAGAGTTTTAATGGGACCTGATATTTATAAAGGGATTTTCCGAAAAATTATTATCTTATTATCTTATCGAATTTGATGATTTTTTACAAAGGCCCAAGTTGGGACCGGAAGATTTTATTATTTTAGAGAGGTTATTAATTTATAGAGTATTAATTTATAGAGGTTTTACTGTAGTTTGAATTATTTCTTAAGTTTAATTAATTAAAAGGTACGACCTCTAATTAATCTATTCTAATGAATAACCCCAAAACATGTATTCGAGATTCAACTCATAGAATGCATTAACGAACCAAAATAATAGAGCAAACTAGACTATGAATACGAGACGCTCGTTTCATACAACCTAGACTTCGCTATCCCTAGGGTGTTCTGCCCTATTTGCTACTCCAATTACACAATTATAACAATTACGGATTATAATGTGCAATATAGCTAGAAATAAATATTTAATCATGCAAGGTGATCAAACTCACAAAATCAATTAATATCACATGCATAACATAAAATAAATAACGAAGAAATCAAAGATATCGAGTTAAGAAATTCGTTACTAAATAAATGGGCAATCAAATCATAACAAAGGTTTGCGCCTCCTCGAACTAGAAAATAAAATTAGTCGAACATGGCTACAAAAATCTTACGGTAGACTCTCATCGGAACTCTCCTCTCTAACTCTCACGATTGCTGCCTCATTTCTTGTTCTTCGAAAAAATCCCCCTCCAAGCTCACTGGAATTGCAATATATATGGCTGCCCAAGCTCCCGTATGGCATTACTTCAATGTTAGGTTAAGTGAAGTAATTGGGCTCCACCAACAATTAGAAAATTATGGGCTTAGGCTTCAAACAGAAATTTTATCAAATGATTTCATGGCCCACGTAATAAGTGAATATTGGGCTGGGCCATTTACAAATAATAATAACTCATGGGCCACAAATCATTAGGCTGATCTGATACGGCTAATGCGTTATTCTTTACTGCAATTTGACACTGAGCCCCTTAGTGTTGGGTCATTTCTTTTCAAATATCCTGAAATTACACAAAAATCCACATCACATTATTTACAGCCAAATAAATAATAAGTCGGGAAAATGCAATAAAATCTCAAATCAATTCTAAAATAATATTCAATTAAAGCATAAAAATATACAATAATCCCGACTCATCAGTCGACCACGAGTGTCTTCCTTATGGGGTGGCTCAATAAGAGTCGTAGTCTCTGGGTTTCCAAACTCCCTCATACGCTTCAAGAAGATGAGTTGCTCCTCCGCAGAGAAGCTCTTATAAACCTCAGCCATATCGTCTACGGCATCTTCAAACCGATTTTTGTTATGGATGATAGGAGGGTCATCCACGAGTGTGGTAGTTGGGGTAGACTCCATATCCAGCTTCCTCCATAAGGGATCAATGGCATTCACGGGTATCGGTTTGTCACAGTAAACATACTCCTCGATCTCATGACCACAGGGCAAACCGTATACCTTCCTCAAGATATATTGGCACTCTTTAGGATCAAATCCGGGTGGTTTGATAACCTTGATTTCAGCAAAGATCTTTTCTAGATCCACCAACGACACCACCCCTCGTAAATAATCAAAAACGTTTGACGAGAACCTATGTTGGACAACATTCAAACTCTTTTCGAAGGAGGCTTTAATTGCAACATAGCATGCCTCGAATAGAGTGTGGCATTTCTCCCAACATGTCTCAAAATTTCCTAAGGAATTGCCGAGCATTCTTTTCAAGGCGGCATGATGGCTTTCTACCCTGATAAGCGAAAATTTAAAACGTTAACGTTAAACAACTTACAAAATAAAATAATTACTTTAAATAAAAACAAAATTATAAACATACCTGTTGGTTGTGGTATTGCCAAAGTGCATAAAATCATTCGTCCAAGCCCTTAAGAACCTCTCTTTATAAGGGGTAATCCAACTCTTCAACACGTAATTCACTGGCTTCTTCGGAAATTTGGACTTGAACTCTCGAAGAGATTCTTCAAAGTCAGACTGGGTATCGGACCTCCATAAACGGTTGAAATGAAAGTTGAATACCTCCCATTTTTTGACATCTTTAAATTCACCCTTGCAGTTGGCTAACACATTTCGATTAATGTGGAATGTACAAAGAAAATGACGGGCTTCTGGAAATTTCTTGGCCACCGCATTCATCAATGCAAGTTCACGGTCCGTGATAATAACATCCGGAAGAGAAGATGAGCCCAACACGTCTCGAAGCACCTCCAATTAGTGTTGTTACACGAACCGAGCCGCTCGCAGGCTCGGCTCGATAAAGCTTGAGTTCGGCTCGCTCGTATCAGTTAATGAGCCGAGCTCGAGTTGTGAAAAAACTCGATTACTAAACGAGCCGAGCCCGGCTCGGCTCACGAGTTACTCGTTAGGCTCAAGCTCGAAGGGGTGTTATTGTAAATTCCTGATATTAGGGTTTAGATACCCATACCCTACCCCCAGAATCTGAATATCTGATTCAATCAATCCCTCCCTCATTCCATTTTGAAATACGGCGAATCACCCCCACCGGACACCGCCACCGGCCGTCGCTCGAACGCCCCCATCTCAGTTCTCCGGCGACTCGCACCTCACTCGCACGAACTCCCCTTCTCACGAAATCGCACGATATCCCCCTTCCCACGAAATCACACAAAATCACCCTTCCCACGAAATCGCACAAAATCCCCCTTCGTCGCACACACCGGTTGTCGCCCGTCGCACATCAACTGTCGCCCGTCGCACATCGGCCGTCGCACGAACTCCACCACTCGAATCTCACATTTGACATTCCCACTCGAATCCCGTCTGCCGTCAAATCCTTACTTCAATTGCTTGAAGTGTTGTTGTTGTGTAGGGGTGGGTTACATCATTGTAAGATTTTTTTTCTCTCCTAATGCAACTCGAATAATTTGTCCCGGAATTAAATTGTGTATATAATCTGCAAGTTGCAGATCGAATCATTTGATTCATTTGTGAATTAAATTTGTGTGCTCTTATGTTAGTTGCAGATCGAATCATTTGTGAATTAAATTTGTGTGCTCTTTTGTTTCTGTGTTGATAATTTGTCAAGTTTGTGTTACTTCTGTTTATGATAATTTTTCCATGAATTTGTTAGGTAGACTATGTAGCTGTTGTTGTTGTAGACACTTTTCAATAAATTTGTTTCCTTAAATTTGGATAGGCAGGTTTAGCCAACTTCTTTAATTGATGATTTACCAACTATGTTATCCCATTATGCATTTTCTTTTTAGCTTTATATTATCCAGAACTTGAAATACTACAGAACTTGAAATTGAATTAATACTTCTGCCAATATCAGAGAAATGACAATGGCCATGTCAGATAAATTTGATAAGTATTGGGGAGAAAGTAATGTGTTGTTGACAATAGCTGTTATTCTTGATCCGAGGTATAAGATGACACTTGTTGATCATGTTTTTCCGATTATATATGGTGAGGTAGAAGTTGTGACTAAAATTCTTGAAATCAAAAAGTTCATTTATGAGTTGTACAATGAATATGTTGATGCTTATATCTCATCTCATGCCGAAGATCCAAAAAAACAGCAACTAAGTCGACATGATAGGAACTTGTTATGCAGTCGGGCAGCCGTTAAGAAACTTGGAATTAATGTTCTAACGGGTAAGGAAAAGTTTTTGATGCGTGTTAATGAGATTGATAAGACTCCACCGGAAAAATTGGATTTGGATGTTTATTTAGAAGAAAATAGGTATTGTTGTGATGATGTCTCTTCAAATCTCGATGTTTTGGCTTGGTGGAAATCAGAAAGGTTGAAGTTTCCGATATTGTCAAGGATGGCGAGTGACATTCTTTCTATTCCAGTTACAAGTGTGGCCTCCGAATCAACGTTTAATGCAGGTGGTAGAATAGTCGATGATAGACGAGCTTCTATGACAGTTGAGACGGTGCAAGTGCTACTTTGTGGTAATGATTGGATTCGTAATCTTCATGGTGTAAAGACTAGGCCTCGTGTAAGTGAAATAAACAATGACTTTCTCACTATTGTTTTTGGTAAATTTTATATATCTTATTTATAGTTTCGTATATAATGTCTTTCTCATTGTTTTTTTTATAGGAATCGTGGGATGCTGCTGAATCATCTACATCTACTTATCAAGAAGTTGAACTTCCTGATCAAGATTGAAGAATTGAAGTAGGAATCAATGAGATATTGCTCAATATTTTGTTTGTAATGTTGTTATGAATTAAGTGGGAATCATTGGATTTTGTTGAATATTTTAGTTGTACTTGGATATGTAATTTTGATGTTTTATGCTTAAGTTAATTGTTATTTGCTATAAACAGGAATTTATGATTTTAAGTTAATTGATGTTTGTAATGTTGTTATAAATTAAGTTAATTGCTATAAAAAGGAATTTATGCTTTTAAGTTAATTGTTATAAACAGGCCAGAATTCGAGCTCGAGCTTTATCGAGCTCAAATGCATTTTTTAACCGAGCCGAGCTCGAGCTTAAATAAATAAAAATCGAGCCAAGCCGAGCTCGAAACGTAATTTAGCCGAGCTCGAGCCTCAGGTATTCGGGCTCGCTCGGCTCGTGTAACAGCACTACCTCCAATGCCCATTGATAATTTTCTTCTTTCTCATCCATAAGGTACACCGACGCAACACAAAATGTGATCCCAGTCGATGTAACTCCCACAATCTCCAAATAAGGTAACCGGTACCTATTCGTCTTGTATGTGCAATCTATCATGAGAACCTTCGGAAAAGCATGCACTAATTAGAGTGAGACAGGATGTGCAAAAAATAACTCGTTAAGAGTGTTTGTCTTCTCACATCTTCGCGTGGCATGAAAGTACTTGTGCTGGACAAGTTGACTCATCAAATATTGCAACTGACTAGGTCCACAATTGTTGGGATATGAATCCTAATATAAGTCTTAATTGATGAAAGAAGTAGTTTTGATAAGCCAAAAAGTGGACTTGAATATATTTCTAAGTGTTGACTGATCTAGTTATGGAAGTCGTCTTATGACAAGATCAGAAGAGTATAGTAAGAAAGAAAAGATAAGTACGAATTATAAGTACTGGAATAAACTAAGTATTGAAGTTTCATATAGGTTTTATGATAAGCTTATAATTGTTGTATAGAAGCTTATAGTTTATGTTTATATTCATATTGATGTATAGTTGTTAAGTTGACTAAGCTGAGTTTATAAAGCTTAATGTAATGTAATAGTCATGATAGATTAGTTGATAGGACTAGTATAGTTCTATATGAAGTCTACATTGAAGATGTCTACTACTGGAAGAAGACTGCAAGACAAGAAGACTTGTTGAAGACAAGTGCTGAAGACTGAAGAATTGTCTAAGTGTTGGAAACAAGACAAGTCAAGTGTGCGAACAGAAATAACAGAAGACAAGTACGCGTGAAGATAAGAATAAAGATAAGATCGTGTCTTGAAATGAAGATATGATAAGTTAGTTATGGAATAACTAATTAACTGAAGAAACGCGTGAAAGGATAAGAAGTAGTTGTTACGAAGTTAGTTATCAAGAAAAGGTTGTTGGATAACAAACTTATCTTGATTTCTGAAGTTTATAAATATGAGAAGTAATTCAAGCGTTGAAGACTACTGAAATTCAAGCTACTAAAGCATTCATTGAGATATTCGAAGCAAGAAGAAAACTCATAGAGTTCAAGAAAGCAAGTTTGAAGAAGCCAGAAGAGAAGACAAAGTTCATATTCATAGAAGGCTACTACTGATAGAGAAGTTTTTCTTTATAGTTTTGTTGTTGATCAAGTTGCTAGTTGCTTGTTAAATAGCTAGTTGTTAGATCGAAGAAGCACTTGGTAGTGTAATCGAAAAGATCGAAGTCTTATTTCTTGGGACTTAAAGCCACAAGAACACACACATACTCGAAGAGAAGAGTTTAATAAAATTTCACGACTGGAGTTATGAGAGTGGATGTAGACAAGTTGTCGAACCACTATAAATCTCGTGTTTGTTTTACTTTATTGTTTTATTTGTGTTTGATTGATTAACTGTTTAATTGATTAATCTACATATAGAATAGACAAGATTAGTGTTCATATAAAAGTTCATCGATATAGTTGAGTATAAATCTTTAAGGGCTCATTGTTGATTATGATATTCCGCATTGTGTATTCTGATATTTTGAAAGATTTTTAAAAGTCTATTCACCCCTCCCCTCTAGACTTTTACTAGCTTACTCAATCTTATCACTCAACTAGGGACCTACAACAATATTGATGGATTCGATGCTTCGACCTTGCATTGTAGATCGTTCGAATAGTCGAGTGATTGTTCACATTCTTCTTCTTCAACCTAGACAATACAGATTTAGGAGGAGCGTGTAATTTGGACATTTCAATTACGAACGCCTCTTCCTCGGTAGTTAGACGGCCGGCATACGAATGACCCTCAAGGTAATGGGATATTGGATGGTTATGTGTACCGCATTTCACCTCCAATCTCCACTCACATTGAGCTTCTTCTGTACCCTTCAACAAAAAACAGACACCCACATTTCTTGGTGCCCGTAACCCTTCCTCTCTTTTCTTGTTCCCCCTCATTCTTCTTAGCCTTCTTCTTAGGAGTCGCGGGCTTCTTCTTTTCACGATATACACCGCCACGCTCACATGTCAAGAAAATACGTGCCTTTTTATTACCTTGTCCATTATCCGAACGCTTCACAACAATAACTATGTTGTGTTGTTTCCCCGTACGACGCACCTAAGACAAGAGTGCGTCACGAGACTCAAACAAAACCATATTCGTGAAGACGTCCGTGTAGTCCATAATTATTTCACGACCCCGGACGTCAGGATCCATAACATCATCATTCTCCATTTAAATAGCAGATTCTTCCAACCACTCATCATCATCATCATATTCCTCTTCAACTCCATATTCATCCACCCAAACGTCATCCTTATCATCATTCAAGTCCTAAAATTCAAAACAAAAATATTCTACAAATGTTCGAATATAACTACCATGCAAAATACCAATGTTCGAAACTAACTTCCATTCACAACACAAATGTTCAAAAATAATATCACAACAAGAGACAAATGTTCGAAATTTTATTCCATGCAAATGAACTATGTTCGAAAATAATTTCAACACAAATAACCAATGTTCGAAAATTTCTTCAAAATAAATGACCAATGTTCAAAATTTTCTTCAACACAAATGACCAATGTTCGAAATTTTCTTCAAAACAAATGACCAATGTTCGAAAAAAAAAACATGAACATCATCGTCTTCTTCACGAAACTAGACGCGAATAAGTTCGATTCAAGCAAATGTCATTCATATTGTCAAAATGTATGTCCTAAATGCATACTATTTAAACTAGATACCATTATAAACTCATATTATGCAAAAAAAAAAAAAGATTAAACTAACAAAATACAACAAAACCCTACACATAAAAAAACTTCCATTTTCAAAACTAAAAAACCTTCAAAAAATGTTAAACAACTTACAAATGAATATTTGGCACCCCCACGAGTCTCTTTTGCATCACTTTCGGCCATTTTCGAGTTCTTCCCCACTCAAAATCGTTTTTGCAATTTTTGGAAAGTTTTGGAATGAGAATTTTGATCGACCCTTCTTCTTCCCGCGATAGATACAGTGGTGGGTGTACTCATCCGCAATTTTTTAAAAAAATTTAAAGAGGGGTAAAAAAGACAAATTACATACCCTTTTTCCAAAAAAAAATCTTGGCGGGTGTCCTCAAATGGTGGGTGTCTATAACCGCGCCCTATTTCAAATGTGTTTCATGATACGATAAAAGATGAGATTACATCTAACATAGCAAACTATTACATACTTTTTTTAAAACTGTAGCTGGGTACATTTCAGAAGTTTTTATTATAATCTTCCTTATATACTATTTTTAAATCTCATCTGACTTTCGTGGCTTTCTTCAAAAGTTAGTATTCTTAAATCTCTTAAATTCTACAATGAGTATCTGGGAAAAGTATTAAAATGTAAGTCAGCCAAAGACATGTGAGATCGACTTGCTATCATTTGTGAAGGGACCACCCTGATCAAAGAAAGTAAGTTATCCACAACTGTACGGAGGTTCGAATCATTTAAGATGAAGCCTGGTGAAAATATAGACCAGTTAGATACTCGTTTCACACGCATTATGAATGATTTGGAAGTACTAGGCAAGACTTATACTAATCGTGAAATCAACTTGAGGATTCTTAAGAGTTTAGACGCTAGATGGAAGATGGTCAAAATGATCATCAAGAATACTCAGGACATTGATGAATGGTCTGCCGAAACAATGTTCCAAACACTAAAGGCACACGAGTTCGACTTAGATGAGGATGATTCTATAGCTGGTAGTGATAGAGAGAAAACTGTGTCGAAAAATGTTGCATTTAAGACTTCTTCGTCTAGGAGCTCTAGAGTAGACAAGTCTAAGTCTAAGGCTAAGTCTGCTAGTGTTAAGGACGAGTTAGATAGGTCTGATCTAAGTCTGAAAGATCAGATGAGTCTTATGGTTAGGAAGTTCGACAAGTTAAACAAACGATACGGTAGATATAAGCGCTTTTACAAAGACTTTAGAGGTTCTGCAAATAAGGACTCGTCTGAGACCAGACGAGATCGAAACTCTTCCGAAATGAGAGACGAGGTCTCGAAAGAAAACAGACGAGATAGAAACTCTGAGGATAGAAAGGTTAGACGTTCTGATAGGCGAGACAAGAGAAGGGATAATTCTCCTGTGAAAAAATCTACTAACGATCTGTTATGCTATAATTGCGAGAAACCAGGTCATTACATTTACGAATGTCCGGACCTGAGCACTGATGATCGAGAAGAGAGGAAGGCCAGACGGGAACGAAGATACAACAGGGGCAAGAAGGCTATATTGGCTAATGATGACTCTGAAACGGATTCAGACGAGTTACCTTCGTCTTCATCTAGTTACCCATCTAACAACGAAGAAGAAGTGTTCATAGCAAACGATGGCCTAATACTAATGGCGAAAATCGAACAAGAGGTATCATCTGCAACTTCTTTTCGTTCTTATGATGACTCTGACTCTAACGAAAGTGATACTGCCGACAGTGGAGTAGGGAGTAGTCTTCATCATTCCACTGGAGTGACTGAAGAAGACCTCCTACTTGCTAACAAGGCATTCATGGAAGCCAGTGATGAGAACATCGCACTAAAACAAGAAATCATTGATCTTGAAGAAGCTCAGTCTAAGGTAGATCCTAATACAACTGTCCTAAACAAACGCTTGACAGAAGAGTTGACTCAACTCAAAGACAAGTATGCGTTAACAGACAAGTTGTATCAAGATTTATTAAAAAGACATGCTACTGAGACTAATGAATTCAATGTTTTAAAGAACAAGTGCAAAAAGCTTGAAGAGCGCAATAAGTTCTTAGAGACTGAAGTCGTAAATCTAGACCTTAAACTTACTGACTTGGTTAATTCTTCAATGATTAATCAACAATTGTCAGATAGGTATAGTGCTCCAGATGATAAGACAGGGTTGGGTGCAGATACACCTGACTCGTCTACTCATGTCATTAAGAACCCTACTGTTGCTAGTTCAAGTTCTTTGACAAAAGATAAAGGGAAAAGACCAATGGAATACGATATTGGAACACCATCCAAAGGCATTGTACATAAACAGACTAGAGTTAACACCCCGATTACCAAAGGTGGTAAAAAGAATGTTAACAACATACCTGCTCCGTCTAAAACTAGTCAAAAGAGGACCACTAGTCGTGGACGACCAAACCAGGTCAGATACGAAGATTGGTATCCTTAGGAGACGAGTTCTAGACATGTACAGACTCGTTGGAATGAGCCTATACCTCCTTTCATAAGGCAGTCTCAGCTCTACTCAACTAGGCCTAAGAAGGTTGCTCCAAAATATCGTACTCAACCTGTCTTATATCCTCCACCTTTATCATAAGATATCATAAGAGAGGAAAGACGTAAATGCGTCTATAAACCGTATGGCCCTAATGCATATAAGCCCTATTCTGACTATCAAAGGCCTATACCTACTCAAGTAGAGGTTAAGTTGAAAGGTTATCTCAAACGAGTAGACCCAAGATCTGAAGATAGACCAGATAAGGACAACAGGGTAATATTTTGTAACAAGCATGGTAGAAAGCTTAAGAGGTCTAATTTGTTCAAAACTCCCATGTACATTTGGATTCCTCTGAACTCTACTAACCCCCCAGGACCCCAATAGACAAGGAGGGTACCTAAATTATTAAATATCATCATTTCAGGGTCGACTCGACTTGTATAAGAAAGGTGGTTCTGTAGGAGAAACTTGGTACATCGATAGTGGTTGTTCGCACCACATGACGGGTACTAAGGCTCTTCTATCGAGCTACTACAAACAAGAAGGACCTAAGGTGATCTTTGGTGATAGCTCAACGACTGTTACAAAAGGTTTCGGTTATATCCGAAATGGAGATGTAGAGATACAGGACGTATCCTACGTAGAAGGTTTGAAATACAATTTACTTTCTGTTTCTCAATTTTGTGATCGTGGTTATAAGGTACAATTCAAGAGTCGCAAATGTGAGATCATCGATAAGAGGACACACACTTTACTGCTAGTCGGCATCAGATAAGGCAGCGTATACATTGTGAATTGAAATAGTTGTCCAAGGGACACTTGTTTTCTTAGTAAGAACCCTAAAGAGATCAGTTGGCTATGGCACAGACGCCTATGTCATATGAACTTTAAGGTGATTAATAAGATCGCAAGAGATTACCTCGTTGAAGGTATACCCAACGAAATCTATTTCAAGTCACATGTGTGTGACGCATGCTAGAAAGGTAAACAGGTAAAAGGTTCCTTTAAGTCAATTCCTACTCTCTCAACAAGTAGAGTCTTAGAACTTCTACATATGGATCTTCATGGTCCGATAACTCCTCCAACCTTGAATGGTAGAAGGTACACAATTGTTGTGGTAGACGACTATTCTAAGTTTACTTGGGTAGTCTTCTTACACAAGAAGAGTGATACACAAACTCTTCTACCTACTCCGTTGAAGAAGTTACAAATTGAGAAGAGTCATCCCATTATCAAGATTCGTAGTGATAAGGGGACTGAATTCATTAATAGCTATATCAAAGAATTCTGTTCTAAACGTGGTATCCAACACCTTACTAGTGCAGCTAGGACTCCACAACAAAACGGTGTAGCTGAGAGCCGGAATAGAACACTCAAAGAAGCCTGTAGAACGATGTTGGCCGAGTATAATACTCCTCAGAAATTTTGGGCAGAGGCGATCAATACTGCATGCCACTCCCAGAATAGAAGTGCCATCAACAAGGCACTAGGTAAGACGCCTTATGAGGTATGGAAAGGTAGAAAGCCTAGAATTTCATACTTTCATATATTCGGATGCAAGTGTTTCATCCATAACAACGGGAAAAGTAAGTTAAATGCCTTTGATGCTAAGGCAGACGAGGGGATATTCTTAGGATATTTCTCTATTAGCAAAGCATTTAGAGTGTTTAACTACTCGACTCTCTGTGTGGAAGAAACACCACATATTGTTTTCGATGAATCTCGACAGGACCCGTCTACCGACCAGATCAGTAAGCAAGTGAACGACTTATCGATTCAATCTGAGAAGGAAACAGAAGTGTACGAATCTGTTCAAGCCTACAATCCATTCTTGAAAGTCCTCGAGTTAGATGACGAGGTGAAGGTAAGTCTGCTAGACCAGTTGACATGCCTGCTCTAGTTGACTCGTCTACTCCTGTAAAATCTGCTGGTACAAATGATGTTGATATGCATGATGCTATTGATTTAGATGATGAAAGTGTGCATGTTAAGTCTAGAAAGACATGGAAATCTGCTCATAACACTGAGAATATCATTGGTGACTCTACTATTGGTGTAAAGACTAGACGACAACTCTTTGAGTCGCAAGAACAGTCGAGTCCATCTTTGTTTTGCTGGTGCTATTTCCTTTCATCTATCGAGCCTAAAACCGTTAAAGAGGCATTGGCCGATAGTAATTGGATCATCGCCATGCAAGACGAGTTGAACCAATTTGTTTGAAACGACGTCTGGGAACTTGTTGATAGACCAGAACACCATAATGTAGTTGGCACTAGGTGGATTTTCAAAAATAAGAAAGATGAGAATGATTTAGTCGTACGTAATAAGACTAGACTAGTAGCCCAAGGCTATATTCACAAGCCGAAGGCATAGACTATGATTAAACATTCGCACCTGTTGCTAGACTAGAAGTCATTCGATTGTTTCTTGCATATGCTGCTTATATGAAGCTATATCAAATAGATGTTAAAAGTGCATTTCTTAACGGTATTCTTGCTGAAGAGGTATATGTAGAACAACCCCCAGGTTTCGAAGTGAAAGGCAATCAAGTGTACAGGTTAAAGAAAGCTTTGTATGGACTGAAGCAAGCTCCCAGAGCCTGGTACGACACTCTCTCTCCTTTTCTATTAGAAAATGATTTTACTAAGGGCAAGGTCGATACAACCTTGTTCAGAAGACAAGAAGGGAAAGATATCCTACTTGTTCAAATTTACGTGGATGATATCATTTTTGGTTCACCCAACAAACGCATGAGTGAGAGCTTTTCAAAGCTCATGCAGAGTAAAACTGATGTATAACTAACATCCTATAACTTGCGTCCTATAACTTAGGAAAAAAGTCATGAGATTATAAATAAGTTTATCATCATTCATCAAATAGGTATATTTTAGGAGAAAATATCATTTTACGTTCTATAATTTAGGTCTAATTTAGTTTATATCTTTTAAATTTTCACTTTTTCAATTTACGTCTTAAAGTGCCCAATTTACATCATTTTCGTCGAATAGTTTAATTTGTCTCCTTAAATTTGAAAATTAAAAAAATAATATTAAAAAAAGACCACCAAGACCCTCATCCTCGGTCTCGAATTAAACCGTCGCCAATTGCATTTTTTTTTTTAATTACATTAAATATCCATCCCTTTTCCCTTCCCCATGACTCGAACCCAGGATCTAAAGCCTAGGTAGTGGTGCTCTAACCACTTGAGCTATCCAACTTCGTCAACCGTCGCCAATTGCATCAAAAATGAAAAGCACGAATAAAAAAAAAAAGAGCAAAGAAAGATACGGTCGGAATTCAGTGCTTCACTGCTTCTCAATCGTCAAGGAGTTGGCTCTGAAGGTTTGAGAAAGAGAAGAAGAATTATGTTTCCGATTTTCGGAGGACAATGAGATATACATCGAAATTCAAATTGATAAAGGAAAATCATAATCTTTTAGGACATGTTTGTTTTGGGATTGAAAATTTGGATTTGGGATTTCGAAACTCCACCACGTTACAGTTTGAGATTTTGATTCAGGATTTCAAAATACCATCATATAACACTATAAAACTCAACTCTATAAATACCTATAAACCCTATATAAATACCTATAAATCTATAATCCTATACTATAAAGTTAAATCTTATCCTACATAAATCCCAAAACAAACACAAAATATAAAAAGTGTTAGGAATTTGAAATCCACTAGATTTTGAAATTCGGATTTTAAAATCCTCAAAATCCCAAATCAAACATGCCCTTAATATTGACCAATTAAATCGGCTGAAAATGTTGACTTATTAAGTCAATGGGCTAAAATATATATTATTGGGCCACCATTAAAATTTATTTGAGTTAATTCTTAATCTATTTGTCAATTGGTCTGTTTGTGTTTTAATTTTGATCGAAATTTTTAACCCGTTTATTTTACTCGTTTCTGTTATTTTTTTATCTTTTATTATTGCCGAACGCGGGATATTAAATGTAGTAATTCAAATCGTAATATATAGTAATACACATTATTTTATGTAGTAATAACACAAACTATTTATATAATAATACAAATTCTTTTATTTAGTAACACGTTTTTTCTAGTGTTTTTATTGATGTAGTAACTCACATTATAATATGTAGTAACATATATTATCGCATGTAGTAAACACAATAATCATGTTATAATACAAATTGTTTTATTGCAGGATGATGCGAAAAATATTCATAGATCATTTGATAAAGTTACATATAGTAACAAACGCCTATTAAATGTAGTAATTCAAATTGTAGTATGTAGTAACATATTGTATAATTTTTTATGTAGTAAAACACATTATTACATGTAGTAATAACACAATTTTATATAGTACTCCCTCCGTCCCGGAGGAACTTGCACCTTTGGGATGACACACATTTTAATAAATGTGTAAGAAAAAGTGTAATGAGTGATGTTTTGAGGGGTAGTTTTGTAAACTTTTATGAATAAAGTAAAGTAAAAGGTAGATTGAGTGTAAAAAAGTAATGACATATGGGTAAATATGTGTATATTTTGAGGGTGAGGTTATATATGACAATATTTCCTTTTATGGAGTGTGCAAATTGGTATGGGACATCCATATATAGAAAGTGTGCAAATTCTTATGGGACAAAGGGAGTAATATTGATTCTTTTATGTAATAAAATATTTTTTTTTCTATTATTTTTATTGATTAAGTAACCCACATTATAATATATAGTAACATATATTATTGCATGTAAGTAAGATATATTATTGCACGTAATACAAAATAACATTGATCCATAATAATTATTAAAGTTTTTTTTAAAAAAAATATTAAAGAATATATAAAGAAATATAAAATATTTAAAGATTAAGGTCGTCGTAAATTGCAGCGTCCAATCGCGGCATGCGGTGACCGAAAACTGCTCGGAGAAGAGTCAGAAAACGACCATGTTCAATTTCTGTCAGTGGGTGCATTTATAAAAAATGTGGGTGTGAATTGAGATGTCAGTGGGTGCATTTAAAAAAATGTGTATGTGAATTAAGCTGTCAGTGGGTATATTTATAAAGAACATTTGTGTGAATGACTGAAATGCATATAGACAATATTTCACATAAGACTAGCCCTTTTTATTTTTATAAAGTGTTATTCATATAATATGATGGAGAAAACAAATAAAATTAAACGATTATATGTAATTTGACGTGGCGAGCTCCGTCAAGCCACGTCATCGATTACTAAGGTAAGGATGGAGTTTTTTATAATAATCGTAGCCACGTCATCGATTGCTGAGGTAAGATTGGAGTTTTTTATAATAATCGTGAAGTTCGTGATTAAATTGATAGGTGTATTTATTTAAAATTAACCCTAATAAAAATATGGAATTCATTAATTTCAAATGAGTTTATTTGCTAGGTTCTATAAAATCAATGATGAGGTGAGCCGGAAGATAAAAAAAGGTTACAAACAAATTTATATATAACCAAAAGTACTATTAGTAACATTTTTTTGTCCAAAGATTTATTCAAAAGCTTAATTCTGATGGTAAAATAAAATAAAATCGAAATAAATTGGAAAACTGAAGTAATGACAAAATATGTTAGCTCCCTTCTAAAAATACAAAACATATCATGATAAAAGTATGGGTTAAAAGAGATAATTATGGGTTTTCTGTTAATTAATTTTAAATGGGTTGAATATATATAATAAATTATATTTTTCTTTTATATGATAAATATCATTTTCAATAATTTATAAACTTAATGTATTTAAAAAATAAAAAATTAATAACATAAATTATAAATATTATATTTTAAAATTGTACACTAACATATTATTTGATACGATGAATAAATCAATTCATATATATATATATATATATATATATATATAATGTACTTATATTTATTTATTTATTAACATTTCGCATCTCATCTAGTAATAATAATAATTGGGGCAAAATAAGAGGAATGGGTTTGGATTTTGAGTGAAATACTCTTTATACATTTTTAAAAAATATAGTTAAATTTAAATTTTTTGATTATACTACCTTTCTCACATCCACATTTATTTGTATATTTGACTTATTCGTATGTATTACGATCATTTGCACATCCTTACAAAGAAAAATTTTCTATAAACTCCACACTTACAATATTCAAATATTTTTACAAAATGTCATTACTTTTATACTCAATTCAATCAATTATTTTTATTTTATTTTGGGTTAATTGTAAAAAAAATTACGAACTTTACCGTTTTTATCAATTACAACATATTCTTTTTTTCTTTACAATTTGATACACCACCTTTTTAAGTTTTACAATTCAATGCATCTATCAATTTTCTGGCAACAATTAAATCACAATGCGATTGTCAGAGCTGGCGAGGTACCACATAAATGTCACGAATGATGAATAATTTATCTTTTTAATTTTTAAAACTTTTTTAACTAAAAAAAATACTAAAAAAATCGTTTTAAACTAAAAACAATACTAAAAAAATTATTTTTAAAAATAAATAATAAACCAATTAATTATTATCATTTCTCCCAAAACTCAAAAGAATAGGATTGCGTTCTCCAAATCACAGTCCACAAAAAATAATGTGAAATTTTGCATATTATTTTTATTTAAAAACTTTTTTAAAATAAATAAATAATGTTTTATTAATCAGTCGTGACATTTACGTGAGCATTTGTATAGAATTTTAATGCGGTTTCGATATATACATCATTCATGTGTTGCCGAAAAATAAACACATGCATCGAATTGTAAAATTTAAAAAGGTGATGTATTATATTGCAAAAAAAAAAAAAAAGAATATGTTATAATTGATAAATACTGTAAAGGTTGTAATTTTTTTTGCAATTAACCCTTTTATTTTCATAAAAGTTTGTAAAATCATCACACAAGTCTCAACACTGTATAATTATTATACTTTTTTTAAAATTTGTGTAACAAAAATATGGTTCAAATTAGGGCATGAACTAGTACTAGAGTGAATGAAATAATTTAGGCAAAATAAAATTGTCACGAAAAGTTAAAAGACCTTTTGGGTTTTTATGCATGTTGAAACTTGAAAGTATACCAGCAGTTGGAACCATCACTTACAACCTATGAGCAAGGTTGTAGAAATCGGAAATCGCTGATCGGGCGTTTTCTGTCCGCCTAGCGCCTAGGCCGCCTAGGCGTCGACTAGGAAATCCGATTTTTTTTTTTTCTTTTTTGTAAATTTAAAAAATTTAAAAACAAAGAATTATTAATAGTTAATACTAAAAAAAAGTTCATAATAAAGACAAAACTAAAAAACACATAATAATTAATACTAAAAAACAGTTCATAATAAAGATAAAACAACTAATTTCCACATGTTTCAAATTAACATCTCAAATTCACATCACAAAAAAATCATGTTTCAATGTTTCACATGAAATGGTCAAAATATTCAATTAACTAAACTAATTAAGTTAGGCATTTGGTTGATTGTCGGTAGTAATCTCTTCATTTTTTTTAATGTTTCACAATTTGCTGTAGGGTAAATTAAAATGTAATGGTAATTTTTGTTTTTTTATTTTTTATTTTATTTACTGAGTATAAAACGACGTCGTTTTGGAATTTAAAATAAAAAAAAAATTAAAAAATACGTGATTAGTCGGGAACAGCCGCCTAGGCGGCGACTAGTGGCCCAACCGACTTTGTTGGCCGATTTGCATGAAATCCCCTCGGAAGCCTCCCGCCTAGCGACTAGTCACAACACTGCCTATGAGTTATGACTAATGCACAAAAATTTAGTCAACTAATTGATTTTATAACTTGTTTAAAAAAAAAAAATGATTTTATTTTATATCTCTTCCTAATTTAAAAAAAATTAATTTGGATTGTGACATCCAATCAGAGACAGCCTCAAAACATTCAAATCAACCGGCCATGGAGAGCCGGCTGCGATTTCCCTCGCTTTCTAGTAATTAAATTTAAATAGTACTCTCTCCGTCCCGTATTAACTTTCATAGGTATGTGGACACGTAAATTAAGAAAGTGTAATAATGAGTGGAGTTTTGAGGGGTAATTTTGTAAAATTTTATGTATAAAGTAAAGAATGAGTTGACTTTTGTGTATGTGTGGAGAAAAAGTAATGACATTTGTGTAAAATTGAGGATATTTTAAGGGTGAAGTTTATAAAGGGTTTTCCATTTTAAGGGTGTGAAAGTTGTTGTGGGACGTCACGAAAAGGAAAAGGTGAAAATTATTGTGGGATGGAGGGAGTACTATAATTTATTTTACAACACATGCCTATAAAGAAAAAATATTAATCGTTCCCCTCTATGTTTTCCCTTTAAATGTTTTGATTAACAAATATGATAAAATAATAAAAATGGTGTAAATATTGTGATTGTAAGTGAAAAAATAATAAATGAGTATAATAAAATAATACTATATGTAGTACAAGCGATACGTTTGAAAACAAAAATAATACTGTTGTGTTAAAAATAGGATTTTATTTTTTATCGTGGAACATTTCGAAAAGAAAAATGATAAAGTTGTAGCGGGACGGAGCGATTTCAACCCTTTTTTAGTCGAATTCTTTTACAACATCATTTCAAGTAAATTTCTTTAAATTTACAGTTATTTTTGGTCAGATATTTGAAATTACTTTTTTTTTTCTTCTTTGATCAATGCTCGATTTATGGTGTAATGAAAAAGACATATGAGTAATAAGTCGACAGTTTGTTATAGTTTATTAATTTTGGACCAAGTAGATGGTGTGTAGCTTTCTTGACTAATATTTGGGAAAAAGTTATTGATGTGACATTCCTTGATGATTATTCTATTGAATTAATTTTGACATACGGAGTATTTCAAATTATAATTATACTAGATGGTTTATTTTGAAAATAAAATTTCAAGAAGTGCAGGTTGCAAAATAGGTGTGAATATTAAGATGATAACTTTAATTATGAACTTTTTTGTGAAGAGGAAAATTATTATTAAAAGTAAAATATTATGAACAAGTTGTATGTCAATGTGTTCGCATCTCAACAATTACTCAGTCTAAAAGATATGTTGAACTATAACTGTTTGCACGATCAACAATACTGAATTTAAATCCTTTAAAACCTGCATCACAAGTACAACAAAAGAAATGAAAAAAAGAAATCTTCAAAGTAGAAAAACCCATTAACGGACATAAACCACAATAAATGTGGTGAATATCCATTTAGAAAACTTGAGAAGAGGGAAAACAAAAAAAGAAATGGATCCAATCCATCGTGAACTAATTTAATTTCATTTAAAAGTTTGAATTTAATTCATTTATATATATTAATTTATCGGGTAGGGCTGCTGTGTACTCAAGTACACGGTGTACTTGAGTCCACTTGCAGGCTTGCAGTCCTAATTATGTGAATAAATAACATATTGCATGCTCATATACCAACTAGCCGTTACAGCCTAATGGTCGCCCATTGAGTTTTTCACCACTAGGATTATAAAAGTGCAAAACTAATAACCAGTGTATCCTTGATACTTATAGAAGTGCAAGATTAAATAATAAAATGTGTGAAATTAATAACAATTTTTTTAAAAAAAAATAGAAACAGTTTATCTAGATTATAAAAGTGCAAGGCAATAACCAAAAGGTGTATCATTGATAGTCATAAAAGTGCAAGTTTAAATAATAAAATGTGTGAAATTAATAACATTTTTTAAAAAAAAAATTAGAAACAGTTTATCTAGCTTATAAAAGTGCAAGACTAATAACCAAAAGGTGTATTGTTGATAGTCATAAAAGTGCAAGATTAAATAATAAAATGTGTGAAATTAATAACAATTTTTTTAAAAAAAATTAGAAACAGTTTATCTAGATTATAAAAGTGCAAGACTAATAACCAAAAGGTGTATCTTGATAGTCATAAAAATGCAAGATTAAATAATAAAATTTGTGAAATTAATAACAATTTTTTTAAAAAAATTAGGAACAGTTTATCTAGATTATAAAAGTGCAAGACTAATAACAAAAAGGTGTATCATTGATAGTCATAAAAGTGCAAGTTTAAATAATAAAATGTGTCAAATTAATAACAATGTTTTTCAAAAAATTAGGAACAGTTTATGTATATTATAAAAGTGCAATTATTAATAACCAAAATGTGTATTTTAATTGTCATAAAAAGTGCAAGAATAAATAAAAAAATGTGTGAAATTAATAACATTTAAAAAAAATTAGAAACAGTTTATTTAGATTATAAAAGTGCAAGTACTAATAACCAAAACGTGTAACATAAATAGTCATAAAAGTGCAAGCTTAAATAATTAAATGTGTGAAATTAATATCATTAAAATTTTAGCATCAATTTATCTAGATTATAAAAGTGCAAGAACTAATAACCAAAACGTGTATGATAATAGAAATAAAAGTGCAAGATTTTAAATAATAAATTGTGTAAAATTAATAACTATTTAAAAAAAATGGCAACAGTTTATCTAGATTATAAAAGTGCAAGAAGTAATAACCAAAAGGTGTATCATTATAGTCCAAAAGGTGCAAGTTGAACTAGTAAAAAAAAATGACCAGCACTTAGTAATACAATGTTGCATTTTTGCTGAAAATAAAAATTATCAGTAACAAGTATAATCTAAAACAAACGTGGATTGGGAGTAATTGAGCCAAATTCATTTAAACCAACAAGAATCGTTATTTTTTCTCTATCCTTCCTCTTATTCTTCTTATTCTTCTCAAGTGCACCTTTTATTCTCTTTCCTCTTCCTTTTGTTTTAGATATTGCAGGGTCCAATATCACAGTTGACGTGTTCAAATTTGCACTCCTCTTAGACTTCAATGCAGCAATAGAGGAAGAAAACTTCTTCAAACCTTCATCTATAATATCAACTGCTTCATCATCATCTTCACAACTCAAAGCAAGATTATAAAATGCTCGTGAAACTCTATGTGTCCATGGTAACCTATTTCCTTTCAAACAAATTTCAATACCTTTTCCAAACTTGTCCCAAACATATGATTTAGCTAACTTGGTCCACCTATTTTTAATATAACCTTCTGGTATTCTTGAAACATTATTCATAAGGAGAACTCTTAGGGAATGATAATACAACATCCCAAATTCTTCATACCTCAAGCAATCACACATAATGAAATTCAGGGCCTCAGGCTGCTATCAAAAATTACCTCATTGCTACTGTCTCCCATAGGAGATGTAAGCTTATACAGTGTTGTGGTGTCTTGAATGTATCGAATAAGTATACAATTTGCTGAAATGCCTTTCATGAGCTCTTTGTTAAACTTTGAAAAAAGAGCTAAGGTGTATACCTGAGAAGCATGCCACACTAACCCACACATTATGTAACCGGTGTCAGGACGTACCCTAGAGCAATTGAATTCATCATGTTGTTCAGCTCTTCTCCAACGTTGAACGGTTTCCTTGAAAATACCATAAAAACCAGTCAACGAAGTAGTTGGATTTGCACTGAAACCAATGGCATGATTGACACTTTCACTTCTTTGGGATGAACGAATTCCAGCTGAAAATGAATTATTGTTCAATGCAGTGCACCATTTTTGCTTCAAGCTATATAACCTTTGAAACCAATCATTATTCTCCAATTTATACTCTGTAATCAAAGTCCTCCAACACCTTTCGAATTCTTCTTCATTACCACAGTCCGCCAAACACTTATTAAACATATCCTTAAACGCACAATCAGTTTTCAATTCTCCAAATTTAGACACTGCATTTTGGTATATGTGCCAGAGACATAATCTGTGTCTTGATTCTGAAAAACACTGTAAAAAAAAAGATCATTTTTTAATAAACAATTTATACACTTTTCATATACAAATCATGCACCTTTTCCACATTCAACATACACCTTTCTGATGTAAGACTTCCATTGTTCAGCATAAAAATAACAATAAAAATAGAAAACTATTTAGCATAAAATTGATGCACTTTTCATGTAACAATCATAAACCTTTTACATAAAAGGCATACAGTATCCTAATATCAGACCTGAACTTTTAAATTAAAACAATTATTTTAAATAAAAGTCCTCATACCTTCTCAATGGCATTCGAAATTGCCAGATCCTGATCTGTGAATATTGTAACAGGACATTTTCCTTGCATTGATTTCTTGAAAACATCGAACAACAACTCAAATGTTTCAGCCTTTTCATCTGAAATAAATGCACACTCAAACATGGAGTTTTTCCAATGATTATTCACACCTACGAATGGAGCACAAATCGGACTATAATGATTTGTTCTATAAGTGGTATCAAAAACCATTACATCCGCCGCAATCAGGCGCCCTGTCCTCGCAACCGAATTCCTCAGTCGAATTCGACTCGTCGGAGCTGAGCGGGGCGGCAGGAGCAGGTGGGTCCGACGAGCCGGCCCGAACCCTGAAGCGGCCCCGGCTGGTGTGGACCCCACAGCTGCACAAGAGATTCGTTGACGTCGTAGCTCATTTAGGGATTAAAAACGTCGTTCCCAAGACAATAAGGGCAAAGAGAGTTGTGTGTGAATGGAATCGTGTATGAGGAGAAATCGGATGTGAAGCGCGCGAAAAACGAGAAAAGAAATAAAATAATTTAATATAATATATCATGGGCTGCGGGTCGGATCGAAAAAATTGGGTCGGGTAAAAGCATTGGATAGGATAGGGCTACACATGGGCCTAGAGTACACCATATACTCAGAAACATACAAGAATTTGGCTAATTTATCTAACACTTTTATCATTCATGAGTTTGATTATCACCTGAAAATGAGGCTCAAGAAGTTGACAATTTAATATGGTTATAGTTATTTTTAGCGAAATTTGAAATTTAAACTCAGAACGTGAGCAAGTCTAAATTTTGATATCATAAAAGAATTTCATAGGTAAAATACGTTAAATTAAATTTCAAAAGTACTACTCCTTTGTGTTAATGTTTAGTTTCTGTTTCAGTCACAGTATTGGTTTAGGTAGCTTTGATTATACTAGTGTTATTTAGTAAAGACAGTGGATTAGGTTAAATTAAATAATAATTATATATATATATAATAATAAACAAAGTAATGAATACTTTAGGATTCAATTTCACATTAGAAACAATATTAGTTCAATTTCATTTTTTTTTATTAATTTCATTATTTAAATTTTCTTTTTAAAATTAATATTATTTACATTATTTTATCCCAATTAATTATTCATTTTATTTATAAATAAATTCTAAAATATTCATTATAATACCCATCAATATAGTACTAGAATTTTTAGTGTGTATAATGTAATGACATTTAATGTAATAATATTAAGATATTTTAAGTGAATTATTAAAACGTTTTTTACTATTTTAAGTATAATCGAGTAGAAATGTCAAAATGAATCAAAGTAAGGAATGAGAGAGTATTACTCCACCTCCGTTCATCAGTTAATTTCACATTTTTCTTTTATCACGTTCTACACAAATGTCATTACTTTTTCTCCACGCATACAAACGCTTTCATGGCTTCCACCGGTCCAGTCTTGTTTCCCGTTGTTTGTACTCTCTTTATATAGATAGCTTCCCAAAAACACGTCAGCCCTCTCCTCTCTCTAACAATGCATGTTTTTCTCCACAAATGTATGCGATGCCTACATCAACAGCAACGGGCCGTAACGTAATTAAATCTTTATTTTGTTGTGTTTTGATTTCAATATAAAAGTAGGTCTGGTGACATAGACACGACCCATTCATAATCAGAAGACAGTTTCCAACGTCTATGTGCAATTCAAATAATGATTACTCCCTCGAATGAACCTGATGCTTAAATCTTTTACATTAGCAAAAAGACAATGTGGTTTGACTGGAATCTTGTGCAGGATTATGCTTCCTCATTCCTAATTTCCTGGTATTTTTTAATTTAGCTCGAGCCCACCACATGTTTGTTAATTTGTCACACAGAAGAAATATTACAACTCTTGAAAGTGAAAGGAACGGTTTTGAAATGATTCCCAATTTAATATATTATTGCTTGCTTCTTACAAGTTTATGGTTAAAAGGTCCCTTCATTGCTCATTTTGCTACTCTTCAACATTTTTTCACATCTAAATCATTAAAAGGTCTATTACCTTACAGTAAAGAATATACATAGGTTTGGTTTTTTGTGAAGGTTTCATTGAATTTAAAGTAGTTAGGCTTCGAGAAAGGTCGATTTTGTGCGAAAATCGAAGTCGTCGTTGCTTTTCCTTAGTAGAAAAAGTTACAAAATTTGGAGAGTTATGAGTTCTTTTTTATTGTTTCTGTGAAAGATTATCATTGTTATCAATACGATACGAACAAAACAGGCTGTTTGATTACAAACAAGCCCGTTTTGTTCTTGTTGTATTTAAAAGAACGAATTTGTTGGAGATGGAGGGAAGGAGCTTCTCGGAGCTTTATAGGAACACAAGCGAGGAGATGTTCATAAAGACAGTGATGGACACCTCGGTTGGAATGCCAGCTCCAACAATGGAGATGTTGGGATTTAAGAATCTTACTCAAAATTTTCGAACCGACAGTGAGGAACTCTTCAAAAGCTGGCTTACGAATGGCGAGGCAAGCAACTGTATTATTTTCGGTTGGTTTGATAGTGTATTTGATTGAAAAACAATGTTTTATCTGTTATATATACGAACCTAAATAGAAAGGAAGGTAGTTAGTGATCAAGTTTGTTGGAAATTATTTATTGATAGTTTGTTTGAATTCTCACAAGTTTTATAAATTGGTGTGGATTTTACCAGAATAGTGGATGTCATTCGACTAATATGGGGCATCGTCCACGCCAACCATCGAGAAGGTTAGTCTGTTTCGAAGTTCAAGCAACTTGTAATTATGTGTGTCATTTTTAACTTAAAAAAAAATGAAATGATACAGGATCTCTACAGAACTAGCAAGTTTAAGTAATCAAAATGGTGGTGCAATCCAGAAGAAAATAAACGACGACATGATATTTCCACAGACTCCTTCTATGGCTGCTGGTTCTTCTAATGATTTCGACTCAACGAGGTGAGATCAACTTTGAAATATATAGATTTCCAGTCCCTCAAATTCATTGCTGTAAATGTTTTTCTTCATTATGGTTTTTTTTTTCCATCAGGACTGGCGTTGAAAAGGGACTGCAGTGTAGTAATCTGTTCTTGGCCAAGGTATAAACATATTATTGTAATAAGTTTGAAAAAGAATCTTACATGAAGTTTCAGAATGAATCTGATTGTTAACTTAACACAGGCATGGTTTCACAGTTCTCAGCCAATGACTAGGAGTCGATCCTCTGAGTTAAGGTACCTATCGAATCGTAAATTTAGGGAAAATGTTTTTTTTTAATGCCTGTAAGTTGGCCCATATTTTGTTTCACGACACTCCACTTTTCCGAATTGAATTTTGTCTTGTTAACTTTCAACATTCAACTTTTTAGTCGTTTTTAGTCTTTTGACCAGCTACAAAGGTGAGCAACCGGTTTTGAACTGATTGGGTTATATGAATTGTATTGAATTTGTTGAAGGAGGAGATATGTTGCTATGCAAAACTCACAAACACCAATGGGTATTGAGGCGGCCATGCTTGAAGCATCTGGAAGTGGAGTTAACAGCTTCAAACAAGAACATACAGATGCAAACAACGTTTCCATATACGAAAATCCTAACAATTTCAATGCATTTACATCTCCGTCTAACTCATCTTCATCTACTTTCCAAGTGGGGGGTATGGATAAGATCTCGTCCGTTGTGACCATGCTCAAGGGTACACTAGAGCGTAAGAAGCTTGTCGAGAAAGAGGATATTTGTTTTGGCTATTATAATGGTACGGAAGAAATTCATGCATTTGGAATTCAGGAAAGCTTTGAAGATGTGCCAAGACTCGGAGTTGAAGAAACGAGAGTCCTGCAAACGATTGAAGAGTCTTTAATGGAAGGTATTATGGGTCCTCTCACAATATCGCAGGAACCATCTCAAAGTGAATCATCAGCTGCTACTCAGCCTCTAGTTTCAAATGGCTTAGATATGTTTGACGATCCTTGCTTTTCAGCACAAGCGCCTAGCGTTTGTGAGAGTTCCAGGAATCAGTTGGGAAATCGAACGAGTCCAGAAGATTGTTCCGGGAGTAAAGGTACTGATAATCACTCTTTTCAAATGGTCTTATTCTGGTTTATTTAACAATTAAAGGAGTTGTTCTCTTTTTCTGGCTTTAGATTTCAGAGAACGTATATATGATAACTCAAGAGAAGATCAGAAGGTACTTTTCGATCATTATATACTCAAGACGATGCTACTATAATATCTGAATCCAACTATTCTTGCTTTTTATATCATGAGCAGAAAGGAAGTCTAACACGATATGGGTCCGTGACTTCAGCAGGTTCAGGTTTGAACGAATGTTTAATGACTATTTTAGATGCATTTTCCATACTCTGTACCAATTCTGTTCATGTTATGCAGTGGACAGAGGAGATCCAACCAAAAAGCGTAGGGTGGAGCGATCGCGCAAGTATGTATAACTTTATAAACTTCAATCAGTTTATTATTATGTGATCACATGTTTGGTCTTGAACAATAAGAATGTGGAAATTGTGTCATTTCATAATAATTCTAATGAAGAAGAAGTTAGTACTGACTATTGTGAGTAATAAAGAATGGCAGAAGCAAAGGAAAGAAGCTCAACACCGGTGATCCCATCCGATATGCAATCCATTTTGAAGCGATGTGAGAATCTGGAGAAGGAAGTGCGTTCGCTTAAACTTAACTTGTCTTTCATGAACAGGTACTAATATCCTAAGACACAGTCTTGTCTTGTGAATCAATTTTATCGTGTATTTTAAACAGTATTAGTTGTTAATACTTGTAGAGTGATACTGTAAAACCACTTACATAAGACCATCTCGTATCTTAATTTTTTCCATGCACATCGATTGACTAAGGCGACTGTTTGTTGACAAATCGCAGGAAAGATTCGGAGCAAACGAAGCAAATTGAAGAACTTCAGAAACAGAATGAGGATTTGGCAGATGAAAAGCAGAGGCTTCTTGAAGAAATAGAGAGGATAGTTGCAGAAACTGGGAATATGTGACTATTTTACCATTCTTATCTCTACTATTATGTGTTCCATAACATCACAATCTTATCATCTTTCTACATAAAAAGTTGAACACCATTCTTCTTACAAAGCCAAGTATATTTTGTAGAAATTACCTAAAAAATATGGGGTATTGGGAGGAATAAATCACTGTACTCAACTTTTGAAATCATCATTCCTTAACTTAAGGAAAAATATACATAGTATTTGAAATAAATTCAATAATGATCGTTCTATTCAGTATTCTCAATCTATTTCTGCAAATAAACGTAGACAAAAATGATTGGTAAGTGAAGAATAGTGAAATAATTGAGGGATAATGATTACAGAGAAAGATATATTTAATCAAAATAAGATAATGACCAAGTCACATTATCCTGCACCATTGTTCTTTTATTTGCATTAACGGGAGAAAATGTCAAGTTTGGTCACCGAGAGTAACTTAGATCGAGTCCAACTTTAGTCATCTAACTTTGCACCTTTTCAATTTGAATCTTGTAAGATGATCAGGACTAAAATTGAGAAATTGTAAAGTTACAGGACTAAAGTTGAACTCAACCTAAGTTACATGACTAAAATTAATACCGCAAGAGCTAAAAGTGAGAAAGTACAACTTTAAACGGGGTCCCTGTAAGTGAACAGTGAGATTAGTCCTCCGAATTAGTTGGTCCTTGGACCGGATACCAAGGCATAAAAAAAAATCTCAAACTCACATTTCATATACAAGCCAGATTACACACTCTCTTGTGACAGACTATCAAAGTTTATCAAATTGTCAAAAATACATACAGTAAATATATCATGGCAGAAAATGAAACTTTTGCAGGGTGATAATATATGAAGCTGCATGTAGAATAGGGATAGTCTAATTTCATTTCACAAGAAATTATTGGTACACAAAAAAGTTTTACAAGCTGTACAGGTGACTGTGAGCAGAGAGTTCTATTCATACTGGTACACAAAAATGTTACATTATTTCATCATAATTCAGACTCATCAAATAGCACTACTAGAAAATTGAGTGCCATTCTATGTAAACAACAACATGTTTATGAGAGGCCAAGTCTTTTTAAGTATTGAAGGGTAATCCAACTCACAAAGGAGAAATACACTGCAAAGAAGCAAGCTCGTTTAATTATAACGTTACTTGGAAACGATTTGGACATCCACAATGCAAGGCGTCGAAGAACCATGGATAACAATGGCCGGAGAAGTCCGATCAACGTAACTGATAACAACGATGTTATGAAGCCAGTTACAAGTCCAGCAATTATATCCCATCTCCACTTATTAAATGGGTTCACACTCGAAAACCAAGACTTCATTATCCTTGTAAATCTGAGATGAAGAAAGCATTTAGTTTATACTAGAAAAAAAAATGCAAAGAGAAAATCATAGCCAGTGACTTGAATGCATACGGGTTAACTTATGTGTAAGCACCTAAGCAGCAAAATTGCTTCTAGGAACACGGCGTCAAAGCCCAATGCAAGTGTGTAATGAGACTAGGTGATAGGTTTTAATGATACATGGAATGCATTTGACACAATGAAGAATGGACAAAAACTTCTACGAACTTGATTCACGAAAGTTTTATGGTGAACTCGGTTATAATGTCTAGCATATGAGAAGTATTACTGTTTAGTGATTTTGAAATAATAACACATAAAATCAAGCATTTTTTAAATGGTGATACTTCGTATATCTTACTAATTACATAAAACATATACTATATCCTTAGCATCATATATATCTACTATTTATATAAAACATAATGATTCCAAAATGGTTCTTGTTCTCTTTATCCCCCGCTCCACATTGGTAGAAGAGCTTGAGGATCTTTTCCCAGCAAACCTACAAAACCTTCTAGAATCTTTTCTCCAAAAATCTAGAAAACATGTTCAAGTGCAAATTTTCCTGGGTTCTAGGTTTGAGAGTACACAACCTGCTATTAAGGCTAACAAATTGACAAGCCAAGTGTGAGAATCGTGATTCAATAGTCAATGAGCCATTCCACGCTGGAGGCTTGTCCTCGAGGTTGCACTCGTGTAGATAACACAGAGAAATCGTGGAAGACAATTCTTATTGTGCATTCTTATTAACCATACCATTAACAGATGTCAAAATGCATCAAAAGGTCCCTAAACTATCAACTTTTGTATTGATAGACCCCTAAACTATTTTTTATTTTATGAAACTCATCAAGTATTGAAATTCTATTTCATGAGCTCCCAAAATGCAGCAATTGATTGAATTTATCGATTCACCTTAACAATCCTGCTAAAAAACATACATATCACCTTTATTTAATCATAATTATATACAAAAGTATTTTTCATAAGTTATTTTAGGTACCCATCACCTAAAGAATTAAGGTTAAAATGACTTGAATAACACATTTGAATATTAGTAAAAATGCCCTTTAAAAAAAAAAGAATATTAGTAAAATTAGTGTACATATTATTTAATGGGACCGTTAAGATATATCGATTTTTTTGTCAATTTTCGTCTTGAGGGAGCTCGTGAAATCAAATTTCAATATTTGAACGGTTTTTTTAAACAAATTCTTTTAGGAACCTATTAAAAAAATTAATAATTTGGGAATCTGTAAAGACTGTAATGCATTATGCCTTAAAAGATTAAGAAAAATGCAAAAAGATGATTTACATGCAGACCTTTTATTCATGCCAACTTTTAGGTCAAATTTAGCTTGGAGCAATATGATCATTATCTAATTGTTTCTGACCGTGTCACCATCTCTACATAGGAAATAAATTTTCCCAATCCATTTTTCAAATCTTGGTAACAGAAATATAATTGGCCTCCTGAGGTACACAAACTTTGTAATCATATGTTTTACCATAAAATAGTTATTACTAAATTATTGGGAGCCAAGAATGGTAAATACAATTATTACTCATTATTTAATCAACACAGCTAGGGTATTTAAAGAGCAAATATGAAATTCATGTAAATATACAAATTAACCATATATAAATAACTGTTTCATATACTTACAGTATGGAATATCGTTTAAGCATCTCAACAGTAGAAGGATCCTCAGCTTGGCAATTAAATAAATCTTCGTGATTTATGTTCACCTTAGAAATTCCCAATGTGTACCAGCACTCATATGTTTCATTTACCTGGATGATCAAGTACAAAAGGATGTTTAGCTCACATCAAAGAGATAGAATATAGAAATCTAGCAAATTTAGCATAAGAATATAGAGATCTAGCAAATTTAAGGTAAATATCTAGCAAATTTAAAGACAAAACTTGTAAGAATATAGAGATCTAGCAAAATTCGATTATCTTTCTACCTCTTGTGCCTGAGGCTAAGGCTTCAATACTCACCTTAAATATATCTTTGGTCAACCACGCAGCACCAAAATTGGGTCTACAGTTGTTTGGGAGGGCTTCATTTGGGGCCTCAGCAAATGCAAACTTTGCTTGCCCTGAATGATCTATGTATTCAACCTGTGAAGTTAAATCAAATTATGTGTACAATGTAAAACCTAGAAAGAGTGCCTGGAAACAAATGACAAAATACTCACACCAATATACAAAATCTGAACTCCTTTTACCTATTGAACCTACACTGGTGCAAGATTTGTTCAACTTAATGTGTGTATTGTAAAAGATATAGTCCAACTGGCAAGTGCCAAGTTAAAAGGAAATCATTATCAAGATAAATAAAAAACTACTGTAATGAGTCATAAATGGATAGTATAAATATCTTGATAATGTTTTCTGTTTCAACTTGACACTTGCCAATCGAACTTATTACAAGAAGCACATTAAATTGGACTGTTCTCGTTACGGTGCCGGTTCAACAAGTAATCTAGAAAACAAATACAGTAAAATTATTAAAGAAGTCATACATGTCACGAAATCGAGAGGCAAACAAATTTAATTCTCAACATTATTACAGTAAAGTATTTTCCCAGGAATGAAAAAAACAATTCCAAGTGTTTCAAAGTTTCATACATGGATTAAGAAAAGTCATAAAAAGCATACAATTAAATGCTAGCTGAGGATGCAGAAATTGAGGTTATATACATTTTCCACATGAATGTTGTCATGTGGGCACAGGAGGACACAATAGTATAAATGGAAATATGATTGTAATAGCTTCCCATATTTCTGCAATCTCTTAAGTCTTAAAGCTTTCTAGGTTACGGGATACTACTCAAATCTTAGGCATTAGTCCTGTTGTGATATAATTGCACTTTTGAGCTCACCTAATAGTTAACACTAAAACCTATCAGCACCGAAAATTGTTCCAGTCATTTTGATTTAAGACGAGAATCTAGTCAGCATGCATATAACTGCAGTAAATGGCCCTTGTTCAGATGCTAATTTTATGGTCTGATAAAAAGATCTAAGTGAAAAAAAATCTACTGTAGGCTGTTACTGCATAATACCTGGTAATTCAGAAAAAGATATAGCGGACTAGTAGACTGGCCTGATGTAGATTAGCAAGGGATCGGTATCAAGATCCTATGCCACAAACTATACAAATGTCCAGCACAATATAAGTTTTACAAAGAACCACGCTTTAAATCAATTTATCTAACAAGTGAACAAATTAAAACATAAATACCATATATTTAAGCAATCATTCAAATTCAACTACACCCCAAATGGAAAGTGTTCATCAAACTGTTTTCAGGAGAAAAACTTTATATCATGAGAGAAATAATCACCTTAAATACAGAAGCCCAATAGTAGTCAAAATGGCATCGATACCTTTTCCGTTCAAATGGGTAAAAGACATGTTTGGCTTTGTAATTTAAAAGACCCAATTCACAGACCTTAGATGACCTCAGATCAACACCTGCAGAGACATCAAGATCACTGTTGACTTTTAGTTTGCTTTGTATAAAAAATAAATAAGGAATACACACAAGCAATGAATCCGAAAGGAAGCTGTATAAAACATCAGCCGCGACAAGTAAACCCTATGGCTGACCAAATGTTGGGATTTATATGAAATCAAAATCAAGAGAACAAAATTACCAATACTCAAGTATTGGTTGAAGCTGTGACTTAAACATCAAGATTCACAATTCACATCATGGTCTACTTTGGCACACCCATAACAAATTAACCTAGCTAGCACGCACAACTATTTTCAATTATCTAACAACATCAATAAACCGAAAAATTAATAGTGAAGATGCGACCCCATTAAGTTCCTCTTGTAAACTGCATCCTATACATAGGTCCACTTACCATCCCCTTTATATGGCTTGACAATATCAGTATTTGCCCTAATTACTAAATAACAACAGCCGTGAAAAGAAGGGCATAACTTGATATACAAATTGGTTAAGAAACAACAAAAAGTTAAAACGAACGACACTTGAAATTGCCTCATTCTTCAACCAATTACCTCGAAAAATCAGAAGCCTCAATGTTCAAATTCACTGAAGATTTCCATTAAAAGCCCCAAACAAACAATAAAAAAGATAGTAAAATTCAATTGCTAGCAAAAGAAGCGGAGTATAATCGGTACTTACTGCTAGAAACAATTTTGCAGCGGGAGTGGACCGAAATTGGGCTCCAAATAGATAAATTCCCGATCAAAACAGCTAAGTAGAGCACGGAAAATGAAAGCAGCAGGAAGATTGAGAAGGAGAAAGCGATGAGAAAAAAGGAGCGCAAGAGTGTGCGATGTGGAGGAGTGTTAACTTTGTCGCCATCGCTCAACTCTTCCTGATTAATCTCAGGGGAATCCATGGTCCTTTTAACTGAATTTTGGAAGAACTCCCGACACCGGAGATTTCATCCGGTGATCGGAGCTTCACGGAATCGGAAGTTGTTTTCCGGTATGTGTGCGTATTTAAGGCACGACCACAGGAAAGATCTTGGCAACCGCAAAAGCTGTAATCTTTGGACTACCAATTGAATATTGAACTCATTTTCTGAATAAATGTATTTTTTATTTTTTTATCGGCTATTTTTTTAATTTTAAAATAGTTTTTAGGCTTATTAAATTCAACTAAAAAGTTGAATTTAATAAATAAATAAATAAATAAAGTAATACACCATCCACACCAATTTTATTATGTAGTTTAATATAAGAGTTACTAATATTAAATAAAATAAAGTAAAGAATATTAAAGTTTTTTGAATAATAAAATAATACTCACACAGAAATTTGCACACTTTCCATATATGGATGTCTTATAACAATTTGCAATTTTGCACACTTTATAAAAGAAAATATCTTCATAACCCTCACCCTCAAAATATACTTTTATTTACCCGTATGCCATTATTTTTCAACACTCAATCTAACTTTTACTTTACTTTATTCATAAAACTTTACAAAACTACCCCTCAAAACATCACTCATTACACTTTTTCTTACACATTTCTTAGTATCATCCTAAGTGTGTAAATTCCTCCGGAACGGAGGGAGTATAATATAGAGTACGTAATATTTTTTAAAAAATATTAATAAATACTCCCTCCGTCCATCATAAGTGTGCTCATTTCTTTTTTTTTGGGTATACAAAAAATGTGCTTATTCTATTTAAATAATTAATTTTTGAATATTTTTTCTATTTTAATAACAAGATTGAGCACACTTTTGATGGATAGAGGGAGTATTAATTTTCTAGTAAGTAATTGTACTTTTTAGTTAAATAAAACTCCTACTACTGTTACTCCCTCCTTGAATGTCCCAAATTAAATTCATCTCAAAAACCTGTAAACCACGTTCTTTAAACATCTAAAAAATACTCCTTCCGTTCCGGAGGAACTTGCACCCTTTGATCGGCACACATTTTTTATTTTAAAAAATGTGTAAAAAAAAGTGTAATGATTGATGTTTTGAGGGGTAGTTTTGTAAACTTTTATTAATAAAGTAAAGTAAAAAGTAAATTAAGTGTAGAAAAGTAATGGCATATGGTAAATATGAGTATATTGCAAATTCATGTGGGACGGAGGGAGTACATATTTTTGTCCCAAGTACTAATCCTCCAAATTTTTAACTTTAAAATTAAGCTTTTATGTTTAAAAACAAGGTTTTTTTTATTATTATCAATAAACAAAGATAACCTATTCGGTTTGAAGATGATGATTATTTGAAATTTTGAATAGTGCTAAAAATTTAGCGACAATAAAAGTTATAATAAGTGTTTTTAATTCAGATAAAAAAATAACTTGTGCGATAATAAAAATTACTCCTAAAACACAAAATTTTGTAAATATATACTGTATAACTAATTTTAAAAGTCGAATAACTTATGACAAAAATCAAAACTGATACTCCCTCCATCCCATGTATATTTGTACATTTGTTATATTTTAATGTCTCATATTAATTTGCAAACTTAAAAAAATATATATATTTTTTTAACCTCCACCCTCAAAATACACATATTTACTCATATTTCATTACTTTTTCACACTCAATCTACCTTTTTTAAACTTTATTTATAAAACTTTATTTATAAAAGTTTTACAAAACTACACCTCAAAACATCACTCATTACACATTTTCTTAAGAAATGTGTGCAATCAAGGATTGCAAATTCCTTAAGGTTGTGTTTGGATGGAGGGATATTTGGGAAGGTATTTCAAATGGAAAGTTTTGAAAATAGATGGATTTCAAATGACATGGTTTTAGGGAGAATTTAAAATCCTCTCAATTTTAACTAAAAAAATATGCTAAGGATTTTAAATCCATTCATTTGTTTTTTTATCCAGACAAGTGGAGTGGAGTGGATTTAAATGGAGGATTTGAAATTCATTGATCAAATCCCTTCATCCAAACGGAGCCTAAGATCCTGAGTACAACTTAAGAGAGAAAATATATTTATCCTAAAACTTATCAATTTTGTACATGTTTTCTTTCACATTCACAAAGCTGAGTACATGTTGAAATCTTAATGAGCATCTAGCAAACAATAAACAGTTTCAAATACTAAGACGACTTATATGTATAAGACCGTCTCACACAAGACTCTTTCTTCTACAATTATTTAGAGTACAAATAAAGCAATGCATGAAGAAATATGTGCCTAGCACTGTATTTATCACAATTGTAAAAGGTGCAACAACAATCGTGACATATAATGTTACAAGAGAAGTAGTGCTGAGTCGCCCTAACGATAATCTGAGGAGAAAAATAGGAACATGAAATCTTGACAACAGCACTTTAATAAAATTATGCAGTAACAACCTGGCAAATAACTGGGATTCGGAAGCCTCTTAGAGCAAATGAAAATCATAAAATTGGACATACTCCCAATATAGATCTACCAATCAATCACCACAAAAGAAGACGATCAATGATGCACTCTTCATCTGAATCGTATGCCTAGTCAAGAAAAGAGTGGACAAAATATGAGTCAAGATTTCCAGAATTTAGCTCATTTTGGTTTTTCATACTAGCTATAACAGCACAAGGCTCATTTGATACTATTATTGTTCAAAGACACTCTAGTCTGGAGATAAAATCACAAACGGTCATGTGACTTTGAACGTGTGCAATTTTAGTTCTGTAATTTTTTTAATTTTTCAATTTGGTCCTTTTGGTGTCAATTCGGGTCCAAAAAGATCAAAATTGCAAAAGATAAAACTTACAGGACTAAATTGGACACAAAAAGGACCAAAATTGGCCCCAAAATGAAAAGTAACACAAAGGCCTATGAGTTTATCTCCCCACATACACAGAAATAATAAGAACTCTGAAGGACAGGGTACCTGTAATAACTTCAATTAATATATCTCGTCGTCAGGGATATCCGGTGTTAAAAACTTTCTAGGATCTTTGCTGATCTCCAAATAATCGAATGTGGAGGCCTTAACCTTATCAGGAACAGGCATAAGTGGGATAATGCTATCTCCATCAATGACTCCATCAATTATGCCATACTCAACAGCTTCCATAGGGGCCATATACCTATCTCTATCAATATCTTTCTCAACTTGTTCAAATGAGCGACCTGTGAAATCAGATATAATTCTTGTGACGTTCTTCTTGTTATGCATGACTTCCCGCGCTTGGATTTCCACATCTATTGCTTGCCCGCTAGCTCCCCCAAGTGGTTGATGAATCATGATTCGTGTGTTAGGCATTGCGTATCGCTTCCCTTTAGTACCACCACCAAGGATGATTGAAGCTGTTGATGCAGAAATGCCTAATGCAATTGTTGAAACATCAGCCCTCACTAGACGCACAACGTCAAATATGGCCATTGTAGCACTGAAGAATGGTGAAGATTAGTATAATTTAAACTTAAGAAAATGAAGAACTGAAGGAAGTCAATTCTAGTTATGCACTAATCTCAGAATTAAGAAACTAGTCTAGAATGCATCAGCAGATTATAATAAATTATGGGGGGTGTTTGCAGAAAATTATGCTTTCTGAGGAAGTGATTTAATTTAGTGATTTGAGAGAAAAGTTGCTAAATAGTGAAAGTGATAAGTGTTTTCATAATTTGTAAAATGTAGAAGTTGAGTTTTTGGTAAAAGGTTTGAATAGAGTAAAATATTAGTGAGAAGCTAGAATATGTTAGAAACATACCCCTCTTAGCTTTTAGATTAAAGATTCTAGATGATTAACTTAAGTAGAACCGTTCCATTTGAAAACACTCAAAATTACTTTTACACGCTAATGTAGATAATGATAATCACTTGTAACTTATAGAAAGCACCGTTATGTAAAACATGACTTCATTTAGCATGTACAATCTCGGTCAAGAGTCGGTTGCCACACTGGAAATCTCAGAAAGTGAATGCTATTTAGTAGCCTCAAACTACGGAATTCTCCTCAAGCAAACTATTAACCCCACTTATACCACAGGTTCTAGTAATTGTACAAGTCTAGATCAAGAATTGAATGCCCAGTTGGGGTTCCAAATTAGAGCATGAGAACTCTGAAGGTATTATAATCTCAAAAACTGCATCCATGCATAATATTTTCTATATATCCAACCATTTGCTTCGTTTGGATTACAGGGAGATTACAGGTATCAACAGATATAAGAAATGACATGATTGGCCCCAGTTGGAGATTATAGAGGAGAAGTGCATTTTATGGGTGTATTACTAGAAAAAAACTAGAATCTACAGATTCTACACAAGGCACACATGTTTGCTATTACAAGTAACAAATCCGCACAAATAAAATAGAAAACTAAAATTCAAAATCAACTCTCGAACTGTACAGTACTCGAGGTGTTGAAATGGTGGCAATCCAAGCAATACCTAGACAGTCGAATTATCTAAAAACAATTGAATTAATTTACTAAAGCTTGCAAATTTTAAGATAAGGAGCAACACTTGGGTGTACCAGTTGCACCGTGCAACTATGCACAACTAATATTGTTCAGTGAAAACAACTAACACAAACCAATTAATACATTTTAGTAAAACAACTAACAGCATTTAAAAATGCACTTGAATTACACATGCAACTGGTGCATATAAATATTTGTCTAAAATAAGTAGTCTGTAGTCACTGAGCAAGAAACATGCCTAGGGTGAAGAAAGAAAGACCACACAATACTATTTCTTCTGCCCATGTTTTCATGTCACTTAAATAACCCTGCATTAACAGGAATTACGCCGAAATTGATCTCACAAGTGAGTGAATAAAGGATTAATGTACATCAAAAGATGCCGGAAACATCAATTTGATATCTATAGATACATTACATTGTTGCTTATCAAGGAATAAAGAGAAAGTTGGAAATTATCTGAGATTCGTGCTTTCATGCCTAGAATGCTTGTCGAGCTTTCAGAATCAGCCGTAAATAATATAGTTGAACGCTCTTGTCAAAAAGAGCAAGAAGTTCACCAATGTTGGTCTTAAGAATAAACCATTCTTGAAACATTAGCTCCAAAAAGGAATGTACTAATATATATATTTTCATATTTTCAAAATTAGCTCCCGAATTCATAGTCTAATCTTTGCATATAGTTTGAAAAGAAAATTTCGGCCCACAAAACCATACACAGTTGAGATTTCGGATACTGAAATTCACAACATATAAATAAAATTGAAACCATATAATCCCCCATCTCAATGTTAAACTAAAAACCAATTACATATTTTTCCGTACTGTGTCTTGCATCACTCATTAGTCATTATACACGAATTTTACGACAAAAACAGAAAATAGTTAATAAAAATACAAACCCCAATTAATCGAGTTCAATTCAAATAGAAATTAACTGAACTCACCTGAGGGAGCCACCAGCGGAATTGATGAAGAGTCGGATATCCTTAGTGGAATCCTGGGCGTCGAGCAACAGAAGCTGACTGATGATAGCGTCAGCAACATAATCATCAATGCTATTTCCCAAGAACACAATCCTCTCCTTGAGCAACAACCCCATGGCATCAGTCTCTGCGGGGCGCATGGAGGTGGACGGACCCTGCGACACCGGATCGGAGAGGCGAAGAAGGAGGGAATCGGGAGATGAGGAGGGGGTGAAAGTCTGGTGGTTGAAGGAAGTTAGGGAGCATTTGAGGGGTGAAATAAGGGGTTTAGGAGAGTGCAGGAAGAGAGCTGCCGGAGGCGGAGTGTTAAGGAGGGAGGGGCGGCGGCAGGAGGGAAGAGAGTGGTGGGTGAACGGCGTAGAGAGGGTGAGAGCGTCCATAGCTAGTTTTCTGAGAACTCAGTGTGTGTGTCTGTGTGAGAGAGAGAAGAAATGGATAAAGGGACTTGGAATTGATATTAAGAAAAATTGTTGGGCTTTTGTGAATAAATGAAAGCCCGGCCCATTACCCTTCTTTTTTTTCTCGAGAAGTAAGACATTTTTTTATGTGAGAGGTAAATTAACATTTTTTTTTTTCGGCTTGCAAAAGTTGTTTTGTATGTTAAGTTCCTTTGAAAAAACCAATTTTTAAAATATAGGGCAGGTTTGTTTTGGGATTATGTAGGATGGGGAAAATTTGAATATGGAAATTTTGATGAATAGTGACTGTGTATGTTTGCTTTGGGATGTTAAGTAGGATAGGATGTAATTTTATGTCAAATAAATTGTGTAAAAGAGTGTGATGTTGTATTATAAAATATAACTTTATGTCAAATCAATTAGTAAAGGTGAATGATGTTGTATTATTATAATAGTAAAATATATAGATATTTTTAGGAGTGGATGGAGTTGGATGTTGAAATCCGGATATGAAATCCCGAACTAGAACAGGACGGGGGACGTTACGTCCCACGTCCGGACGTGTGAGTCCCAAAACAAACATGCCCTTAGGGATTTTGAAGTTCTAATAGTCCCTCGCCTCACGGTACACTAAAAGAGTGCTCAACTTTTGGGCACAAGTTTTAAAAAAATAATAATGGTGTTGTTGAATTATTGTAATATAAAAATAAGGTGGTTGTTTTTTATAAAAATAAATTAACACATTTTTTGTGAACTAACCAATAAGAAAAGTGAACACATTTTTTTAACAATTGAGATATGTGTTTATTTTGGGTGTTTGGGTAGATTTAGATTATTTTATGTTATATTATTGGAGGTGATATGGTGTGAAATATTGCATGTATACATCTTACCCAATTATCTTAAAGTCAAAACTCTAAGTTCATTTAGTTTAAAAGTCAAAATAAATAATGTGGTCTATCACTTTAATTTAATCTCAATATATATTTTAATATACTTTAGTTTTTTAATATACTTTATTTTATTCATTTGAAAAATAAATCAAATAATAAAAATATTTAATATGACTTGAATTGCTACATGCATATTTAATACTGGAGTACATATTATAATGTAAGTTACTACATAAAAAAAATACTATACAAAAAAATATTTTACTACATAAAAGAATATGTATTACTATATAAAATAGTTTGTGTTCTTACTACATGCAATAATGTGTACATAAAAAATTATATGTTACTACATACTACAGTTCGAATTACTACATTGAAAAGTGTTTGTTACTATATGTAACTTTATCAAATGATCTAATATCTTTGTATTATCCTACAATAAAAGATTCGGTATTACAACATGGTTAGTGTGTATTACTACATGCAATAATATATTTACTACATATTATAATGTGAGTTACTGCAACAACAAAAACACTAGAAAAAATATATATTACTAAATAAAAGAATTTGTATCACTATATAAAATAGTTTATGTTATTACCACATAAAATAATGTGTGTTACTACATATTACAATTTGAATTACTACATTTAATAGTGTTTTGTTACTACATTAAAAAAATTGTCACAGCTGCTGGAGGAAATCGTCGGAAAAAGAAATCGTCAACCGCTTGAGAGATAGGAAAGAGAAGACGAACTGGAAGAAAATAATTCGAAAAGATAAAAATAAAACTCGCATTCGATAATAAAATAAAAAAATTCACATAATTGGGTCAAATATTTTGGTCAAAATTAAAACACAAACGGGTGAGTTGACAAATAAATTAAGAATTGACCAAAATGAATTAATGGTGGTCCAATAACATATATTTCCAACTCGTTGACTTAGTAAGTCAATATTTTTAGTCCATTGACTTAATAAGTCAATATTTTCTTAATTGATTAATATTGCATATATGTAATATTGCATACAAGTTTTTGTGAAATTGTAAAGTTAAAAAATTAAAATAAAAACACAAGCGTTGTATATTAAGGATGCCTTGTATAGCCAGTGACGGACCCAAGAATTTAGATTTGGAGGTACAATATTTAAAGTCTTACTTGTTGATATACAGTAATGATAACTAGAGCTTTGGAATTCGAATAAGAGGGTAGAGCTGTCAAAACGGGTTAACGGGGCGGGCCGGTCCACAACCCACTTCAACCCGTCATTTTACGGGTTTTGGCGGGCCGGTCCACGGCGGGGACGGGTTGAAAAATACTCAACCCAACCCAACCCACGGCGGATTGCGGGCTAGCCCACGGGCTTTTTTTTATTATATATTAATATTTTACTTTTTTACATTTATTATTATGTGTATAATTACTAAAAAAAATTTAAAATAAAGTACAAATAATTTGGAATAATCTTTGATTAAACCCACACAGTTGATGTCAATAATTTTAATCTCTTATAATCAGAAAGTAGACCTCAAATATATATTATTTTATTTAATTAACAAATTAATCGAACTAAAATTTAAACCTTCAAATTGTTTAAATCCTTATTGCCAAAAGGGTAGAATCAATATATATATATATATAATATTCAATGAAAGATTAGTTGACAAATCAATTCAACTATCAGTAGTAAATGTTAATTTGTGAATAAACGTCTCACCATACTCTCTCTCAATCTACTAATGATAATTATGCTTTTATAAAGAATAAGTTAAAAAAAAAGATTTAAATCTACATTAATTATTATATCTCTCATGTGAATACATAGGCAACAATGGTGTATTTTCATTCTCAAATTTTAATTTTGTGTGATTTTGAACCTTGATTTAAAGTTGAATTGAATTCATAAATTTTTATTTATCACATTTTTACTTACAATTCAACTTAAAATAATAATAAAAAAAAAATTTAAAAGCCCGCGGGCCAACCCGCCCCGTTCACGGTCCAACCCGCCAAAACCCACGACCCATACGGTCTGGTCCATACGGGCCTGCTTTTTAAACGGGCCTAAATTACTCAACCCAACCCACCTTTTTTATAGGCGGGGACGGATCGACCCAACGGGCCTAGCCCATTTTGACAGCTCTATAAGAGGGCAGACCCCGACTAACGGGATATACAGACATAGAGGTGGAATTAAAAAAAAATATAAGACACGTTATGATAAAACACTGGAAAAAAGTTGAAATTCATTGAGCTAACAGTTCAAAAAAAAAATATGTATATGAGTAAAAATTAGTAGATTTATAGACAAGAGAGTAAACAAAATCCTTAAATTATATTTAGCTCACACAAGAAGTTTTATAAGAAAAATATACCCATTTTGTTCAAATTCATTATGCCAATTTCATTGAACATGAATTTTAATGAATATTGATTAATTTGAGATAAAATAGATATGTTAAGGATATGATTGAGTATGATGAGATTTACTTATAAATAAAGTGAACTAGATAAATATAATGACAATTTGAGTAAATAATTGATAGTTTGAGAGTGAAGATAAAAAACTAAAATAGTGTAAATATATTATTTTCAAAAGGGGAATGAGAATAACAAAATTGAAGAGAGTAATAATTAAATAAATAGTCACACTCAATTGTATGGTGCAATTATGCAATTAAGTCACAATTTTGACTTAATTATAATTTGATGGGTTAAAAATTCAATTACACAATTGATAATATATTTAAATCACTCAAAATTCAGTTACTGAAATTTACCTAAAATAAATTATAATTATAATTTTTTTATATTTATAATATGACAAATAGGTAGAACATCAATTAATCAAGCCCAGTTGTAAATTCTAAATAGTCCAATAGTGATTTTTTTTGTCAAACGTATTCTATATGATATGGTACTAGATAGTTTTTTTATATTTAGATAGTTGTACCCCATCCTCCACACATAGGTCCGCCACTGTGTATTTATAGATAATTTAAACGACTAGTCGATGGAGTGGGAACTAGTCGTTTTAATAAATCCGACGACACATAAAAAAAAAAAAACACTAATTCACCAATAAATACTAATCATGTTCTTTAAGCAAAGTGGAATATTTCAAGTGATAAGAAATTTAAAACACTATTATTTACATATGTGTGCCATGAATTCGAAACATGAGGAGATATTGATTTTTTTTAAAGTCTAGTTACAAAGAGTACTAATAACCTTTTTAAAAAAAAAAAACTTTGATAAAAAAAAAAAAGTCCTTTAAATTAGACTAATTTTAAATTTAGTTCTTATGTAATACACATTTTGATTTTGGTCCCATAAGTTGATCAAAATTTTGAATTCAGTCCAATTATCTATTGCAGGTAAGATTTAACACAAAAACTTGCCTGCAATATTTCATATATGAAATATTGCCATCTTTAGTAAATGGGCTCGACGTATAATTGGATCAACATATTTTATTAAATTTTAATTTGTTATATTAATTTTATATGTCCTGTCCTAATTTCCATATTTTCATATTTATTAATTTTATTTTATTATTTTTTAAATTTATTGACAATTTTTTTTAATATGTAGTATTATACATTATTCAAGTAGTAATATTTTTTATTTAATAAAAGTAATATTTTTTTTACATGTAGTAATATGTTTTTTGTTCATGTATTTTTTAAATTTGTTGTTATATTTTTTTTTTCTATTCATGTAATAGTAATTAATATTGTTTATACACGTAGTAGTTTAATTCTGTTATTTTAGTAAAACATTTTTTTTAAATGTAGTGACAAGTTTTTTGATATGTAGTATCATACATTTTTCATGTAGTAATATTTTTTATTTAATGAAGTAACATTTTTTGTACATGTAGTAATATATTTTTGTTCATGTATTTTTTCAAATTCGTTGTCATATTATCATTTTTTTTATTCAATAGTAGTAGTTAATATTGTTTATACATGTAGTAGTTTAATTCTATTATTTTAGTAAAACATTTTTTTCAAGTGTAGTGACATGTAGTAATATTGTTTATTTAATGAAGTAACATTTTTTGTACATGTAGTAATATATTTCTGTTCATGTATTTTTTCAAATTCGTTGTCATATTATCATTTTTTTTATTCAATAGTAGTAGTTAATATTGTTTATACATGTAGTAGTTTTTTTATTTAATGAAATAACATTTTTGGGTACATGTAGTAATATGTTTCTTATTCATGTATTTTTTTTTAATCTGTGTTATCGTATTAAGAAAAATATTTCTGTAATTTAATATATTATATTTTAATTAAAGAAAATTATTTACGTTATTTATTTTATTATATTATTGTGTAAATACATATTTATTGAGGACCCGTAAAATTAGCTATTTTACTTAAGATTTTTAACTTTTAGTTAAATGGGCTAAGATTTGGGCTTTTGCCTAAATTGGGTAAGATGCATGCATGAAATATTTCATGCAAGACTAGCCCAAGATTTAATTTTTAATATATTGACATAATTAAGTATTGATAATTATTCAATCTTGAACAAATAAAAAAAACTTTAAAAATCGACAAATTACCGTCTGTGAATATGCAAGACAAGTGCTCTAAATCGCTTCAATTGTCTCGCCATTTTTAATAGGAGGGCTTGGTAATATTTGTTCGGCACCCTAAAAAGTTAGGGAAATTATTTTCAATAACCTCTCCCATTTAAAATTTTGTTTAAATAGCCTTTAACTAACATTAATAAGAAGCTCCCCTAAATTCTCCTCACAAGACAACGCACAAAACTCCCATTTATTTAAAAAGAGAGCTATTTAAATAAAAAATTAAGAAGGAACATCTTTTAAATGAAGTTTTATATTAATTAGACCCTTCCAATAAATATATTATAACTAAATTTAAAGTACAAATAAAAATAACTAATTATATGTATCTATTTATATATTTTTAAAAAAAAATCACCTGCAACCTATACCAATTTAAATTCATAATATAAATATATATAAATTTTTTATTGCATTTGATTTAATATTTTAAAAAACAGTGCATGCCTCTTTATATTTCAGTACGTCTGAAAATAAAAAAAACATTTATCATAATTGCATATTCATTTCCAAAATTCAATTATATGCTCTTAATCTCAAAATAAAAAACAATAAAGATGATTGTCCAAATTTTGAACATCTAGAATATTGTATAATGACTATTTAATCTTCAATAAATTTTGACTTATATTTATTTGTAGGGAAAATTTTAGACATTTTGAATGAAAATATTACAATTTTGTCATTTTGACGAGTGTTTGGGCAATAGATATATATTAGTAAAGTTATGGTCCAGATATTATTTATTTGTGTTTATTTAATTCCGTTAATCGACTTTCCCATTATTATTTATTTGCGTTTATTTAAGGGGAAATTATTGTTAAGGTCATTTCACTAATATTTTTATCTAATAGGGCATATGTTTTTTTTTTAATTCTATTAGGGTGAAAATGGCACCTAATAAGACATTGTTGCCCTTTACCCATTAAAATATTTTGAAATTCATAAATAATAATAATTTGAAATTAATAATTTTGAATTAATGCAGTTCCTAGTTATACGCACCTTCCAATTATTAAAAAATTCCTAAAATTAAGCAATTCGAATTAATTGTTAATTATCCAAACAAAAAAAGTTAAAAAATCTGCATTTTATGATTCAGAAATAAGCGTGTCATAGAGTATACAATTCTCCATATGTTGAATATGCATATATATATGAAATAGATTATGAATTTTAATATGAACAGTGAAATGAATTTTGGTATGTAGAAATGGGTTATGAAGATATATGTTCATTTCAATATGAAGTTTAAAACGACATACAGAACTGAATTTTTTGGTATGCATAAAATAACATGAACCAATGTGCACAGAGTGACATGCATATCAATATGCAAAATAGATGTGCACATTTGTAAATGACATATTCAAACAACGGTTTGTTGTGATGTAGGGATTTCATACTTAATTCAGTTAATATCACTGAAAAGAATTGTTCAGAATAATAAGACGAAGACATAAAATGATAATGCCTACATCGGTATCCATGTTTCATATGGAAAGTTCATTTTGATATGTAGTTGTAAGAGTAGTATATGCACCTTTCAGATGCACTGCGAATAGCAATTGAATAATAAGTCTATCGAAATTCAAGCTGGAAAAGTTGATTGTAAACCAAACAACATGTGAATAAACAACTTTTTTTTTCCATAAACTTAAGTATAATCGCATAAAACAACACCAAAATTACATGTTACATTCTTTCCCCATGGTGCTTTTGTAAATCCCTCTGCTGTTGCACCCTCACGGCCTCTCACCAGCTGAATGTACTTATCCGCCTCATTCGAGTCCATCACTAGCCTTGACAATACCGTTCCTCTCTTGCCGTGCTCGCACCGAATCCTCTCATTGAGATGTAGATATGTCAGATAATCAAACCACTGGAGCAAATAAGGTATCAAATTACACATAGGAATATCAAGATTTAAATATGACTACTAGCTACAAGAAGAGCAAAAGCTTGTTACAAATAATAAAAACAAGAGAGAATCAATAAAATCATAACCGAAGACATATATAAAAAAATTTAAATACATCATGGAATTGTGATGACAAGAATGCAGAGGTGCAAGGCATTCGAGTCATGGGGATAACATAATCATACAAGTATCCCACTATCACAGAAATTAAGTCCTAGAGCTACTACATATATGATGATAAACAAACAAACCTCAGATAACGTGCAGCTAGCCTAACCAAGAAACTGCTGCTCCTCCAGCTTAAGTGCCTAATCAATGAAAAAGAAAACATTTGATGCTAACTCATTAATTAAAATTTATCAGGCATACATAAAATAAGTCATATGCATCTCTACAAGTGAAAACCACATAAATTCTACCTGACCTCCATCAATATTCATTCCCAAAGCTTTCCATATCTCAATCAGGTAATGCCCTATCGTTTGAATCTTCTTCAAGTCACCACCCATTTTGTTGTTCAGCTGTGCAAACCAATCTGCGATCCATATTTTCACTTTGCAGCCAGCAGAAGTCAACTTGTTGACGTTGATTGCCTTCAGAACTCCCTGGCTCATAGATATATAACACCCCATCAGAGATGATCCAAAATAAGCATCTAATCGACATCTATTTTTAACATCTACCATTGGCTTTCAACTTTCAGGGGCAGAGGCATTAATCTCCAACAGGGAAGATCAAAAAAAAAATTTACCCCGTAAATCCACTTGTTCATATATCACACATAAGCACCACAGCATAGTAAAAGTTAAGAATCTCCAGAACTAAATATTTGGTTGCAATAGAAAGAAATAAGTAAGATATGCATTAATAGCAAAATCTGACACACGCTGAAACCTCAACGGAATTCCGGCTACAGATCGCGCGACCACGATTCCGGCTACAGATCGGCGACGATTTCAGCCCCCACGGGTGCCGCCTCATCTATTTTCGTACCCTCCTTTTTGCTCAATTTTCTCCGGCGACTAGCGGCGGAAGGCCTCCATCTTCATCGTCCCTCTGTCTAGGTTGTCGATCTGGGGGTTAAATCCACCAGGAAAATGAAAGGTCAGACCGGCCACCACGAACCACCAGAAGCATCTCCGCCGGAAACATCACAGCCATGGTGGGGGAAGACCTCCGGCGAAGGTTTACAGCGAATCAGCGTGGGGGCGAACAGATCAGCCATGGCGAAGGGGGCGACGATCGTGGCCATGGAGGGGGCGGCGGGGAGGTCATGGGCAGCGATGACGGCGGGGAGGTCATGGGCAGCGATGACGGCGGCAAGGTGGGTGCGGCGGCCAAGGTGGGGAAGGAGCTCGACCGATTGGGGTGGGGGAGGGATCTAGGTTCTGTTTTTTTGGGAATGAATGTGCCCTATAATTTGGGAATTAATTGATAACAATTAATTATGAATTTAAATTTCGAATTACATTTCAAATATATAAATTAATGTTTGAATTTAAATTTCGAATTAAGAGGTAAAATCTATTAATTAAGAGGTTATATTAATATAAAGGGCAAATACGGTTTTTTGACACAAAAATGACCTTATTAGGAAATTTTAAAAGTTGTATGTTTTAGTTGTTTAATAGTCTATAAAAGTGACCTTATTAGGTAATATTCTCTTTATTTAATTTCGTTTATCATTATTTATTTGGGTTGGTCTGCTATGGACTCGAGTGCATGTTGTGCACCCTAGTACATGTTGCACTTTTCAGTTTTACTGACTTACACTTTTTGGTAAATGGTGTTGCACTTTTCAATTATTAAACTGTATAATAATATTTTTAGTAATAATTAAAAAGTGCAACACCATTTACCAAAAAGAGTAAGTCAGTAAAACTGAAAAGTGCAACATGGACTAGGGTGTACAACATGCACTCGAGTGTATACTAGACTTTACCTATTTATTTTCAATATTTTAGGATTAAAGTGGAAATTATGATTTTAAAATTTTAATAAAGTGAAATTTTATTTTATATCAAATTAATTAATGGAGAAAATATTAATTGATACATATTTTATTGATATGTGATCTAATATTTGACAGAAATAAAATAAATATCTTAATTAATCATTTTTGGTGAAAGGTCGTCGTTACCCTTATTTTCTCTGAACCATCTCTGCCAAAACTTGACAACGGCATTCCTATTTATTTTATTAAACCAATTTCAAAGTTACATAAAACAAGGGAGTGAAATCAAAATTTCGGTGTAATCAAAGGGGGTGAAGACATAAAACAAGGGGGTGGCCTTAACAAAAAGGAAAACAAATGAACATAGAAGATCCACATGCGCTTCAAGGCCCAAGATATAGCATTCCAAGGCCCATTCCATATCTACTTATACTCCCTCCGTCACCAACATCTTCACTCAGCCTCCTATTCAGGGTTTTCTATAGCAGCAGCTCTTTTTCTCTTTAATTTTCGTTCATTCATTGTTAGACGAAAAATTGTTAATGTAGTTTTCTGTTTTTCGATTTTTATTTGATTTGCACTATGTGTCGAAGGCTTCTTCAATATTCTCTAAGAATAACAATGGAGTAGTCTCTGACCGACAGTGCAGAAATGGAATGCTGAGGTTACACTCAGCGGCGGCCAGACAACCGTTGTTATGGATCCACAGATGACTGCCTTTTCTCCACGGTGCTTATCTACTAAATCCATCGCAAATTTCCTATACCTACTTTTAAATTGTTTTCTATTGCTTTTTATTAGATTATAATTTTTTAATTTATTTTTCGAAAAGTAATATGTTATCGAAATATTGGAGCTCGAATTGTTTTTAGGTAGCTCTTATGAGATCGGAAAAATTCTTCTGAACTTTCTTCATGAAATGCCAAATTGAAGTTTAATTGGATATTTTTGTGCTCATTTTCCATTTTTTCACTGCTAGATATTTATTTGAATCTAACAATCTTGTCAGATATCTCCAAATCCAGCTGTTATTTGGTCTTGTTAAAATTTTTCTGTATTGATCAATTTGCTCTTTTCGGATCTCTCTTCACACTAAATTTTGGAGTATGTGAAATGTAGCGATTGTTATTCATATAGTTCTTCCGTGAAGTTTTTTTATTCATTCGACAATTATGACTATTTTACAAGAGTTTGCACTTCAATTAGTAGATTGACAATGATTGTTGGATTTTGTGCTGCGCTGGCTTGTGAAAATTTTATGTCGCTCTTTTAAGGTCTGAATTCCTCTGTATGATTGAAGCTTCTCACAAGCCCACACAGCTCAACTTCCTGTATCTCTTGATTGTCAAACCCATTGTTAATTAAATCCCTTTACTACAGCTAGAAGATCATTTCAATAGTTCATTTGAATAAATATATGTATCTCGAATTTTGGACCTATCATTAGATTTGTTCCCACAAGAAATTGAAGCATTTCATTGATTGTAATTCCTCATAGGTTAAATTTAGTTATGTAATTTTGCACTATGTGTAGAAGACTGCTTCAATATTCTCTAAGAATAACAGTGGATTAGTCTCTGAACAACAGTTCAGAAATGGAATGCTGAGGTTATACTCAGCGGCGGCCAGACAACCGTTGTGATGGATCCACAGATGATCACTTTTTCTTCATAGTGCTAATCTACTAAATCCATTACAAATTTCCAATACCTGCTTTTAAGTTGTCTAAAATTGCTTTTTATTTGATTAGTAGTTCATTGGCGACACTATGTTGTATCTCAGTGTAGTGTAATTGGACCGATAGAGTTAGGAATATTTAGGCCAGACTGAGATCTTCATTGAAAGTTCCTGTCAATATAAAACCTCATTTTAAAGGCCTTCTTAATATGTCAATATAAAGCTTCATTTAAAAGGTCTTCTTAATAAATAACGGGGGTTTTGTGCGATGTGAGGAAGTTAGTGGCTTCTTATACTGAAATAATTTCCCATTAAAATATCGATTCTTTCATATTTTTTTATTTTAAAGAACTTATGAAATAAATGTAATTTTTTTTTGAAAAACTAATAATATATAATTTTGCCCTGTAATTTAAATATTTCTAATTACGAATATTAAAAAACACCTAATTAAGAAATACGGTTTGTGTAACTGCTTAAAGTCTAAAATAATCGAGTTACTCAAACGGAGGAATTTTCATAGACACTTGGGAGGGAGTGTATTTTAAAAAATGATACTCTCTTTAATTTTAAAAAAAGGTTGATCCTCCCTTTTTTAGCCGGCCTTTGCTGCAAATTTGCCATTCACGTTACCGTTGTTTTGTCTCTGCCTTCGTTGTCCTTTTGTCTCCGATTTGTTGCCTTTCTGCTGGAATGATGCCGCTAGGCTTCTCTTCGATCTCTTTTGTTTTTTTGTTTTTGCAAAATCTAGATTGTAGATATGCAAATCTATGTTATTTTAGACTTTCGGTGCTGATTGTTCTAGTCCTTACCTTCTGTTATGCAGTTTCTCTTCAGTTCTTGTTAGGGATCAACGTAGAATTTATCTGTAACAGAGCCACGTTGATTGTTCGGGTATCTCTTTGCTGATCCCGTTTCCTGTTTTTATAGGTGTTTTTGGTGTTTTCATAGTTTTATGTTTGTTTTATCTATTGTTGGTTGTTTCTGATGTTCCTTGTTCGCGTATGGGATTTTGTTGTGGTTGTAAGTCTTTTTTTTTAGACTCGATTTCAGAGTAGGGTTGGTCGTCATACCTTCATTTACCTTTGCGAATGGTGTCGGTTTCGGTTGGACAACTTTTACTGGTATTGTTTCCGCATCTAAAGGAACTGTTTTTTTCCATGCATGTGAGCATGTACTCATGTAATGACCAAATTGAAAACATGATTTTAGTGTATGCTCATAAACCACCTTTTGGTCAATGGATTGACCATTGGGGATTCGGGTCTTTAGCGAAATGATAGTAGGTCATTACATGAGTACATGCTCACTTGTATGAAAATAAACAGCCCCTTTAGAAGTGGAAACAGTACCAGTAGAAGCTGTCCAGTCGGAACCGACCCCATTCGCGGAGGTAAGTGAAGGTATGACGGCTAACCCTACTCTTAAATTGAACTTGGCAGTTCTGGTATACCCTAATTATATGTTGTAATGGGGCCGATTATATATAGGACCTTGATGAAGTATGTTGTAATACCCTAATTATATTAGGAGTAACCCCACGAGCAAAAAAAGTGAGGATACGAGGCTTGCAACTCAACAAAATCGTCCCAAGTAGTCTCGGTGTTTGGAAGATATAAGACCATTGAAAACTTCAGCTGTCGATTCATTCCCATGGCGAACTATGCGACAAGCCAAGATCAAATCGTCCATACCCACATAGGTTTTGGAAAAGAAATGGTTACACACTTCACCTTTCATGTGATCTCCTATATAGATAGAGCATCTGCCATTATATTCTCTTAACCAACTTTCTATTCAATCTTTTAGTGATATCCTCCTGAAAGTTTAGTTATGTATTTATGTTGAAGAGTTGTTGAAATTTTCTGTTCCAATATAAACTTTAAATTCTAATGATCTATCCTTGTAATCCAAGGGGCAAGTATAAGATAACTTCTCCCTTGCAATATAATGGTGTTTTCATTCTTCTAAGATGCAATTTAAAATCAAATGTAATAAATAGGTCAAACCGACTCAATAACTTTGATAGTATCAGGGGGTGTTTGTTCCCAAAATGGATATGATGTGTCAAAAATAACACACAACGAAATGACAAAACTAACCTCAATCTACCGGTAAGGAAATATACCAAAATGGTGTCGTACGAAGCTGCCTTGTAGTTGGCGTTGCTCCACTACCTGCAAAGCACGCCGGAGCTCCGACGCTCAAGTCAGATTATTGGTGATCTCCGAAAGAATGTGTGGTCGGAGAACAGTCAACCGGGGTAAAATCGTTCTCCACAGTGTGTGCAAATGTACAGATATATGAATCCGGTAAAATCGTTCTCCACAGTCTGTGCAAATGTACAAATATATGAATATGTAATGTATATATTTTTTTTAATTTAGTCCACTAGAATACCACTTTTTAAATTTAGTCCATTAAGTTTCGATTTATTTTTATTTTGGTCCGGTTACCTGCTATAACAAGTTTAATAGGTCATTTTTTGAAACACACCACACCCCATAAAATGTTATACACACCACACTAAAATTTCAAAAAAAAAATTTTATTACTATACACGCCCCAATTATTTTCTATTTAATAAATTACCAAAAATAATTAAATTAAAAAAGTAAGAATTCAAATTAATATAAACAATATAAATAAAACATATAAAAATCGTTTAAATCTTAAAAAATTAAAAAAAAACTAATTAAATTAGTTTTAAAGATTTAGTTGATTTTTTAATCTAAAATTTTAAAAATAATTAAATTAATTAATTTTTTAGCTTTATTAAAATTTTGAAGATTTAAGTATTTTTTATAAGTTTTATTTATATTTTCATATTAATTTAAATTCTTACTTTTTTAATTAAATTATTTTTGACAATTTATTAAATATATTTATAATTTTATTTAACTTTAATTGATTTTTTAATTTTTGTATTTAACATTTAGAGTGTATATAATATTTATGACATGTTAGTGGGTTCATGTAATATAAAAGCAATATTTAAAAGTAAAATAAGACTAAATAAAATTTATTAATGTTTGGAGTGTATATAATATTTGGAGAGTATATAATATTTATGGGGTGTTAGTAGGTTAATGACAATTTATTAATGTTTTATTTGAGTTCTAACTTCTATAATAATGTCGAAAATAAAGCTAAATAAAATTTAAAAATAGTAGAAAATCAATTAAATTTTTAAAACTAATTAAATTAATTAATTTTTTTTTTTAGCAAAATTTTTTGTTTTTGAAGATTTAGTCGATTTATTTTAGGTTTTATTTATATTTTTTATATTAATTAAAAATTTTATTTTTTGATTTAATTATTTATGACAATTTATTAAATATGAAAGAATTGAGGTGTGTATAGTAATAAAAAATCATCTTTAAATTTTAGTGTGGTGTGTTTTAAAAAATGACTTGTTAAACCTGTTATAACAGGTAAATGGACCAAAATCAAAATAAATCGAAACTTAATGGACTAAATTCAAAAGGTGGTAATCTGGTGGATTAAATTAAAAAACGTGGTAACTTAATGGACTAAAAAAATATAATCCCTAATGAATATATCCCCAATTCTCTCAACCGCCACTTCCCTAATTCTCTCAACTACCTAGGTAGTGGGCTTGAGTCAAAGTGATGAGCCAAGTAATCTTCAGTCAAAGGCTCATCTGCCTCAGCCAGCTCACCCAAGCTCCTAGATAGGAGGAAATGGGCGAATTCCTCGTGCACATCTGTTATCAGCATTGTGGGATCCAATTAACTACGTGAATCTCGTATTTCAAACCTCTAGCTCCTTCAGGTGCTCGAGATCCTGCAGGTTTAAACTCCGCAAAAATCCAACTTCTGGCTCAACAACCCACCTAAAAAGGTGGAAGCCTTCATATCAGGGCCGATCTTCGTTGGGCTTCAACCCAGTTCTCTCTAAACCTGTGCAAATGTGGGCTCGGGCCTTTTGTTAGGTCCTGGACTTTGAGGCCCAGGGAAGGTCCTAACCCATATAATATGGCCCACAATCGGGGTATCAACTAACATGGGCCCAACTTATCACAATATGGGCCTTATTCACATAATTTAAGCGTAATCAAGGGAATAAATAGACGAATAACATATAATAATATTACCCGGATATTCCACATGTCATTATCTCATAGGACGATACATTTTGGTCGCATCAACCACCCCCTACTCTCATGAAGTTCAGGTCTCATGAGAGTAGCAAACGGAGTGTCGTCTTTCTCTCCAACATCTTTTGGATCTCGTGACCCTGCAAAAAATATGTTCAAGTGTGCCACCTCTCGAACCTTGAGGTCCTTAAGGTTATTTGGCTCTATAATCGGATTACCTCCTTTTATTCTCATATATGGTCCACATACTAGTTACCTTAAGTTTCTTGTATATCGCATACCTCTTGAGCTCCAGGTGGGTGTCATTTGCATTTTCGTCGCTCAAAATCTCATGCACCTCGAGGTGCTCAAGAATATTCGGACTTGAATCTGCATTAAACTCTTTTTGAATCTCGGACGACCTTTTCAATAAGTGTCTCCTCGAATTCCACGCGTTTCTCGACTGACACACGGTATTAGACCCCTTTTTCAGTTTCTCAATCTATAATTATGACCTTCTCTCTCCATCCTCTACACTGATTGGACCTCCTACAAGCCATTAAATCTGACTTGGTAACCACATTAATCTCCATCGTTCACATTTCATATCCCCATGTAAATTCATCATCTCTTATCTTCAGAACTCCATTTCATCTCAAACTTCAGTTTTACTCCTCTTCAAGAAGCAATATTCGTCTTTAAGGCTTCTAGCGATCAAACACCTCCACCTTCGCTTCTCCCTAGAATCATCTTTCTTCACGTATTTTCTTCATTCCCTCATTTCTCTTCAATCTTTATTGTTAGATTTCTCTAACTTTCATGTCTTCTCCATTAGAGGATTCTTCCATGGAGACTCGATCTCCAGGCTATTCTCCTTCTCCTCCCAAAAGGCCTTTTCTGGTAACTAACCCCGATCTCGAGGACCACGCCGTTGGTTCTTCCTCCCTTACTCCAAAAATTTTCTCCTCATACCATCGCCTTTAAGTCTTCCCTACTTAATACATAATCAGGATCCCTTATAAGGAGGAAAGACCTAATTTTACTTCCCCCCCCCACCTTAGCTTTCTGGGACGCCCAAATTCAAGTCGGGCTTAGGTTTCCTGTTCCGGATTATTTATCTCGGATTTCCATTCTCTTCCGTATTCCTTTGAATCAGTTTACCCCCAACTCCCTCAGAACGATGATTTGCGTTTATGCTCTCATTAAAGGTAATGGGGGTGAACCTATTGCAGAACTTTTTCAATCTCAATACGGCTGCAAACTCTTAGATGGCTTCTTCTATACATGTGGTCGTGTTAAACGGTTCTGTGATTTCATGGAAGGGCCTTCAGAAGTGAACCAAGAATGGAGGAGTCAATATTTCTTTGTGACTCCCCCTACGCCTTGGGCTTTTCCTCATAGAGGATGGATATACGAGAACCCTCGAGCTCGAGGTCCTCATCCCACGTCTATTTCTTCTCTCAATATGTCAGTCATCCGTAACCTCAACTTGCCTTCAGAATCTCATCAACTCTTTGATGTTTACAACATTTGTAACAATCCTCGTGTCCTCTCCCATTTCGGTTTTAGTACTCAAGTTATTCCTCTCGAGCCCACAGATGGTAATTAGTGCTTCATATCACGCTTCCTATTTATTTCATGCAGTCATTGTTTAGCTAACTCATTTTTTTTTCTTTCTTACAGAAATGAGTTGGCTATCTCAGGTTTCTTGGAATGCGGCTCCAGTCACTCCTGGTCACGGCTCCCTAGCTCTCATGAATGAAGATTCCTCAAGAGCTTCAGCTCCTACAACGTCTGCACCTCTGCCACCAGTCTCTTTTTCAAAGAGGACTCGTTCCTAATGACAACTTTAATACAAATAAAAGGAATACACAAACATCGTAGCCGGTCATCTTCTTCCTTGCGCATCTCATGTATGTGTGTGTAATAATCACTTAAACACTAATAAGACCTACAAACATGTATAATTATTAACTAGGTTATAAACGAATCAAATAATTTTGGTCGATTTAGTACTCGTATTCGAATTTTGCTATTAGTATAATCGTATTCGAAACTTTATTATTCAAATTCGTATACAAATTTAGTTTTTGATTCGTTTAATAAACAAATATAAAATTACAATATTCGTAAATATTTAATTATATTTTTTAATATATATATTTTTCTCATGTCATGTACTATTTTACAATATTTTTCTATAAAACTTTGAATCAAATAGTTTTCAAATCGAATAGTATCATATACGAATCAATTTCGAATCGAATGAATAGTTGAAAAATGTTGTTTAGAATATGATTAAGGGCAACCTTCGACTTCTTTGTCCCCAATTGATTCTCCTCGTTACTTTTCCTCTTGAGAGTTTCATCTTTTCCTTCTTCAGCAGTCTCATCGCCAGCAATGCTATCAGACCCTTCTGTTTCTTTTACATATGAAATCTCTGTTTCAACCTTTTCTCCACCTTTCTCATTACCATCTAGGGCTTTACTCGATGAAGATTCATATTCAAGTACTAATTTGCGTATTTGCCAGTAAACCATTTCTACACATTATACTCTTACTTTTGAAAGTTATTTTCAGATATTTATGTCCTATATCTTTTAACCACATCAGCTAATACAGTAGGAAACTTTAAAAGCTCCTATGCAAGTTCAAATGCAATCCGTAATGCAAAGCAACAACAGATTCAAACAAATTATGATGCAAATGTTGACATATTAGCTAATGTACACACACCGAAGCTTCTAAACGGAATAAGATGTTCGGGTGATTCGAATCATGAGTTAAAGTTGAAGGTTGGGACTCCTGTGATGTTATTGAGAAATATTGATCATTCACTTGGTTGAAAAATGAAGTTTTCGATATACACATGTAAGTATTCTTTATATATATTTTTAAAAAATTTGCGAAACATAAAACTCGGCTCTGATTCACCGAGAATTTTCATAGTTCTTAGCGAAAATTTATGAGTTTTCCGCTTATGTTTGTGGAAAAAATTAGTTTTGTCAATGAAATTTGTATAAAATCATGTTCAACTAATTTAAAATTAGAAAAGTTTAAATGAAAAAAAAAAAAGATGAAAAGAATATGTGAGTAAATGGGAGAGTATAGTTATGGTATTTTTCTTGCTAAAAAAAAAAATAGTTATGGTATTTTTCAGGGCCACGGTTATACACACAGAGTTATTGAGGACACCCACTCGATTAACACACATATCTAGGAGTGCACAAAAAAAAAGAACTGGATCGGAAAAAAGATCGGAACCGGACCGGTAGTTTTCGGTCCGGTCTCCGGTCCGGTCTAAGATCGGAATTTTCCGATCCGGACCGGTTTGGACCGAATTTTTTTTTTTAATATTTTTTTACTAATACACTTCCACTTATTTTTCAAAACCAAGTAATTGGTGAGGTTGTGGGGTAAAATTGTTGAGATCTATTACATTTTTTCAAATATATAATTTAACGAGCATATTTAATTTATTTTTAGAGTCAATAGATCATTAATAATAATAGAGTTTAATTAAGATTAGGGACAATCCTATAGACACAACTAGGAAAAGAGACAAAAAATTATAGTATTAGGATTAATGTCAAATTCATAACCAAATAACCAATTATGCCCTTATTCTTTCATCACACCAATAATTTAAATTAAAACAATAATTTAAATTAAAATTAAATCATTTCATGGTCAACAATGCTATCTTCTATACCAGAAACATTCCATTTTGAAGTTATGAATTCGGTGTTGCTGCAAATACCATCTGCAAATCCCATCTGCGATAATCAATAATTCGATCTGCAAATCCCATTTGTGCTATCTTCGATACCAGAATCATTCCATTTTGAAGGTATGAATTCGGTGTTGATGCAATAATTCCATCTGCAATAATCAATAATTCGATCTGCAAATCCCATCTGCGATATGCGATCATCACCGAACTACCCAAAATAGAGTTAATTTTGAGTTTCTAAATCTCTTCCGAGAACCATTCCATTATCAAGGTATGCAATTTTATTCTGTGTTGTTTTAATTCAATAATCAATAATTCGATTGGTTCATTGTTCTTCCAATTTATACCCTGTCCGACACGATCTTCGATCTTTTCTAATTCGCCCCTGTTTTATATTATGCGATTTAGGGTTCTATTGAACGTGTTAATTGGAGAAGCTAATTTACAGAATCAGAGATGGAATATGCTGTGATTTTAAAGTTCGAATTCGAGGAGAAAACCAAGTTGATCCGTGTTCAACAATCTTCAAAGTTCGAAGACATTGTTAATGCACTACAAAAAACGAGCGGTTTACCGACGGACCTACCGACGGAATTGTCGTCGGTAGGCGTGGTTTCCCGACGGAATTACCGACGGAATAATTCAGTCGGCTCTAGACTCGTCGGTACGGGTTACCGACGGAATTTTTTTTTCCGTCGGTAGTCCCGACGGATTCCCGACGGAATAAATCTGTCGAGTCTGCCGACGGATCTCATTCCGTCGGTAGTCCGAATGACCCGTTTCGAAACCGGGTCTGATATCTGTCGGCAATTCCGTCGGTCCGTCTGTCGGTAGTACCGACGGACTTACCGACGGAAATTTAATTTTAGCATTTTTTTTAAGAAAAATATATCCGTCGGCTTCTGTCGGTACGTTCCGACGGAACTGCCGACGGATCTCGATTTTATATTTTTTAAATTCGGGATTATATTCAGTCGGTGTCCGTCGGGGGTTCCGTCGGTAGTGCCGACGGAATTATCCGTCGGCAAGTCAACCCAAAAAAAAAAAAATTAATTGACGTGGATCACCGGACCGACCCGACCCGGCCCGGCCCCCCGACCCGACCCCCGACCCGACCCCCGATCTGTTATTAAGGCCACCATTTATTATTCTGGCCTTGCTAGGAATCGAACCCGGGTGTGTGGGCGCCTAGTGAAGGGCGCCTACCACTCGGACAGATGTGTTACTTGTTCGTAATTGTAGTATTAATTGTATATGTACTCATTTTCGACCCATTTTTTTTTTTAAAATTCACAAAATTAATTTCTTTCAAATATATCAAATAATTAAATTTGAAATCTATAATTTATATTTTTATAATTTATATATTTTAAAATACTAAAATATTCATATTTTAACTAAAATACTAATATTTTTTTAGTAAAAAATTCATTTTTTTGCTAATTATTTTTAAAAAAAATTCATAAAATTAATTTCATTCACATAAATTAAATAATTAAATTTGTAATATAATTTATATATTTTTAAATACTAAAATATTCATTTTTTTGCGAATTATATTTTAAAAAAATTCAAAAAAATAATTTCTTTTCACAATTTTTAGTTGTAACTTAATGATAAATAAATATTTTTAAATTGTACATCTAATAAAATAATTAGCTTACATTATATAATTTATTCTTCATCTTCTTCCTCTTCATCTTCTTCATCTACATTTTCATTATTTGTCTCATCTTCCTCTTCATCATCATCCTCCTCCTCCTCCTCCTCCTCCTCTTCCTCCTCCTCCTCCTCCTCCTCCTCCTCCTCCTCCTCTTCCTCTTCATTTTCATCATCTTCCCCATTTCCATTATCGTTTTCAATTTCGATCAATTGTGAATTTCCAGCCGTCAAGTCTACGTGGATATTCAAATCTCCCGTAAAGACTTCAGTTCTAGCCTCTATTTGTTCCGTTTGAAACGGAGAATCATCTTCATCACTCTTGTCCTTTGTAGGGACTTCTACCATTGATCTTGCCTTTACTTTGCAAACAGCGTGCCATTCAATTTTACTACGTGATGATCGTACTGGATACTTGCAGTAGTATACTTGAGATACTTGATGGGCAAATACAAATGGATCATTCCCGATATAGCTCCTTTTCGGATTAACATCGACGAGTTTGTACTCCGGATGAATCCTTGTTCCTAAAGGGCCTGAATCAAACCAATGACACTTGAACAACACTACAGTCTTGGCTGGATATCCCGGATATTCTACTACAACGACTTCGTGCAACACCCCATAGTAGTCACTTGCATCTGCATTGTAGTTTGCACTGCTAATGCAAACACCACTGTTGGTAGTCGCTTTTCTTGATGCATACTCGGATGTATGAAATCTGTAGCCCTTCACAATATAACCGTTGTAAGTCTTTACACGACGTAGTGGTCCTTTGCTGAGATCCCTTAAGAATCGATTCTCAAAATCGATTGACCGTCCCTATACAGTTCAAATAATTAATATTAATTAGGAATCATATTTATTTACGTAAAATTTAAGGAAATGGTACTCACACAACGTTGGAACCATCGGGCAAAATCACGTTGAAGACGAGCATCTATATCCGTATCTGAGATGTTTTGTTCTGTCCGTCTTAGTTCTTGAGTATACATCCTAATTCACAACATCCAATCACAATTAATATTAAATTACATAAATGAAGTAATGATAAAAATATGAAATACTTACTCAATGTAAGGCTGAACTTCATCACAATTCAATAACACATACGTTTGTGCTATTTCTGCCTCTCTGTTCGACTCCCACTCTCGTTCTGTGAATTTTCCTATTGGTCGTCCCTTAGACTTGAATATAGACAGCATTCCATCGACCTCTTCACCGATATTGTCTGTATCTCTACCACCGTAGTTACGTGGTTGACTTCTCAACCGAGTGTGGACATGGTCCTCAAAATAATAAGAACAAAACATGCCAACCTCTTCATTCAAATATGCGTTAACAATTGATGCTTCCACATTTGCCTTTTGTTTAGCATTGCGTTTCAAGTTGTGGAGATATCTGATTTATAATAAAAAATATATATTTTAATTCAGTGAACATGCATGTAGTATATATAAAAAATGAAAAATGTAAGAGTTTACCTTTCAAATGGGTACATCCACTTGTACTGCACTGGACCACAAATTCTGGCTTCATACGCTAAATGAACAGGTAAGTGTTCCATGGAGTTGAAGAAGCTAGGTGGAAAAATTTGTTCCAACTTACACAAAATCACTGGAATATCTTGCTCCAAACGAATCATATCATCGATCTTGATCGTTGAAGATGTTAAATTTCTAAAAAAAAGACTTAATTCAGTGATAGCCCTCCACACATTGAGAGGAACAACGTCTCGGAATGCAATCGGTATCAAGCGCTGCATAAAAACATGACAATCGTGACTCTTCATCCCTGAAACCTTACCCCTGTTTATGTCTGCGCATCGACTCAAGTTTGACACGTAGTTGTCTGGAAAATTCAACTCGTGAATCCAACGACACAGTTGTTGTTTCTGTGGCTTGTCCAGTGTGTAGCAAGCCTTCGGATATTTACCTGTACTGGGATCCTTTTCCAACTCTTGACGACGACAATAAATGTTCAGCTCTTCCCGGGACTTTGGAGTATCTTTCGTCTTGCCTTCTGTGTTCATCATTGTGTGGAACACATTATCAAACACATTCTTCTCAATGTGCATCACGTCCAAATTGTGTCGGATCAATAGTGAACTCCAGTATGGCAAATCCCAAAAAATACTCATTTTATTCCATCCACCTGGGATTCGACCGTTGTGTTCAGCTGCATTTTCCTCAGTAGATTTTTTCAAACCCGTCCACTGAATCTCATGTAACAACGTATGTCCTGTACGGTAACATTATACTAGAAGAAATTAATAAAATATATACGTATAACATTATACTAGATCAAATAATTGTATAATTAATTAAAATACGTACCGTTTCGAAGGGGCGGTCGATTGATTGTAACTGTTCTGTTCTTCAAGAAGTTGTTCTTATTCCTTCTAAATTGATGATCTCGAGGTAAGAACTTTCGGTGATTATCGAACCATGTAACTTTCCTACTCTTCTCAAGACTGAAAGCTTCAGAAAAATCCATACAATACGGACATGCTTGAAAACCAGCCGTTTTCCATCCAGACAACATAGAATATGCAGGAAAATCGCTAATGGTCCACAATAAAGCAGCACGCATCGTGAAATTCTGTTTTCTGAACACATCATACGTTTGGACACCACTTTCCCATAAAAAGATCAGGTCTTTTATAAGAGGCTGGAGATAAACGTCAAGCTTATCTTTTGGATTCGACGGACCTGGCACCAATACAGTTAGAAACATTGTTTGAGGTTTCAAGCACATCCACGGAGGCAGATTATACGGAGTCAGAATCACCGGCCACAACGAATACTGCTTTCCAAAGCTCCCAAACGGTGCAAAACCATCAGTACACAAACCTAGCCTCACATTCCTCGGTTCAGAAGAAAAATTGGGATACACGTTGTCAAGGTGTTTCCAGGCCTCCGAGTCCGCCGGATGTCGCATCTCCCTAGACTCGGTCGAAGACGAATCTGTTGCATGCCACGTCATGTGTTGTGCTGTGGCAGTAGATTGATACAATCTCATTAAACGAGGAATGATTGGAAGATAATACATCTTCTTGTGTGCCACTTTCTTCTTCGACGGCTTCGATTGACCAGCGGGCCCCTTCCGACGTGGCTCTTTGTAACGAGGATGACCACACATCCTACACATGTTCAGATTGCTATCTTCATCACCCCAATATAACATGCAACCGTTTATACAACAATCAATCTTCTCGACCGGCAATCCCATATTTTTCAGCATTTGCTTGCTTTGATGATACGTTGTAGGCACCTTATTCTCAGGAGGGCAGATCTCACTGCATAATTGTGTCATTTGCTCATATGCCCTGTTAGAAAGCTTGTTCTCGGTCTTGATAGCCATAAGTCGGGCATTAAATGACAGTTGAGAGTGTGAATCACAACCCGAATACAAATCTTGATCGAGAAATTTGAGCATTTCATAAAACTGAAATGCTTCATCCGTCGGCTCCTCTTCTACATTTGAAAAACCGGCTTTCATTATCATTGTTTGATACACATTGGGTTCTCCCTCCCCAAGTTGTTCTTCCCCACCAAACTGTTGTTCCCCACCAAACTGTTGTTCCCCACCAAATTGTTGTTCAGTACTCGTGCCGGCTTGATTACCATATATTTGTCTTTCATAGATACCAGCAGTGTAATAGTATAAAACTTGATCAAAGTTATAAGGCCAACGTACTTCGCCGTGAAATGTCCAATTATAATAATTAACAGTGAAACCATTCTTCAGAACATGTACCAAAACCTCATCAATCGACTTAAATATTTTATTCTGACATTTTTTGGCATTACACGGACACTTGATACAATCCCCATGCATGTAATGTGGGTGGAGCTTTGCAAATTCAACAAATGACACAAGTTCATTGTAAAATTCACTATTCACATTTCCTAAAATGAACCTAGGAGTTTCATACATCCATCGACGATCCGGCAAATTCATCTGTTAAACATTTAACATAAAATTCTTACAAACATCCAGAAAAATGCACAACTAAACTAAACTACACATATATAAAATGCACAATTAAAATACACAACTAAACTACAAATATATAAAATGCACAACTAATTAAACTATAACAATATAAAATGCACAACTAAACTACAAAATTTAACCAAGTAAAAAAGGAAAACGTACCGAAATTTGCTTGCTCTCATACAATTTCCACAATTTCCACGATTTTTTTCGACTGAGTGAGAAAGGGGAAAAAAGCTTCTGTAAATATTACGCGCTACCGACGGATTTTGAAATTCCGTCGGTGCGTACATTTTGAATCTACCGACGGATTCTGAAATTCCGTCGGTAGGTTGCCGCCCAAAATTCCGTCGGTCGAGTACTTGGCCGACGGAAATTCCGTCGGCAGACACTACCAACGGAGTTTTTATTTCCGTCGGTAATATTGGCGGAATAAAAAAAAATCGAAAAAAAAAATTAAAAAATACTTTACTTTATACCAAAATCTAACGAAAAATTATGTATTATGTATAAATTAAAAACAATAACATAAATAAACAATTCATTGACAAACAAGCATCAACCGAAATAAATATGTCCAACAGAATAATAAATAGTTCGACAGAAAAATAAATAGTTCGACAGAAAAATAAATAGTTCAAACATCAACCATTATACGGTACAAAAAAGTCATCACCACCAATGAAATCATCCAAGCCGTCGTCTGCGGCTGCATCTGGATTTTGATCTGGAGCATTGAAAGGGGGAACTGAACCACCAACCGGAGCATCGAAAGGCGGAGGGGGAAATGGACCAACCGGAGCAGCGAAAGGCGGAGGAGGGGGGACGCTCATCGCCTGTGCAAAGCATGTATCTATTTGATCCTGAGGCATCCCCAACGATCGACCCATAGTGTCAGCCATCTGTCGGAAGTAGTGGTTCATCCAGTTGACCATGTTCGGGTCCGGAGGAGCAGCAGTGGAGGATACAGAGGCCTGCGATGCACGCTGGGACGAACTGGACGACGCAACTCTCACTGAGCGGCTCATCCGGCCAAGGCCAAGGACCCGTCCTCGATCAGCCGGGGCCTCCTCCAGGTAAATCCGGTTAAGATCAGGCGGAGGGGCGGCGCTGGGCCCGGCTTCATCAGCAGAAGCCTGTGTCGTCGCCTCTGCAATCCTCCGGTTCACATTCAACTACATAATTACAAAAATATTAAATTAATACATAGTTCAATACATTTAATTAATTAAATATTAAAAAACACATCACAGTTTAATTAAACTTACGTGAAGCTCAGTAGTGCGTCCATATGTGGACGTCTGCGAATCTCGATCAAACGGATGAAGAACGTTCAACCGATCCACGTGAGTGGGTTCACGCCCAAGATCCCGCTCCTATTTTGTACCAAATGAGCATATAAAAATTATTTTATATAATATTATAATATAAATAATTGAAATAAATTTAGTGAACACTTACTAGAGCAATTGAGTGCTCATACGTGGATCGGGCCCCCCCCGATGCCTTGACATCCCACCTCCCACATCACTTCTACGGTTGGCTCGAGCAGTTGCACACTTCCGCAAGTACTCCGGGCTACTCCAATACGTGGTCAACGTGTTCCACACGTCGACTCCATCGTCCTCCCCCAACGTCGTCTGCTCCACGCCACGACTACGCCAAGCAGTCCTCCAGGTGTACATTATCTCATTATACCTAGACTGACATGAAGATTCCCAGAGCCTGTGGATATCGTTGTCCGAAAAAAACTCCCTATGCCAATAAGCATGTTTCTGCACATATTCGATCAGCATATTTATCAAATAATATATATAATAAATTGTTTATTAATATTTAATTGAATGCACTCAAATACCTGAAATTCCTCCCAGTATTCATCCTTTTTCGTCTGCGGCACCTTCAGCCAAGAGTAGGCATTCGCAGCAATCTTGCACTTAGTAATCACCTCAGTGCAAATCTTCGATATCTCATTACCAGGAAGTAAGCTGTGACATTATATATATATATTAAGAAACAAACACATTATAAATTAAAAAACGTACAAAAATTGATGCTATTAAATATTGTTAAACCTTAAAATTATTTAATTAATTACTTACTGTACATTATCTTCAATCCATATTCTCAGTCTGGTTTCTCGGGCACGCGTGGGATGTCGACGAGCTGCCGACGACTGAGATGACGGCGGCGAATGCTGTGGAACGGATGCCGACGACGTCAACGTAGCAGGCTCAACAGGCCTAAGTGAGGTTCTCCTACGTCGAGATCCTGAGGCCCCACTAGCATCTTGACTCATCTATTTTAATAAATAAAATTTAAAAGTATAATAAATTAATCAATAATTAATATAGTAATGAAATCAATAATTTCCTAATTTAATTAATAACATTTTAGTAATTTAAGTCAATAATTTCCTAATTTAATCAATAACAAAATCACGTTACTAATGAAATAAATAATTTACCAAACTAATTAATAATGACTTAATTTAAACAATAACAATAATTACTATATTAATCAAACCGTACAACACCCCTACTTATAAGAATAATTACTAATTTAATCAACAATAATAACCTAGTTTAATTATAAGAATAATTACTAATTTAATCAACAATAATAACCTAGTTTAATTATCAAAACGAACTAACAAGAACTACATTATATATTTGAACTAACATGCAATTTTTAATTACAATTAACCAATAAAAAACATATAATCCACGTACTAACATATATTTGAATTAATTATACATATATATTCATCAACTACGTACATGAAATTTTATACGAACTAACATGCAATTTATAATAATTCAATAACAGTTTTATAATAATTATAAACATGCAATTTATAATACAATAACTTAATTAAAATTAATTAAGAATTTATAAAACGTACCGTTTAAATTGAAGAAAATTGGAGTAGATAATCGTTATGCCCTTTCTCGATCAATCCACGCACCACGCACAAGAAAATCCAATCCACGAGGAGAGAACAGGAGATGAACAGGGAGAGGGGGACGAAAGTAAATTTTTTTTTTTTTCCTTATGAGGAATGAGGAAGAACTGCCTTCGGCAGTTCTTATTTAAAAAAAAAAAAATTCTGGCTACCGACGGATATTTCCGTCGGTAGCACGCGAATATTAATGCCACGCGTCTTTTCCGTGGTATCCGAGGCGGTGAGTCAAAGCGGGTCGGCTACCGACGGATATTTTCCGTCGGCAGTCGAAATTTGAACGGCCGACGGAAATAATCCGTCAGGAAGTAAGGCTAAACGACACCGTTTGGCCGCGAAACTGAATTCCGTCGGGAAGTCCGTCGGACGGTCCCGACGGATCTTGGATTCCGTCGGGAGTCAGTCGTTTCGAAAATTCCGTCGGCGATCCGTCGGGGCGGCCGACGGAATGGATTCCGTCGGTAGCCTTCCGTCGGCAAACTCCGCGTTTTTTGTAGTGATGAAGTAATCGGTATGTGGCCCATATTGTCTTCTTCTAAGAGTATATTTTGTTTTTTTGAATATGATTTCCAGGTTTAGCTTATATTCAACGTATATTTACACATGTGCATTAAATCTTTAGCATATATTTCAATATATGCAGTAACTAGATATGTATTCATTAATTACTTATGTTAGGGCCAGATATAGTTAACTCAAGCCACAATATAATGTTTTCTATGGCATCGAATAAAATCATGGAATATCATAATAATGAATCTCATATTAAAATAATCCATACAATTATAAAAGCAATGTTAAAAGATTATAATTTATCAATCATAATTATGGGCAGTTATTACCAGTTTCATTTCATGGAAAGTTACAATCCACAAGTTTTAAGTCAATCATCATTAATATAATATAATTAATTTTAAATATATCCACTACTCCCCACAATTATCTCACGTAATCCAAACCAACAATATATTTTTGACATTTTCAAACATACTAATATTCAATGGTAATTTTTTTCTATAAATAATATTATAATTACAATTTCTAAAATGAATAGTTTATTTTGATATCCACGTTTGCATAATATGTACACGTCAATATTATAATAATACTTTTTATATTTAACATCTATAACCAAATGATTCACGTAATAATACTATGATTATCGTAGTAATCATAAATATATAAAAAAATGGTGTATTTTGCATTCATACTGCACATATCACAATGTGCATATTTGTTTTGCATATACGTGCGCATATATTCCATTACGATACGTTCCACGTTACTGAATTAATTACATCATATGTATTTCTTTTTTTAATATTTTTTGTTGCTACGGTTTTCCATCCATATTGTTTAAGATTGTCTATTCGGGTGCATAAACCGTTTTTTTAGTTCCCCTAAAGATAACATTAATAACATTAAGGCATTTTAATTTAATGGAGAAGTTACAATTATAATTAATATGACAATCATTAATTTTCAGAAAACTCAAGTTCGTCTCTCCCGAAATTCTGAAAGAAGCTTCTCCAATACTCCAGCTTGTTTTAGGAAGGTTTGAAATTTCGAACGCAATTATGACCGAGATTTCCGAGAATTTAATATTTCATGAGCTCCTGTTTTATGACAATCATTAATGTTCAGAAAACTCAAGTTCGTCTCTCCCGAAATTCTGAAAGAAGCTTCTCTCCAATACTCCAGCTTGTTTTAGGAAGGTTTGAAATTTCGAACGCAATTATGACCCAGATTTCCGAGAATTTAATATTTCATCAGCTCCTGTTTTGAATTTCCTATTTTATCTTAATTGAATATGCAAATTTCAATTTCGATTTTATTTATAAACAGAGGTTAAAATTGTACTTTTATAAATCAAATTGTCCTTCTTCCTAACTTTTAAAAATTTTGTCTTTATTTCGAGTTTCTATAGGTGAAATGTCCTATATACTAACTACCCCATAATAATATAATAAAATTCAGATTGATTTAAAATAAAGAGCAACACTTTGATGTTCATACACAAATTCATCAACCTTATTCTTACTTCCATAAACTTGGAAAAAAAACTTTAAAAAAAAAAAATCCGGTCCAAACTCGAACCGGACCGGATTAATTACGATCCGGTCTCCGGTCCATGCATCAGGACAGATTCTGGTCCCGGTCCGGTTCGGTTTTGGACCGATGCACACCCCTACACACATCATAGGATGAGTACTCACCCCGTGAAAAATAAAAAATACCCTTCTACTTCTAAACCCTAAATTTCCCTATTATCCTCTCCCTCTCTCATTTTTCTCTGCACACCCACCCATTCTCCCAAGCCGCCAGGTCGTCACCCCTCCTCCAAGCAGCACGACCGCCGTCGCCTCTCCTCCAAAGAAGCGCGGCTGTCGTCGCCCTTCCTCCAAAGCGACGCTGTCCCATCCGTGTTCGCTTGAAGAAGAAGGCGATCACAGCCAGCCAACAAAGCGTCGTTTCTCAGCCTCGTTCGCCGCCTCTCCCCAGTCCCGTTCTCCGCGCCGCTCGTTCGCACCACCTCCTCCCCCAAGCCATGTCGCCCCTCCTCCCTTCCAAGTAATGGTAATTTTCAATTTTGATTTTTAGGGCTTAGGGTTCAACTGCCTGTCTTCTCAAAATTCAAATCGGAAAAAATGTAGATCTATAATCCTTCCATAATTATTTTTGAAAAAAATATATTGAATATTTGTATTAATTCGATTTTTTTTTACAGAAATTGGGTATATTTCGATCTCAGTATTGCTTTCGATTTATTTTTTCGAAATTTTTTAACTAAATTTTTTAATTTTGTGAGTTTGCATTTAGTTGGAATGAGATTGTTTGGATTGAGACGGTTGTTTGGGTATTTTTTTGTCTTCTCATATCAATATGTTTACAATTGTTTCTTTTTTGGGAATTTCACGGCGTTCTGGACTTGGTGGTGACGGTTCTGGGTGAAATGGGGTGGGTGCGATAAATTTATTTAATTTTAGTTTGGGGGGGTAAAATTGACATTTCACATGTGATTAATTTGTTAAAAAACTCTCGGTGGGTGTACTCAATAAAACCGTGTGTGCGTATAACCGCCCATTTTTCAGGGGTTGTGAAATCAAAATTTGGGAGAAGACATAAATCAAGGGGCATTTAGCCGTGGCCTTTTAACAAAATGAAAAACAAATGGGCTTCACAGGCCCAAGATATAGCATTCCAAGGCCCATTCCATATCTATTTACTCCCTCCGTCACCAACATTGTCATTCAGCCTCCTATTCATTCAATCTAGGGTTTTCTGTGGCAGCTCTTCTTCTCTTTTATTTTCGTTCCATTCTTTGTTATGAATAATTGTTAATTTAGTTTTCTGTTTTTCGATTTTGATTTGAATTGCACTATCTGTCGAAGGCTTCTTCAATATTCTCTAAGAATAACAATGGAGTAGTCTCTGACCGACACTGCAGAAATGGAATGCTGAGGTTACACTCAGCGGCGGCCAGACAACCGTTGTGATGGATCCACAGATTACTGCCTTTTCTCCACGGTGCTTATCTACTAAATCCATCGCAAATTTCCAATACCTACTTTTAAATTGTTTTCTATTGCTTTTTATTCGATTGATTTATTAATAGAATTTTAGAAAGGTATTATGTTGTCGAAATATTGGAAGTCAATGGACTTGAATTGTTTTTATGATTTTTAGGATGATCTTGTGAGATTTAAAAAATTTCTTCTGAACTTTTTTCATCAAAGGGAAATTTCATTTGCCTGTGAAAAGTAAGAATTTTTTTTGAATGTAAAAAGCTTCGAATGTTGCAATTTTTTCATTTGCCTGATCGATTTTGTTGATATACTTCCTCTGTGAGTTTCCACTTCAAATAGTAGATCGGTAAAGATTGTTGGATTTTGTGCTGCGTTGGCTTGTGAAAAATTTCTGTCAACATTTTAAGATCCCAATTCCTCTGTATGATTGAAGCTTCTCACAAGCCATTGCGTCTCAACTTCCGTATCTCCTAATTGTCCCATTGTTAAATACCTTTATAAGACCTCTTCAAAGGGATTCGGATGCAGAGTAATCTCTGAACAACAGTGCATAAATGGAATGCTGAGGTAATACTCAGCGGCGGCCAGACAACCGTTGTGGTGGATCCACTGATGACCGCCCCATGGCGCTTATCTACTAAATCCATCTCAAATTTCCTATTCTTTTAAATTATTTTCTTCCGTTTGTATTTTTTTGTTATTTTGGTTAGAACTATCCCCCTTTGTAACCTCTTATGGATCTGAAATTGTTCTTCTGAACTATCTGAATCTAACAATCTTTTTAGAGATTATTGATGAATTTCTTCCGGGTATATTGCTTATTTTAAATTCTTGTTTGATATATTTTTAACCACGAAAAAATATGTTCTGGAAATATTTTAAAAAGATAGAAAATACTCTAAAAATTGTATTTAAAAGCATCAATTAGGCAAATTGTCTTTGCAACACGCAATATAGACAAAACTGTGGGAAGTATTTCAACAAGCCTGAAGAATATTTTTCACCAACATATTATTATGGTTTTTAACTAACATATCTAGAAAAGAATTACACAATTTATCCAACTTTTAAACCTTTAAGATAAAAAATCTTTTCTAAATGTTACTATGTTTTACAGTTTGAATTACCAAATTTAACAGTGTTATGATACTACATTAAAAAAATAATAGTCACACGCGCAGAAGGAACAGAGAAATTGTCAATTGCGTGAGATATGTTAAGAATGGTCACAACAAAAAAAATCACAGAATCGAGAAATAAGTATTCTGGTCAAAATTAAAAGCTAATAAGTCAATATTTTAAGTTCATTGACTTATATTTTCAACTAAATTGATATAATTGATCAAGATGATACTCTCTCCGTTCCACAAAGATAGCTACATTTGACTTTACACACAAATTAAGAAAATTCAATAAATGTAGTCAAATTTAGCTAATGTGCCAATTTTACCCTTGAAATTACATTCTTCAAAATCTGTTAAGCATTAATTACTCTTATTAAATAGGGGTAAAATTGACAATAAAACATTTAATACTAAAGTAAAAAAGGAAATTGAGCTATAATTTGGGACATCCCAAAAAGGAATATGGAGCTATCTTTTTGGGACGGAGAGAGTATATGCAATATTGTATACAATTTTTTGTGAATATAATTTTGGGCTTGAAAGTTGAAATTGAATTATTAGTGTATTTGTCTTATTAGTTGAAAAGTTAAAAAAAACATTTACTTCTTTATTATATAATACTCCCGGAATTATTTGAACGGTTTGACCTGCACAATTTTTAAGAAAAGAGAATTTAGTTGTTGGTGATTTAAGATAAATGAAGGATATTTTAGATGGTTTGATGAGATGTAAAATAAATATATGTAAAAAATGAGTGGCAATTTAAAAATAAAATGATGTTGGGGGTATTAATTTTATGGAGTATTTCCATATTAAGAGTGTGCAAATAATTTTGGGACGTCCCAATGGAGAAAGTGTGCAAATACTCTATTGAGAACTATGATACGATATACGAATAAATCCGCAATCCCTATATATAGAGATTTAATTCTTCCACAAAATATGCAAATATCCTAACAAACTAACCCCAACAAAATAAAAGATTAATCCATTGCACCGTTCTTCAATCCGGCTCTCGACTATACGTAATTTTGAACCCACGACCCTCATTCTCATGACATTCCCATCTCCTTCACAAACATCCTTGTCCTCTAGGATGAATTCAGAATTATCGAAGTCCGATTCACCGACGTTGATCAAGAAAACATTTTCTGCAATATTCTTTGCCAAATTTAAAGTCTTTATGTTGCATGTAAACCAATGCTAAATTTTCCAACAATCTCGAACAGTCTTTCCCTTGAGATCTTGCAAATTTGGTTATTTTTTCAGAAAGTGTTATTTCTTTCAGTTTACATTGAAATATTTCAATCTCTTCCACTATACCTCCAGATTGCCTATTGCAGTCAATTCCATCTCTATCATCAACTAAAATATCAACAAACTCATCGAAAATTGGTGGTACATTATAACTACAATCTTCATCAAAATATTCATCGAAAATTGGTGGTACATTATAACCACAATTTTCATCAAAATACTTATCGAAAATTGGTGGTCCATTATAACCACAATCAATTCTAATTTTTCTTCCCTTCCTAGGGGTCGAGCTCACCCCTTTGTCAGAGCTTGTACCGATACTTTTGAATTTTGTTTCAATTTGATGAAATCTTGTCTCTAGTAACTCAATACGTTTTCGATGAGTTCCTACCATGACAATCGTGATTCTCGAATACTCTCAACAAAAGCACCAATTTGATGGTAACCACGATACGAAATACGAATAAATCCATAATCCCTAGCTCAGGCTAGCAAGAAACGGGACTGCAAACAATTTTGCAAAATTAATTCTATTATTTTCTTTTCATACGGTAGTCTTCACACAAATATATAGAGATTTAATTCCTCCACAAAATATGCAAATATCCTAACAAACTAACCAAAACAAAATAAAAGATTAATCCATTGGGCCGTTCTTCAATCCGACTCTCGACTATACGTAATTTTGAACCCACGACCCTCATTCTCATCATACTCATGGAACAAAGGAGTATTATTAAACTAGTATTTGCAAACTGGGGTAGTATAGTCTCAGTTCTATTTAGATAGACTTGTTTGACTTTTCACAAAAAATAAGAAATTGTATTGGGAAGCAAAATTAGACAAGTAAAATTCTATTATAACTCTATTTAATTAATGTTATACTTTTTAATGTAATTAATGCATAGGGTTATATTTGTAAATGAATTAGAAAATATTACTTTATATGAAAACAACCTATTTAAATGTATATGAAAACAAGCCTATTTAAATGTGATATTCATAAAAGAAAAATAAGTCTATCTAATTGGAACGGAGGGAATACTGTTTAGTAAAAATAAAATTATAAAATAAAGTCTATAATATATACTCCTATTTATATATATAATATTAGTTCGATTTGGTTCGATTTTTTATTAATCAAAACTGTAAACCAGACCATACTAAAAAAAATATCAAATTTTAAAATTGAAAACCAAACCACATTTAATGGTTCGGTCGATCTGAACCATACTTTGCACACCTCTAAATGCAGACCACCCGTAAACAAACCAAACATCAGACAAAGCATGTTAACTAGCAACCAAACAGAGTTTAAAGGGATTGTTGGTCCTCCCATGATGAATCACCATAAGAATGTTGAAAACTAAAATCCCACGAGCAAAAACATAAGCTAAAATGGAGAGGTTTCCAAACCATGCGGTTGACAACTCCACAAGTGACATGAGCACAAAAATGTATGTTTTCCTCCTATCCCAATTCCAAACCTGTGAACGCTCACATTTCGAAATAGTTTAAGTAAAAACAACTCAAGATACAAGAAAATTGAAATGATGGATATTCCATTTCTCCCAAAGGCTTCTTCAACTATATCGGGGAACCTTTTGATTTTAGGATTTGAATCCATGCTCTTTTTTAAGATTATGGGATATTAATAATCACTTAAATACGTAATAAGACCTACAAACATTAGCCATGAGCTTATGGGTATAACCCACGTCCTCTCGTTCTCATCACCCGTAAATGTCACGCGTACATCAACAGACAATGAAGTTTTTTCTAGAGACCTAACTCAATACCTACCTAACGTCATGCAAAACCTTAACTTCGTCCTAAGAATGGCCAATCTAAACATTTATCTCACCACCACCGTCTCCATCTTCACCTTAACATATGGATTCCTTCATGCAAAGACTAATCATTACCATAAATACTGCCAAAATAATCTCAATAAACTATTGAATTTGAAATACACCAGAACTATATATCAATCCATGTAAAGACTAATCAAACATGCTACTCTACATGTTACATAGGGTACACATTTTCTAAGCTTTAAAAAAGTGACAAGACAAGAAGTAACTTTAAAACGTGAAGCTCACAATCTACCAATTACGTACCAAGAAATTACTGTAAGAAAGCCATTCTACCTTAGCAGAATCACCGATCTTCGTCCTCTTCGATTGTATCATCCTCAGCTAGAAGATGATTAAGGGCAACCTTCGACTTCTTAGTCCCCAGTTGATTCTCCTCGTTACTTTTCCTCTTGAGAGTTTCATCTTTTCCTTCTTCAGCAGTCTCATCGCCAGCAATGCTATCAGGCTCTTCTGTTTCTTTTACAGATGAAATCTCCGTTTCAACCTTTTCTCCACCCTTTTCATTACCATCTAGGGCTTTACTCGATGAAGATTCATATTCAAGTACTAATTTGCGTATTTCTTCGCTGCTTGCAAGATCAACAGCAGTCTTTCCAGCCTTGTTCTTTAAATTCTTGTTTGCACCTTTCTTCAACAAATACTTTATGAGTTCATGGTTAGACCCTTGAACGGCATAGTGAAGAGCAGTCATGCCCTTCCGGTTTGAAGACTTAACAGAGACTCCAGATGTTACGAGAATCTTGATAACTTCAAGATGGCCCTTTTGAGCAGCAAAGTGAATTGCCCCCATGTCGTCCATGGCAGCAGCACTAACATCCGCCTTGTTCTTATAAAGATAATTTACAACTTCAGCATGCCCAGACCATGCTGCTAGATGCAGTCTATGGTTCTTAAGGAAAAAGCAGAACATAGAATCACAATATCAACGATGAAGGAACTTGATGTAAAGTTCTACATGAGTCACAGGTGAAAATGATGTTGGACGCCAGTAATCCATTTCTACAGATTCTACTGTCACTCTTGAAAGTTATTTTCAGATATTTATGTCCTATATCTTTTAACCACATCAGCTAATACAGTAGGAAACTTCAAAAGCTCCTATGCAAGTTCAAATGCAATCCGTAATGCAAAGCAACAGATTCAAACAAATTATAGCTTAATAAACTCGACTAGTGCATATGTTTGACCACAGAAAAGACAGAAAGGAACTAGCATTATTTAAACTTCTAAGGGAAATTATCAGGTTACGCGAAAGGGAATTATCATTCACAGGTCTTCTCGTTTCTTTCAAAACAATATTGATGCAACTCATTCAACAAAATGCCCAGTCAGAACAAATTACATTTAGTAAGAAGTGAGATAACACACGCTGGATCACTCACCTTTCATCCATTTCCAGCTGATGTCAATAAATCACACCATATACAAGAATGAAATAGACCAGCATAGACTAAACATCTTTTTCTTGCATTAATTCAGATTAGAAATCTTTGCCCTGGTAAGTGGTGCACTAGATTTGGAAGTCAAGAATGTAAATACGATGCCATAAGTGGGTTCAAAATGTTCGAAGATGAGCATGGGATAATACATAAAACAGGTATACTTGTGTGTGTGTTATATATGATGGTTACCGCTTTCATGTTCACTATTATATATTTTGCTCTGGATCATTCATTTCCTATGCATTAACATGTAATTAACTTTCAGGAAGTACAGATATAACTGTTAGAACAACTGAAACCATAATTTAAAAAATTAACAGATTAAATAGCAAATAACCATATAGTCCATATCTCTACTCCTATGCTAATTACAGTTGTAGAAAGTCAATCAAGTAATCAACACACTTCCAGCAAAAAGCGATTCTACAGAACAAATAAAAAATTTCAAAAGCACCAAATTTCCAATTACATGAATAAATAGAACTTCAATTAATTGACCCTAACTTCGAACTACCTATATTCACATCATATACGGTTTAATATATAACTCCATGAAAACTGCATAAATATCCAAAAATACGAAAAAAATAAATTAAAGAGGAATAACACTAATCATTAAGGGGAAAAAGTTAGAGCATGAAAATAGGAATAAATAGATAAGGATACGGGGTACGGGAGTGCCTGTCGCGTGAATTGACGGCGAGAGGATTGGCGATGCATATGGCTTGAACTGCCTTCAGGTCTCCCGATCGAGCCGCCGCGTGCAACTCTTCGTCGCCGGAACTACTAGTTTTCGCCGCGGGCTTCTTCCCCATTTCCCCTTTCAATTGGAGAGGTGAATGACTGCAGAAAGAGCAAATGTGTGCGCTTTAAGTTGGGGATTTGAATTTTTATTATGAAGACTCGCATTTTAAATATAGACGCGATTTTAGATAGTTAGCGTTTTTTAGACCCCCGTTTGTTATCTCTCCAATACATCTATTTGGAATTGTGTACTCCAGTTTTTCATAATTTCATTTTCTAATTTTTTTTTGAGAATTACATTTTTTTAAATGTAACTATTCAAGGAACTTCTTTCATTTTTCTTTCCTTTCTACTATATACTACCTTCGTCCCAATTTAGATTGTTTGTTTTTTTAGTATTAAAGAGATAAATTAGAGGTTATGCAAGTTTTTTAATAATAAAATGAATGTAATGTTTATTTGCTATTTAATGTAATGTTAATCAATACACTTCCATATCTCTACTCCTTTCTAATGTAATGTTTTAGAAAAAAATATCGTTTTTTGTTTTGTGTGTGGGAAGTTCTTCATGCGGCATTTTTGTATAATTCGTGGCAAGAGTACATCGTTTCTTGCTCGAGAAAGAATCAAACAAAGAATCTGGTAAAACTATTTCGCAATCCAACCAAGGTACCCAGATTAGGGAAGGATTGTATTACGATGGAGTCATATATAGTGAATCTGGTAAATGGTCTCTTCTTTTATTTGTTAAATCAACGGTTAATCTAATCAAAACGTTGTTTTAACCGTTCATTTGTGGGGACCCCCGTTTAAAGTTAGAACATTTGCACTCTGTATAAACATGACCCCATAAAAATTATTTGCACCTTAGAAATTTCGAATTTAAAACTTAAAGAGAGACACACTCCTAAGTCTCAAGTCTACATTAATAGACGAACTCCTTAAAGTTCATTTTGTTGGTTTTTGTATATTTGTAGTTAATAATGGCTCTTATAAAAAGAAATAGTAAATAATATTACTTGTCATGTGTGATCATCTTTCAAGCAAATTGTTGCACTTGGAAGATGTTTCTTGTTACATGCCAAACTTTTCATATATTATTATCATATTTTATGCAGGCAATTGTATTTTATATATCACTTCAATCCTCACTGTGAGGAGGCGTGCAAATATTTAGAAGTTATAGAAATAAATTCAATTTAATCATGAGTTGCACTCTTGTGTACCAGTTACATGTATGTAACTACTATATCCAATCTAATATATGTAACTACTATATTCAATCAAATAACTCATTACAAATAACACATGACCCATTTACTATATCCAATCCAATAACACATGACTCATTTACTATATCAATTTAACACATACATTTTTTCATGAACCTTTATTTTATTTCAATTAATTTTTATTTATTTCATCATTAAAAAATAATACTCCATTAATTTTTTAAATTTTTATTTTTTTATTTTACTCAATTGATATTTATATTTATCTTATTAATATTATTTTTTAAATTTATTTTTCTTCCTGTTTATCGTTTGTGTTTCAAATGATAATTTTTTTACCGTACTTTCTTTTTATGTCATAAATAATTATTCTAAAATTTTAAAGTCTAATAAATTTTTTTTAAAAATAATATTAATTGTTTTTTTAAGTATTAAATAGTATAATAATATTTTGTTTTAAAAAATAAAACTCTCACCTCTCTTAGGCAAGTGTTCAATTTTATTGGTACTATTTTACTTTAATTAATTGGTGTATAATTTTCACCTTATCCTTTTAAAATTTTACTTCATTCCTTACAAATTTCACTTCGTTTCACATTGTTTAATTATTTTTTTCATTTGAACTTTCATTTTTTAATCATTTTATTTTAATTTTTTATGATTATAATTTTTAGTTTATAAGTGTTATGATAACCGTTGATAAGTATTATGATATATTATTAGTTAATATGCAGTACTGTACATATTAGTTCATATACAGTATAATATTAGCTTATATTGGTACATGTTTTAATTTTTTCGAGTTTCGAGTTCACATACTTTATGGTAATAGTTCAAATATGGTATAGTATTAGTTCAGATATTGTATAGTATTAGTTCACATACTCTATGGTACTAGTTCAAATATAGTATAATATAAATTCAAATATTGTATAGTATTAGTTCATATATTAAATACTCCGTAATATTTTTATACCCACATTAATCTCTTGTACTATACAATATATTAACTAGTACTATACCATAGGCGTACTAATACTATATCGTATTTAAATTAATATTTATATTTAACAAAAAATACATAACTTAACACATTTATAATACCAAGCATACCATGCAAATTAATACATCAATATTAAAAAAATGATATTAACTAACTAGTAAGAAAAACAAAAGTGAGAATGAATCACAATGAACACACAATTCAATTAATAGATACAATCACACTCAATAAACATATGAATGCATCAATATGACGATGACCCCAAAGAAAATAATAAAGTTGAAGCAATATTATGCTGGTTTCTTCCCCAATTCTCAACTCATTTAAGTTTCTAAATATAAATTTTATTTTTCAATTAGATTATATTATTAATTAGTTTTAAAAAATAATCTACAACCTTAAAAAACTTGTAACAAAGCCGATATCATTTTAGAAATAATGAAGACATAACAAAATAATCTTAGTTATTATAAATCAGATTAAAGCTATAAAGTGAGCATGTCATATTCATACATTTATACCCAAATTAGAAAAAAATTGAATTTTTTTAGTTTAGTTTTTTTTTTTCAATTTTTTTTGTATTTTTTTCCTAAATTTTGGTCATTTTTTGAAAAAAAAAAACTGGAAATTTTATTTCATAATTTTATTTTTGAGTTTAATATTTTTTTAATATTCGTTATGTTTTTATATTTATTTTTTAAAAGTTAAAAAAATAGAATAATATTTGACTCCGTGGTGATTCATTGGTGAATCGATAGTCGGTGTATAATTATAATTTTAATGAGTTGTATTTTAATTTAATTGATAAAATGGTAATATAGTATTTTACATGTATTTTTTTAAAAAAAAATTTGGGGGTGAAATTAATAAAAAAGAAGGTAAATAACTAATAACCCATATAAAAAATTGGATTTAGTTGCATGTATGTAACTTGTAGTGCCTAAAAGAAGGGAGTGTCTAAAAAAAAAGGGAGTGTGGATTTATTAAAAAAAGAGGGTAAATAGTTAGTTACATACATGTAACTGGTACACATAAGCAATTGTCTTTAATCATGACCCGAGTGGTTTGATTTATTCAATTTCATTTATGGCAATTGTTTATGTGTACCAGTTACATACATGTAACTGACTATTTACCCTCCCTTTTTAATAAATCCACACTCCCTTTTTTTAGGCATTCCCTTCTTTTAAACACTTATGTGTACAAATTAAATACATGTAACTAAATTCAATTTTTTACATGGGTTATTAGTTATTTACCTTCTTTTTTTTATTAATTACACCCCCAAATTTTTTAAAAGAAAAATACATGTAAAATACTATATTACCATTTTATCAATTAAATTAAAATACAACTCATTAAAATTATAATTATACACCGACTATCGATTCACAAATGAATTAAGGTTGTAGATTGTTTTTTAAAACTAATTAATAATATAATCTAATTGAAAAATAAAATTTATATTTAGAAACTTAAATGAGTTGAGAATTGGTGAAGAAATCAGCATAATATTGCATCATCTTTATTATTTTCTTTGGGGTCATCGTCATGTTGATTCATTCATGTTCTTCTTGCTAGTTAGTTAATATCATTTTTTTAATATTGATGTATTAATTTGCATGGTATGCCTGGAATTATAAATGTGTTAAGTTATGTATTTTTTGTTAATTATAAATATTAGTTTAAATACGATATAGTATTAGTACGCCTATGGTATAGTACTAGTTAATATATTGTATAGTACTAGAGATTAATGTGGGTATAAAAATATTACAGAGTATTTAATATATGAACTAATACTATACTATATTTGAACTAGTACCATAGAGTATGTGAACTAATACTATACAATATCTGAACTAATACTATACTATATTTGAACTATTACCATAAAGTATGTGAAATCGAAACTCGAAAAAATTAAAACATGTACCAATATAAACTAATATTATATTGTATATGAACTAATATGTACAATACTGTATATAAACTAATATGTACAGTACTGCATATTGACTAATAATATATCATAATACTTATCAACGGTTATCATAACACTTATAAACTAAAAATTATATTCATAAAAAATTGAAATAAAGTGATTAAAAATGAAAAAAAATAATTAAACAATGTAAAACGAAGTGAAATTTGTAAGGAATGAAGTAAAATTTTAAAAGGATAACGTGAAAATTATACACCAATTAATTAAAGTAAAATAGTACCAATAAAATTGAACACTTGCCTAAGAGAGGTGAGAGTTTTATTTTTTAAAACAAATTATTATTATACTATTTAATACTTAAAAAAATAATTAATATTATTTTTAAAATTTTCTTATTAGACTTTAAAATTTTTGAATAATTATTTATGACATAAAAAGAAAGTACGTTAAAAAAATTATCATTTGAAACACAAATGATAAACAGATGAAAAATAAATTTAAAAAATAATATTAAAAAGATAAATATAAATATCAATTGAGTAAAATAAAAAAATAAAAATTTAAAAAATTAATGGAGTATTATTTTTTAATGATAAAATTAAAAAAAATTAATTGAAGTAAAATAAAGGTCCATGAAAAAATGTATGTTTTAAATTGATATAGTAAATGGGTCATGTGTTATTGGATTGAATATAGTAAATGAGTGTGTTATTTGTAATGAGTTATTGGATTGGATATATTAATTACATATATTGGATTGGATATATTAGTTACATACATGTAACTAATACACCAGAGTACAACTCTTCATTTATAAGTCTCTGCCACCTTACAATTTAAATTTATTATTTTTACAAAATGTATACTCCCTTAGTTCGTTTACAAGTTTTTTACACAAAGTTTATGATAAATAATTAAATAATAATAATGTAATTGAGAGAGTAAGATAATAAGATATAAAATAAATTTTAGTGGCATTATATATAAATAAAAGTAAAGTATAGAGATATGAATTACATATTTATAAAAAAAGGGTATGAGATAGCAAAATGAAACTAAAATGATAAAATGAAAAATTTATAAACCAACAATGAAAGTGGAGTATATATTTATTTTAATATTTTACAGATTTTTTTTAAAATTATTATTTTAATATAGTCCCACTGTCCCACAATTGTTTGCATTTTTTTCTTATACGTCTGTTCCACAATTATTTGTACATTTAAAAAAGGAAACATTTTCATAAACCACACTCTCACAATATTCATATATTTACACAAAATGTCAATACTTTTACCTTCAATTAATCATTACTTCACTACAAGAAATTGTTGAATTGCCTACAAAATTTTCCAACGAAAATAATTTCGTCTTTAAATATTGAAAATTGCCTACAGATTGCCTACGGATCTTTATAAATTATTTTACACATTTTCACCCACGAAATTACAAGGAAAAATTTGATGGTGATTTACCTACAAAATAATCCGTAGGCAAAACCGCATTTCCCTACCGAAACGGTTGTAGGTGATTTTTTTTTTATTTACCAACAAAAACTTTCCTAACTATTTATATGTATAAATTATCTAATTGTATTACCTACAAAATTAGCTAGAAACTTAAAAATATTGATTTACCTACAAAATAATTCGTAGGCAAAACAACATTTTCCTACCGAAATGGTTGTAGGTGATTTTTTTTTTATTTACCAACAAAAATTTTCCTAGCTATTTATATGTATTACCTACAAAATTAGCTAGGAACTTAGAAAAGCAATAGTGTTACTAACAAATAAGCATATGAACTTTATTATGTTCCACATTGAAATAGTAGAAAAAATATAAGAGAAAAAACAATATAAAAGCAGTAGTATTAGTAAGTTAGTAACCAACAAACACAAAATTTTTGTCCCACATCGAATAAAGAATACAAGAAATATGAGAGAAAAACTTTATAAAAGGGGCCTAATGTGCACCTAAGTTTGTATTTTAAAAATGTTTATATATTTTAACACTTTTTGAACTGATTCATGGTTGGACCAGTTGAACCGGCTGGTCCAATTTTAAATGAATTTTATTTTGTAGGCTAATGCTAAAAAAATAATTTATTAATAACAAATTAAAAAATATATATTAAAACTTTTTCCCACCGAAATGTTCGTTGTCAAATTTGCCTACGGAATTACCAACTAAATGTTTTGTAGTTGGTATTTACCTACGGAATTTCATTTATTATGGTAATCATATTACCTACCGAAATGTTATGGATTTGCTACGAAAATGTTGTAGGTAAGTATAAATGCCTACAAAATTGGAATTATTGCTTACAAAATATTCTCTAGCCAATTAATTATTTTCTTTTAGTGCTTTAATTTATTGATAAAAATTTATAAAATTATCTCTCAACACTCCACTCATGAGACCAATTTCTTAGTTTGTGTACTCATAAAATGGTGCAAACAAATTCTAACCCTAATTGTAAGGACATCATTCGCTGTCGTCACACCTCCGAAAACCAATGCCATCTCTAACATTCGTTGCCGACGTCCAAACAAATTTAGAGATTAAAAAATAACTTATAAATCTCAAAAAAAAAAAATTACATTTTTTCGAAAATATTGTATATTTTCGACAATAGGGTATATTTTCAACAACATTTTATCGAAAGAAAAAAAAAATCATTGATTTAACGTATGTAATTTTTTATCATTGATTTAACATATGTAATTTTTTTTATGTTTCTCTAAATATCATTTGATCATTGATTTAACCTATGTAATTTATTACGGTTAAGTCTGCACATATTATAATGACACAAATTAATTCATAGTCCTATTGTATTAAAATATTAAGAGCAAAAACTGTGTAAAATATTTCACATGTGAAAATCTAATTAAAATATTTTAAAAAAAATCGCGGATGAATAGTGTGGATCCGAATCACCCAAAATATATTTTATGTATGAAATATTTCACATAAGTTTTTATGAAATACTAATTGTTAGATTAAATATTACTCTCTAATACGTTCCATAATAACTTTCATATATAAATGAACACACATATTAAAAAAGTGTATCAACGAATAGAAATTTAAGAGATAATTTTGTAAACCTTTATATATAAAAATAAATAAATGGATTGATTTGTGTGTATGTGTGAGTCCAAAAATAATGACATTTTGGGTAAAATTGTAAATATTGCGAGAAGAAAAAAAAAATCAATTTTAATCTTGTAATTTAGACTGAGTCCAACTTTAATCTTATAACTTTGCATTTCTCAATTTTAGTCCTGAGGATATCAATTCTAGTCTTGACAAAATCAATTTGTCATTTAATTTAGGTTGATTAATTCAATTTTAATTTTATAACTTTTCACTTAATTTTAGTCATGCAACTTTGCACTAAAATTGATATCGTCGGAACTAAAATTAAAAAAGTGCAAAGTTACATGACATAAATTGAAAAGGTCCAAATTTATAAGATTGAAATTGATACTGTTAGGACTAAATTGAGAAAGTGCAAAATTAGAGTGTTGGGATATTCTATATCGTTATGTTTTGTATTGATAAACCAAATATATTTGTAATAAGATAAGTTGTAATATATAGACAACTTCATTATTCATCTTGTAATAGATTAGAATTTGGTCAATATAAACAGAGTAGAAGACCTTCTGCAGAAGACAAAATTAGAAGACCAGAAAGACAGTAGAGTAAAATTTGCGAGTAAAGACATATGCAAAAAAAGTAGGAACGAGACCCGGACGGTGAAGACATGAGAGTGGAGGAGGAATATACTTTGCTATGGAGTTGTTGGGCACCTAGACAGGGTACAAACAATTGTGTGGAAGACGACGAGAAATAAGCTAACAAAAACAAATAAACTGATAGAGAGGAGTTTTGATTGCCAACGAAGATTTGATCTGTAATTTGTGTGGAGATATAGAAGAAAGCAACTTACACGTTGTTATGGAGTGCACGTTTGCAAAATCAATCTGGTATGAGTGTCCCAAAATGGTTGAAGGTAGGCATGGCTTCCCATCATTTTATTTGGAAAAAAATAATATAGGATAAACCACCCCTAGTCTTTAAAAATCAAACTAAATTTTTTAAAAGTTTCAATTAAAAACAAAATGCCACATAATTGTACCAATTTACTCTTGTCTTACATTTAATTCCAATTTTCGAATCATTTAATTTAATTAATGTCAAATATGCAGAGATTATCCCTCAAAGCAATTTCTAATTCAAATTAATTTCCTAAAATTCGAGATCATTCCTTCTACCTGTCCACATTCATATTTTTATATATTCAATAATTTTCTTATTAATCGAAAATTTACTTTAATTAATTAAATATTCATATTGTTATTTTTTTGCATACCATATCTTTATTAAAATATAAATTATATTATAAAATACTTAATAAAATTAATACATTCAAAAAAATTATTTTACTCGATACACCTCTAATAGTGTTTAAATAATTTAATGAACAACTTGTATTAACAAATACTTGTTGAATAAGTCTATAATATTTTTGCAAGATGCATATACACATATTTTATTAAATGCAACCGATAAGTGCATATACTTTCAAATATGTATACGTTTTTTATATATGCAATCGATAATTGTATATACTTTAATATGTGCATGTGTTATTTTAGCTATGGAAATTGTCAAATATAATAAAAATATATTGGGTAATATATTTGCATATACAAAATTGTTGCGTATTTTCAGTGACATGCATATATATAATATATGTGCATTGCATAATAATAATATAAGACTTGATCATACATGCTATAATAATTATGATTTTTCTAGTTCGTGAAGTAAATAAACTATTGAATCTAAAAATTACATTATACGAAAATACACGAAATATGCATTATACATACGAATATATGCAATAAACTGGGTTATATATGCAACGAAAATTACAGACTGCGTTATCAGTCATACCCAACTTCAACAGCAAGAATCACCTTCCTCTGTTTAGCTTTCTAGAATCTGCTTCTCATAACATTAATTTATAAAATTCAGATGTGATTATTATCTTCTTAGTGGGTGTTTGTAAGCACTAGTATGTGCTTAAAAACACTTCTTTTTTAAAATATAATCACTTTTGGAGTGTTTGTCAACACAACTAAGTGATTAAATTAAGTAGTTTCTATGTGCTTCTCATCATTGTAGTAACCAATTTTACATTTTTGCCCTCACAATTTAAATAATATTTTATGTTTACTCATTACTTATTCAAATGTAATAAGGGTATTTTTGTAAAATTATAAATAAGCTATTTGTTTTGCAAACATCACAACATATACAAAATTGATTAAAAGTGCTTAATTTTAAAACACTATCCACTTGCAAATTTATTTTAAAAATCAATTTTAATCACTTTGAATCAATCACTATTGTTTGCAAACACACCCTTAAAAGCATTACATCTAGCATACTATGTGTGGGGGGAGTTCCTAAAAATAAGTTGAAGATAACTTGATGAACACAATCAGAAATTAATTGCTAAAAAGAAAAACAATGTTTCTTTTTAAGTAAAGAAAATTTATTATAAAAAAATCTCATTGTAAACCATATACCTCAGAACAACTGATTAACAAGTTGAATAATCCCACCCCCATACGCATACAACACTCAAATCACTCTCATTTCATATATAAGCAGTTCATGTGTTTCAACTTGCTTCATTTTACTTTTTCCGTTTGTTGTTTAAGGAATAAGCAAGTCAAGGCCAAAACCATATCAATATTATCCAAGGATCTCCAAACTAAACAACTCAAAACAGTAAAATCCATAGATGTTCATTGACTAATCATCGTCTCAATCAAATTAAAGTGGATCAGCTCCTAGGCAATCCATGAATGATCGTAATTACATCTTCAAATATTTCTATAATTCAACAACAAATGAAAAATTACCAACAAACGGGACGTATGTACAAAAGCAAACAAAACCAGAATTCCACCGGAAAAAAATAAAATAAAATTCGTAGGTAAACAATTTCAAATCAATTCAGGCGACACCGACATAATGAAGATGAAAATAAAGCACAAAATTCTCACCGAGGCATTTATCAAACAGTTTCACAGCACATAGTTTTGTATAACTATTCAATAAAAGGAAAGGAAAGGAAACGACAGATAAATAGACTCACCGCCGAGCTTCGAGACCAAATAAAACACTAAAACCGCCGGCAAACTGCAAGTAAGGACACGAATCGTCAAAACAGAGCAGTTGCCGCCTCAATCAAATCGCGCGAACCCTGTGGCCAGAAACACGGAGTCCATAATGACGTGAAATGGATTATGATAGAGAGTATATTATTAGATTTAATTGTTGATTTAATAAAGAAAGGGCATAAGTGGGTTTTTACGTGTTTTTTTTTTGTCTTAATTGTTTTGTTAAATTTTTTTTTCTCTCATTTTAAACTCATTTTATTGTGGATCACCTGTTACAATATAGTGAAATTATTTATGGTGAAAAAATAAGAAGAAAAATAGTTGTGAGCATATGGGTAGGCGTGATGTGACAACCGTGGTGATATAGAAATGCTAAACGATTTACCGAAGAGACACTCGAAGTGAAAAAGTCGATGGAGCGTATTAAAATAAATCGTTGGTCTTGGTTGGTGGCTAGAAATGTCATCAAACAAAACACATCGATCTCAATTTGGATATGTGATCTACATTTATCTTTAATTTAGTAACAATAGAGATTACATACATTTGTAATTACGGATTAAGAATCTCTCATTAGTAATGCATGAATTCTTAGTGTTAAAAAATAATATTTATTACTCCATTTGTGAGTTTATAAAAAGTTTTTCATTTTAAGGATTTGAAAATTATTGTGTAACCTTTTAAAAAAAAGTGTAAAAATAATTATAGAACAAAGGAAATAGTATTTTATTTTAATACATACTTTAAGTAAAGTTCTAAAAAAAAGTGTAAAAATAATTATGGAACGAAGGAAATAGTATATTATTTTAATACATACTTTAAGTAAAGTCATAAGCTTACATCTCACACAATTTTTTGTCTAAAATTTGATGTGCAAGTAAAAATCATCTTGTAAGGACCTATTTGTGCATGTTGTACACTCTAGTCCATGTTGCACTTTTCAGTTGTACTGACTTGTATTTTTTCATGATTTACACTTTTTGGTAAAATTGTGTTGCACTTTTCAATTATTAAACTGTATAATAATATTTTTATTTACAGTGTGATGCGTCGAAAAAGAACACTTACGGATGTCAATCGTTCTTTTACGAGCACTGCTAATCACAAGTTTGAATCACGTGTTTATCCTTGGCAATCTTCACGAAAATCTCCTTGAGCATCCCAAAATGACCTGCAAAAGTACGCCGGAGGGGGGCTCCGGCGTAGAAGCTCCGACGCTCAAGTCAGATTCGATCGTAGGCGAAATCAGAGAGGAATTCCCCTGTATATCTAGGGGAATTCCGGCGAATACAGTGGAGTTTCTCCTCCAACCAGTGTATAATTCGTGTAAAAGTATGTAAAATATGTATTCTGTAAAAAACGTAATCAAGAACATGGAAATAACCTTGTTTATATACCTGGCCCCTCTCTGCGGAGAGGGAAAGACTCCTTCTTCCCTATATTCTCGGCCCATTCCTGTAAATCCGGCCCCAGGTCCCTGAGGAATCGGTCTATCTCCCTGAAGACTTGGTTTATACCCCTCACGACTTGGCTCTTCAATATACTGGCCCTATCTTCACGGGCTGACCTTTTCTTTTGACTTAGTTAAGAAAGACTAAGTGACATCATGCGTTCCCCTTTGGGCCAGATCCTTGGGCCCAAAGGCTATTAATTCCCCAAATGTGGGCTAAAGGCCCAATCACTCTAATTTCTCTAATTTCCCTTTCTTAGGCCCAGGGGTGTATTAATCCTACTTTCCAGCTTATTGACCTAATTAAGACTATCATAATTTTATCCCGTTTCCACGTGTCGACTTTTCCAGGAGCGACATATTTATCTACATCAACCACTCCCCCCTACTCTCGTAAAATACCTCAAATTTATGAGAGTAGGAAATAACAAGATGAATTAACCTGAACACCTCTTCGTACAGATCCTCGCCACCTTTCCTTCAATACTCTCTTCCATTCCCGGATACACCCAAGTTCAAGTTTCAGAGAGTGTATCATGTCGCCCTGGGAAATTACATCCCTCTCTGAAACCCTCGAGCCCTAGGGAGCTCAAAACTCTTTAAAATTTCCCCACTTCAGGGATATTAGGTGTTATGGCTCGTACTCTGAACCTTAAGGACTCTTAAGTGGCTAACACTTATCACTCAGAAACTCTCAGCCATATCCTGGCTCAATATGGTTTAGATCTTAAACCTCTCGAACTCTTTAAATGATTTACACTTCTCAAAATCTCCAGCTATATCTTGGCTAGTTCAATCAAGGTGGTTCATACACTGAACCTCAAAATCTCATAAGTGTTTCTCATTTACAATCTCATGAGTCTAGTCGCGCGATCTTAAATCGAAACAGTTCATCTCTTTAATCTCAGAATTGTGAGGGGCTCTCTAATTCCCCTCGGCCTCACTCTCCGATCGTAAGAAACTTTAATCCTGCTTTTATACCTCTGAGTTTTTCTTTGGATGGCTAGGGTCCTATATCCCTAGTTTTGAAAACCTCTTATAACTCTGGATGTCATCTATTTCCCTCAAGCCTCGAGGGATATAATGGGTATAGCTTCTTCTTTAATCATTTTGGGAACTGGACACCTGTTGGGTCATAGAATTACAAACACCATTTCTTGGTGACTTGATAATGCTTCTAGTTTCTCTCTTAGAGTTAGAGTTTTTAGGGATTATACTCTCCCAAAAGTTAGAATTCGTAGTGGTTGGAAGCCTTTCTTCAGAGTAGCAGCTTTTTGGGGGCGATGGGTGCATATATCCCCCATTTCATTGATCATGGATTTTCCAACGCCGTGGCTGAACATTCTGCTCCCGGATTTAATGGTCAGTATACTCGTTCCCTCCGGTTGGATGAACTGGACACTCCCCCTAAGTTCCCTGGAGATGCTAAGGAAGACATCAACACTCCCTGGTGGTTACCTGGGATTAGGAAGGCGGTCTTGGAGTTGAAGGATGCTGCCCTGAAATTGGATGATCTTACACCGGCGAAGGATATGGCTTTCCCTATTCATGTGGAAAATCCAACTCCAGTGGCTAACGTGGCAGCAGGTGCTCTGACGGAGAAGGCAGAGGGAGGCGATTCCAGTGGGCGAGCTGAGGAGGCAGGAGAAGGTTCCGAGGGGAAGAATGATGTTCCCCTTTCTTCATAACTTTAATTCCCTGATAACACTTTGGTACTTTTAAAACACTTTTTGTTTTGTTAAGGCCTCTAAGGCCCTTTTTGGTATTTTCCGGAGACTCCACACTCCGGGGTTTTTCTGTGGAGGGCTTAGGCATGGTGCCTTAAGTCTTGAATATTTCTGCTTTTCTTCCGCTTAATATCGTACCTGCACATTTATCACTTGGCATGCATATATATATATATATATATATATCTCTGACTCTGTTATTAGATGTGTAACGTAATATCCGTCCTGCTTATGAATCTAGCATGTTTTCAGCGTTTTCTTGACACGTAAAGGCTCTAAAGCTCCTAGAAGAACCTTAATGAGGAGATAGAGTTTATATCCCTGCACTTACTTGGTATTTTGATAATGCCCCTAGTCTCTCCCTTAGTACTAGAGTTTTTAGGGACTAGAATCTTAGGGATCATACTCTCCCTTAGGTTGTTTATACTCGTAAGAGTTGTTTATACTCGTGAGAGTTGTTTATACTCGTAAGAGTTAGTTTATACTCGTAAGAGTTGTTTATACTCGTAAGAGTTAGTTTATACTCGTAAGAGTTGTTTATACTCGTAAGAGTTAGTTTATACTCGTAAGAGTTCGTTTATACTCGTAAGAGTTCTTAGGGATTATACTTTCCCTGAAGTTGTTTATACTCGTAAGAGTTAGTTTATACTCGTAAGAGTTCGTTTATACTCGTAAGAGTTCTTAGGGATTATACTCTCCCTGAAGTTAGAATGTTTAGGGATTATACTCTCCCAAAAGTTAGAATGTTTATACTCGTAAGAGTTGTTTATACTCGTAAGAGTTAGTTTATACTCGTAAGAGTTAGTTTATACTCGTAAGAGTTGTTTATACTCGTAAGAGTTAGTTTATACTCGTAAGAGTTGTTTATACTCGTAAGAGTTGTTTATACTCGTAAGAGTTAGTTTATACTCGTAAGAGTTGTTTATACTCGTAAGAGTTAGTTTATACTCGTAAGAGTTGTTTATACTCGTAAGAGTTGTTTATACTCGTAAGAGTTAGTTTATACTCGTAAGAGTTTGTTTATACTCGTAAGAGTTGGTTTATACTCGTAAGAGTTAGTTTATACTCGTAAGAGTTTGTTTATACTCGTAAGAGTTGTTTATACTCGTAAGAGTTAGTTTATACTCGTAAGAGTTGTTTATACTCGTAAGAGTTAGTTTATACTCGTAAGAGTTTGTTTATACTCGTAAGAGTTGTTTATACTCGTAAGAGTTGGTTTATACTCGTAAGAGTTAGTTTATACTCGTAAGAGTTAGTTTATACTCGTAAGAGTTAGTTTATACTCGTAAGAGTTGTTTATACTCGTAAGAGTTGGTTTATACTCGTAAGAGTTAGTTTATACTCGTGAGAGTTGTTTATACTCGTAAGAGTTAGTTTATACTCGTAAGAGTTTGTTTATACTCGTAAGAGTTTTGAGAGTCGCCAGGGATAGGGTTTATCGACGAGTTAATCATGTCTTCCGCTACTGTACCCCCTACTCCCCCTAGCTTTAGAGGCTGTCGTGAATAGAAACTTTAGGAATTTTTCCTAGGTATTCTCTATTCGAACCTTTATGAATTGGTGTAAATTTCTCTATCTTGCAATGTCTCTATCATGTTATGTCTTAGTTTCCAAAACACATTCGTTATTTCAGCACTCATTATGCGGACCCCTAACAGTTATCTCATGCAAAGAATCTCAGGAATATCTCAAAACATCATATCTTATTAAATTCACAAACAATAAATGCAAGTCATACCTGACTCATGCCAACCGCCCTACCCCCTCTACCGAGAGGATAAAATTACCCATCGAATTTCTCAGGGACTTGGCGTCCCTCAACTGTTCACACGTGTACTCTTATCTCTGATATACCTCAAGGTCTTGGATACTCAACTCAATTTTAGGGAAACTCCTTCATTATGTTCTGGTTCAGCTTAAGAGTGACATGTAAATCTCCAGACTCCTTTCGTACTGAGGTTTAATAGGATATGATCCACATGTGTTTCCCTTAACAACAAAATAAATAAATGATTAATCATTTGGTAATTGGCATATTAATCATATCTTACCCTCTGTATCTCCTACTCCCCCTAGCTTTAGAGGTTATCGTGAATGAAGATCTTTAATCACATAACTTTAGGTGTTTTCTTTTCGAATCTTCGTATGTTGGTGTAAATCTCGCTGTCTCTTCCAGTGAGGTTTATATAAACCTCGCAATTCCTCAAGGTGAGGTAAACCTCGCAGGTTCTCTAATCTTCTCTTGGCCTCGCGATCTTATAGTGTCTTTCGCTCCTGAATTAGGGTACCTGTAGGTTTATTCTGTCCCCTTTTCAGGGATATTACTTTCAGTCCTCCAGGGATATGGTCTTTGACCTTGGCCGTTCAGGGGTATTGCCTCACGGATATACTAAGTTGACTTCATAGCCAGTCAAGTATTCTCCATCTTTGGTCTTAGGCATCTTAGCCATCAATTTCCTGGCTATCGGAACATAACAATCACAAGTAATATGAATTAACTTATTACCTCAATATTCGTCTTCGCAATTGCGCATATCTCTCGTACGTTTACAACTTCTCGAGCAGGTCGAGGTTTAGCTTCATTGCACATGGTCTTTTCCTGAACTTCCAGCTTCTCAACGTTGTTTGGTTTCGCTCTTTAGGATCTCGAATCTCATAATAATCTGGGGGTTCTCCAAGGTTCCCCTGAACTCACTCTTTATTCTCTTTTGTAATCCTGCTCCCTCGGGCTACTCAAGCACCTCTAGAATCTCCAACTCCTCCTCATTGGATCATTGTTTATCAACTCTAATTTTCAGGCTTATTATTTCACTTTATTTAGGGCTGCTGGCCCTAAAACACCTCAAACGCTCAAATCATGTTTCATCACTCTAAAAGAATCATCTCATGCAATATTGAAAATTCATTATCTTTTCGAAAATAAAACTTCATAGCATCGAACCAACAAAACAGATCAACTCCCACTCTAAAAGTAAAAAATAAGTGGATCATGCACTCTCAAATAGTCTCTTCAAATGAAAATTACAATGAATATTCAATTCTCCACGTTTCATCATAAATGAGTATTTCTAGTACACGCAAGCTTCAAGGTCCTAAGCGAGGACATAACTCAAGACATATCATTGTTTAAAGATCAAAAAGTAAGAAGTAGCACTTTTCATTTTTTGATCTCAAGGACCTGAATAAGCTCAATCTATAATTTGAAATCATATCTAAAGTATAGAAACATGTCAATCATACACAATTTGAAAATAGTTATGCTAACTTTCGTTTTCAGAACCATAGTCATCATCAATTCTCCCACATAAAGTAGTCATAGAACTCAACATATGAATCACCTACTCATGCTTCTAAGATTTCAAGTAATTCTCAATTCCAATATCATTTATAAAACATCTACATAAATCAATCGTGTAAGCTTAAGGGGACCCTTCTTAATTCAACGGAAAAGAGTAGCCTCGTATCATATATGTCAATCTCTTAAAGACATGTTCATAATAATATCTACAAGAATTAACACTTGTACTAACCAGTGGTACTAACGTACTCAGCATATCTCTGCTAGCCCTCACGGACCTGGGCTCTTAGGTCCTGGCCAATTCATGTTCATATCTCTGGTAACCCTCATGGACTGGAATACTTCATATCTCTGCCAGCCCTGGGGGACTGGAATACTCCATATCGCTGCCAGCCCTCGGGGACTGGAATACTCTATATCTCTACCAGCACTCGGGGACCTGAATATCCCTTCAGAACCTCTTGCGTTTTCAGCACTCCCAGAGTTCTTAAGGATTTCTGGGCTGGACCTCCTCCCTTAAGTTATCAAATACTCGAAAAGACTTGTGAGATTCCAGGTATATGTTCATCAAACCCTCGAAAAGACTTGTGAGATTCCAGGTATATGTTCAGGTCATTTCTGACCTACAGCCTCAGTCGCCCTCGGGAAGGCTATAGGGGCTGGAGCGCCCTGGACAACCATCACCTTCTCCCTGGATCGTGTTATTATAACATTCAGTTGTTCAGTAGTCAATACCAGCAATTCTGAACCTGTAGCTGCTGGAGGTATCTCCCTGCTAGGTCCACTCCCGAGGGCTCCAGACATGTCACCCTCAGTAGGGATAGGAGTGTCTAGAGTCTCTTCCCTCAGATTCTGGACTTCTATTGGTGTAAGGGGCGGATTTTCCCCTGAAGGAACGAATGCAAGTCATTTTCCCGAACTTTCAACCATATTCTCCGGAGGGGGAGGAAGGAAAATAGGTAGTGGAGTTCTTCCTCCCACTGGAATTCCAAATTCAGGTCGTATAGGGGAGGAAAATATATTCTTTCCCTCTTTAGTAGTTCGTTTAACAAGCTCATGTTCACCTCCAATAGTTAGGAAATAAATCTCACATCTTAGATCTAATTTCCCACAGACGGCGCCAGTTGATGCGTCGAAAAAGAACACTTACGGATGTCAATCGTTCTTTTACGAGCACTGCTAATCACAAGTTTGAATCACGTGTTTATCCTTGGCAATCTTCACGAAAATCTCCTTGAGCATCCCAAAATGACCTGCAAAAGTACGCCGGAGGGGGGCTCCGGCGTAGAAGCTCCGACGCTCAAGTCAGATTCGATCGTAGGCGAAATCAGAGAGGAATTCCCCTGTATATCTAGGGGAATTCCGGCGAATACAGTGGAGTTTCTCCTCCAACCAGTGTATAATTCGTGTAAAAGTATGTAAAATATGTATTCTGTAAAAAACGTAATCAAGAACATGGAAATAACCTTGTTTATATACCTGGCCCCTCTCTGCGGAGAGGGAAAGACTCCTTCTTCCCTATATTCTCGGCCCATTCCTGTAAATCCGGCCCCAGGTCCCTGAGGAATCGGTCTATCTCCCTGAAGACTTGGTTTATACCCCTCACGACTTGGCTCTTCAATATACTGGCCCTATCTTCACGGGCTGACCTTTTCTTTTGACTTAGTTAAGAAAGACTAAGTGACATCATGCGTTCCCCTTTGGGCCAGATCCTTGGGCCCAAAGGCTATTAATTCCCCAAATGTGGGCTAAAGGCCCAATCACTCTAATTTCTCTAATTTCCCTTTCTTAGGCCCAGGGGTGTATTAATCCTACTTTCCAGCTTATTGACCTAATTAAGACTATCATAATTTTATCCCGTTTCCACGTGTCGACTTTTCCAGGAGCGACATATTTATCTACATCACAGTGACTTACACTTTTTAGTAATATTGTGTTGCACTTTTCAGTTTAATAACTTCACTTTTCATTAAAAATTGTGATACTGACTTGCACTTTTTAATAATATTGTGTTGCATTTTTCAGTTATAGACTCTTACACTTTTCAGTTATATTGACTTACACTTTTCATTAATATTGTGATGTTATTTTCAGTAATACCGACTTGCACATTTCAGAAATATTGTATTTCACTTCTAGTTATACTAACTTATAATTTTAGTAAATATGGTGTTACACTTTTTTGTTATATCGACTTACATTTTTTAGTAATTTTGTGTTGCACTTTTTATTGAATAAAAATTTAATTTAAATGGAGAATGTGTATATTTTTAAGTAAAAGCAAAAAAAAAAGGTAAAAAAATAAAAATAAATTAAATAAAAAGAAACGGAAAAAGAAGTAAAAAATGAAATAAAAAGAGGTATTTTATAGGTCATGTAGTTATAATAATAATAATAATAAATTGAACTAGGGTGTACAACATAACTCAAGTGTATACTAGACTAAACCATATTTATATTACCCCTCCCGTTTAATTTATTATTCTTACTTTTCTTTTTTTATTATTTAATTTTATTATTTTTATTTACTTTTTAAAAATAATATTATTAACACCATTTTATCATCACTCTTCATATCACTTATTTATTCAAACTGTCTATTTTATTTACAAATGAACCATACAATATCTCCTTTTACACTTATACATAGACTAATTAATTATTACTCCGTCTGTGTCCGTCTATAAACTTTTCATTTTGCCTTATTGGTCCGTCAGCCTATAAATTTTTCATACCATTTTTAATAAATATCTTCTATTTTTTTATTCTTACATTTCACTTTATATCTTACTTTTTTTTCTCTATCACCTCTTTCTCTCAATCACATCACTTATAACATATATATATATATAATCTAATCACTTTTCTTAATTTACGTGTCCAATGGAATTTATAGGCGAACATAGAAAGTATTTAAAACTCATGTTCAAAGTAGATGCCGCCTATAAGGAGGACAAGAGCATGCTTGGAGTTGGGGCGATTATTGGGAAGCCAGGAGTTACGGCTTTTGCAGCTCACGGGAAATCGATTACCCACTCAGGATCAGTGGTGGGGGCAGAGTTAAGAGCAATAGAGGAGGGCCTCAAATGGAGTAAAGAGAACCAATGGACGAAAATTGAGCTCTTCTCAAAGACTCAATGCAAGTTGGGGACTTAATTGATAATGAGACCCAAGTTTGGAGTCCGGAAAGTTTTGTTTTTGTAGTGTGCGAGATCTCACATATATCCAGAACAAGAAACGAAGCGACAGACAGATTGGCTACTTGGACGGCCACATCTCACTCTTCTCAAAATTGAAGAGATGACGATATTCCTAGATAGATAGCGGACATAACAATTTTTTGAGGTATAGAAAGTGAAATATTGGGCTATTGTAAAAAAAAAAAAAAAAAAAAACTCATGTTCAAAGAAATAAATATAATAAATTTGAACGGAGGAAAGTATTATCTAATTAAATACTGTAATAAGTTTCTTATAGACCTACATAAAAATACGTATGGGTGGGTGTATTACTCAATTCGAAAGGACTGATTCAACGAATGCAACAATAAGTCGGCGAAGAAGGCCATAGAAGTTTCGAAATGTGTATTTAAAACTACATTTCAATTTTCTTTCTATCGTCTCTCTCCCTGCTCTTTCCGTCTCTCGCTGTCTCCGGTCGAACTGATTTCCGGCTGCGCACCTCCTTTCTACAGATTTAGGTATTACATACTTGTTATTATTGTCTATTCTTACCTTTTTTTTTTTTCTCGATTATTTTGTAAAATTCCGGATTTCAGTTCTGGTTTTGAAGTTTTGTAGTTAGGGTTCCCTGAAACGAATCCCTTGATTGTATGTTTTGGCACCGTCCCGTCTTGATAGTATTAGAAGATGCCCTAAACTCTTAAACTAAATGCCAATTAAACACTGTGGCAATTTTCATAGTTTGTCTACTTGTGCCAAATCATAAATTTGAGTCGCTCTTTACAGTTTTATTTAGACCATTTTTATTTTAACCGATTGATTTTCGTCAATTACTTATTGATTTCTCGAATGCCTAAATCATGAATTCGTATGAGTACAAGTAGTGTCCATTTTTCTATTTCGAATTTGTGTTTAATTTTTTGTGGAGTGTGCTTATCATGAACGGGGTTTGATTCTCAGTTTGGATGGGTCTTTCTGCATATAGTTATCTTCTTTCTTAGCTCTGAGGATTTAATTATATTTATTTTTTACTTTTTATAGGGAACTTAATGGGGCAGGATCAGTTATTGGTGATCACAGATCAAGTAGCCGTGTCCCTTGCTTCAGTTCATGATGCAATTAAGTTGTTGAAGAAGAATGGAGTTGAACAGCTTAACCCTCTGATCATTACTCAAGCTACCTCAGACAGTAAATTATTAAAATATTATCTTTGTTCATTATATGGATAAATATATACTGTGTTGAAGCCTTGATGGAATCTACAGATGTAGCATTCTTTGTTTTAGCTTATTTTGCTTGATAACATTGCTTTGCTTTTCTTGTATGAGTGCCTTCCTGACTGTAGTCTGCTTTTGTGATTGATTTATTGTAATCATTTTAGTTATTCAACACTAGTTGATATTAGATAATAAAAATTAAAGGTTGGATACAATTTCTTACTAAACGTATAGGTCAGTGACCATATTTCTAATTACTTTTTTCAGTTGAAGAGAACCACATGGTCGATATTTTAGAGTGCGAGCTTACTAAAATAAGAAGAATCAAATGTTATATGCTATTCGTTATAAAATGTTTGGCAACTAAAATACAATTCTGAAATTAAAAAGCTACCTCCAACGAGTTTTTCTTATTTCAGGGTGGGGAGACTAGTCCCCACATATCTCTGCTGTTGTACACTATCTAATTGGCAGAACAAAACAAAATTGTGGCAAAAAGAGTGGTGAAGTTATGTAGTAATTAGATTCCAGAATTCTTTCTGTGTCATTCATTGTTGATATCTGTATCTGGTGCAACTACAGAAATCATATAAAGAGCATTCCAAATTATTTCTTGATTGGAATGAACTCCATCTGTATCCTATGAAACTAAATTTTTGATGGATTCTGTTATATGGCTTTTAGTTTTGACTTGAAGTTCTATCTACAAATAACTTTCCCTTTCCATTTCAATAAATAGATTTTACTGCCAATTGGAGTCCCTTTTTAGTGGAGCTACTGATTCATATGTTTACATGTTTTATGTCTTTGGCAGGTCTAATATCTTTGGAATCTTCAACTTTGGATAATGTTATCTCTCTGTTTAAATCATTGGAGTTTCTCAGCGATCAATTCCTTGCCAACATTACAAGAGTTTTAAAACCTGGCGGGACTATCCTTTTGCATCCGGCTTCTCAACCTGCTCAAGAACAGTTGGTAATTTGTTAGTTTGTGTTGCTTCTCAAATCTTGCATGGAGTATCTAATTACCTAAAACCTTCGTCAATGTCAAGCTTGCAAAGTAAATGTAGTTGGGTTCTCTTGCAGACAAATTCTTCTCTTGAACGCAAGTTGATGCTGGCTGGATTTCTGGAGATACAGAACCAATCTTCTGGGGTATGTCGTTCCTTCTTGGCTGTTATTTTCAAAAAAAAAATCTTGTTATGGTACTATCTTCCAAGATATTTTGGATGCTCTTTAGCTGCTTGTTAAATTTGTAGTCTCTTAATTATTTTTTTGGCAAGATGCTAGGTGATACCATTCCCTTACAGATATGCTATAGTGTGTATTCGGTAACCATATATATATATTTGGAAAGAACTTGATCCATTTGTTTATATTGTTTGGATTCTTTTTAGTTTTAGTTTTTAGTAACGAGTACTATTTAGATTACCAGTAATATTAATTTGCTCTAATCATTTTGCCATTAGCCCATGATATGCTATAGTGTGTATTCGTGGAACCTCAAAATTAATTATATGGTCAGGTAATAAGTGGTAAGAAGCCTTCATGGAAGATTGGTTCATCTTTTTCCCTCAAGAAAACTTCCCAAGTTCTACCGAAAGTTCAGATCGATGATGATATGGATCTGATTGATGAGGATAGCCTCCTGACTGAAGACGATCTGAAGAAACCCCAATTACCCTCTGGTGAATATTCATCATTCTATTGTTTTAATTGTCCTACGTATAATTAGTAATCTTCTGAGCCAAAATTTTGGTTATGCTTCTGCATTAGATGATTGTGAAGTTGGAAGCACAAGGAAAGCTTGCAAAAACTGTACTTGTGGCAGGGCTGAAGTGGAGGAAAAAGTGACGCTTGGACTTACTATGGACCAGATTGATAATCCTCAATCTGCTTGTGGAAGTGTATGTTAAATTTACATACAGCACTGTCAGTTTCACCATTTTTGGTTTTAATATTACCTCTTTCCAAGTGTTAATGATGATGTGCTTTTGACTTACGATTGCTGTTTTAGATGGCATACCAAGTTGATAATTTGGAGTAATCTATCTTTCTTTCTGACTCTTGCCGGACGTCTCAACGTCCTTGTTTTTTTATGATAACATGTGGGTGTGTTTAGCTTATTAGATCATGTCTGCATCTTCAGTTGAATTGCATATCTGAAGTATGGTAGTTGGAAAGAAATACGTTTCCTGCCAACAGCATTGATAATCATGAGTTGCCTCTTATAGAGAAATGGTGTAGGAATTTATTTCTTGTAACTTGGGCCCTTCATGCTTCCTTTGAAAGTTTCCCACCACGTCCTTCACTTGTTGGCTTCATTCCGTGTGCCTGGAATTGCTCAATATTAGTTTCAAGTTTTCAAAACATACTTGGTTTCTGATTAGTGTTTGCTAAGTTATGTTTGAACAGGATATAAGATATCCCCAGTTCTTAATATTCCCCACTGAGATTGATTTATGTTTTATGCATTTGAATCTAACCTTTCAGATTGTTGGTACGATTCATGTAATTTGACGTTAATGCATTTTGTACAGTGTGGTCTTGGTGATGCTTTTCGGTGCGGGTCATGTCCTTATAAAGGTCTTCCTCCATTTAAGCTAGGCGAGAAGGTATGTGAAGCATAAGGCCTATGGCCCTTTTCTTTGATGGCAAAGGGATTTGTTAGCTTTTACTTGGTGTCCCAGTGTCTTCCTTTTCTTTTTTCTAGCTTAGGGTTTGAAGGGGAGTCGGGTTAGGTGTTTTGTTATTTGGGTCATTCATAGCCTGCTATTATTATTTGCACAACTGAGTTTCTGGCACATTGGCAGGTCTCTTTATCAGGAAACTTTCTTGCTGCTGACATTTAATCATCAACAACCTGGAGTTGAAAATCAAGGTCATCATTCGATGGTGTTTTTTTTTGCCCGATATAGTTGTTGGTCCGATTATTCGCTAGCTACCGTGGATTTGGTTAAAAACGGAACAATATGTTTCTTGGACTTTTCTGCTGTGGAGTTTTAAGAGAGTGGAGATGTGTAATTTTGTTGAGAGACTGCTATTTTTTTAGCACTCAAGTAGCTGTCATTTGTACACATTTGGATCGACTCTCATATTTGTGATCTCCTTCTCCCATTGAGTTATTTCTTTTTCAACAATGCTGAAATACTTTACATAAACTTGAAAGTTAGAAAATTAAAATCTGAACACTTTTATGAAATTAATGACCACCGACTATATTGTCTTTCTGTAAGACTGCAAGTAAATCGAATTGAGACAAATGTATTTTAATCAGTTAAAATTGTTAATAGAGTTAACTATGATTGCATATATATCATAATTTTTTGGTTCTTATAACCACGTCAGTTCTGGAAAAAGAAAAATAATAGTGGCAGCGTCATAAATTCAAGGGTAAATTATGTCTCTTAAGTTTGATATTTTAGTCTTTCTATTAACAAACATAGGTTATTTTTTGTATGACTTAAAAACTGGTCAGTATTTTAGTCTTTCTATGTGGACACTTTTGAAAAGACATTGTGAATCTTTCGTACTATCAAAATCATCATTGTTGCATAACATATCATCTTCAGATCAGATGAGTTATCTCTGATAACTGATAGGAGATAAGATTTCGTAAACATGAAGGACTAATTTCAAAGTTAAAAAATTTAGAGGTTAAAATTGGTACTCACTTTTATATAAACCTTTATACATAAAGTAAATAAATGAGTTAATTTATGTGTATACGTGGAAGTAATTGCCGTGGAACATCACAAAAAGGAAAGTTTGAAAGTTACTATCATAGGGAGTACAAATGCATTTTCACTAAATTCAATTACTACATCAAACTTGTTTTGGTCAGAGAAATCTCAGCAGGGGATGAAAATTGCAGCTAAACAAAGTGGAACCCACAAAGAGTCTTCACCATATATCAAACGAAAATGAAAAATAATACTGTAGTCTGTAGATGGAAGATAACACATGTTGTCAAAAAAGTGTGAAACCCAAAAAGAGTCTTCACCATATCAAAGCCAAAATTTAACAAGAGTTGCAAACAACTTCAGCTTCTAATCAGAAAGAAAATGCAACATCAAACATCTCCTTGAAACTGAACTACTTAAGCTACCGATTTGCATTAAGAAACCTGCCAAAGCTACATGAAAAAGCAGAATTACCTTCTAATGTTCCCTCCAGATGCTCGTTGATACATCGAGCTGAGCTCTTCCAACGATTGGATGGGGCCAAAGCAAGCTTAGAAATTGGAAGAAGAAGCAACATTGAAGAAAGCGGTGATGGGATTTATCAGTCTATCAAACTCTCACTATCATTATCATGAGAAGCAGTAAGGATAGTTGGGCTAACTGGATTCCCAGAAAATATAAGCCACCTCTTACTTTCACTATACTTCAGACAAGGGTGCAATATAAACCCGAGCATAACAGCAACGAGACTAACAATCATGATTTTGAGGGACGATAAAGCCAATACTACACATATTAGTATAGTTGGGGGGATGCACATTAAAATGGCCCCGATTGTCCCTCCAGGTATCCTGTAAGGCCTAGGGACGTCTGGAGCTATAATTTTGAGACGAACAAAAGCTATGAATTCCAATATCATTCCAAAGCAATATAAGAAATTCTCTGCAGCTACTATCTCTTGAAAGCTTAACCACGAAAGAAGCACCACACCTGAAGCTGAAAATAAAATCCCGATTAGAGGAGTTCCATATTTAGATCTCCAGGCAAAGAACTCGGGAAGCATCCCTCGTTCAGCCATACCTAGAAGCTGAAATGAATCACTGCTCATTTCAGCTACGAACATCCCCATGTTTGACATTGCTGCAGCCCCCTGAATCCACCATCTCAGCCACGCTCCACCTAGGAGCGTTGCTACATCGGAGAAGTAACCGTCTGTCCATAACTCACGGTTCAGGGGAACTGCTCCAGTGCCAGTTAGTAGAGGGAACAAATATCCAAGAACAACAAGAATTAGTGCGTAAAACAGAGCTTTTGGCAGAGTTTTCTTTGGGTTTTCTACTTCTCCAGACAGAGTGCTTATCGAGTCCCAATAATTCAAATTCCAAAACAGAGTGTTGAAATACAAATTCCAGTCCACATTGTTAATATCTGAAACCATCCATCTTTTAGGCTCCAATTTCGGGATTGAAATGAATCCCATGACTACGAAAGGGAGAATGCAGAAAATTCCGAGTAGTACAGCAACCCATCCAACAATGATTAAACCTCTGTAGTTCATATATGTCAAGGCGATCGTCAAGGCTAGCACTGCTACAATCCGAGGCCAACCATCACTTATCGCAGGAACCCCCGATTTCAGATAATCTAGAAACAATACAGGGTAAAGGGCATTGTCAATAACTCCACTCAACCATTTCATCCACCCTTGCTGAAAACCCCAAAAGGGCCCCAAAGCTGAAGCAACCCAAACAACATAGCCACCGTTTTCAGGAAACATTGTGCCCATCTCAGCTGTTATTAGGGCTTCTGGTACACTCCATATGAATGGGAATATCAAAAACCCTGCAAGAGCAAGAAGCGGACCAGCAGCCTTAACACTATCCTCAATGCCAAACGGCCCTCCCGAGACCTCGTAGAATATGAGGAAGACAAGGGGTAAAACTGAGACTTTCCTACCATGATTAACTCTAGGAGATTGAGCTTCATTAATGCCTACGTACTCAGAACCACTGTGTTCCCCCATTTGAATAGAAGAATGCCCACTTCCAACTCTCTTAAATTTCTGCATAAATTTTAACCTAATTAAATTGATTTAAAGCAGTAAATCAACAACATCTGAATCGATTCAAAGCTCCATCAACAGAAAACTGAAGCTACTATAAGAAAGATGCGGAAGATCAATAATCAAATCCACGAGAAACAGCTAACATAACCGACTACTATAATGCAACATCGGAAAAATTGTGAATCTAATCCTGAATCTCTTAACAATATTTAATTGATAATTATAACACGGCCTGGAAACACACAATAGCGAGAATATTGGAAAAACAGTTTACATATATAAATGTTTAAACAAAACACCGTGGTCAAACAAAAGAAAATCCGCAAAATAAGACCTCAAAAAAAAAAAAAAAAAAAAAAAAAAACTCCATAACTGCATCACGTATTCGAGAGCTCTTGATGAATCACCATTACCGATGCACAATATCAGAAGAAAAAACTCAACATGCAATAAAAAAAACTGAATCAGTAAACATATGAACCGTGAAAATAAAGTAGAGCTCACTCTGCTGAAACGCAATTGGCCTGAGCCTCCGGCCAAAATCTGCCGGCGGCCGATTATGGTTGTGTATTCCGGCGATGGCAGTGTGAGTGCGGTGAAATCACAGTATGAATTACCAAGCGGCAAATAAAGGCATTGTCATTTGTCATCATCATATATGTGCTGTCCACGCAGTAAAGCACACATTTCATTCATCAGAAATGTCGTTTTGTGGATGGAACGGGCACTACGGCCCAATTTATCACGAATAGGCCCTGCCAGGGCCCATACTTTATTTTACTAGTGGGCCACGATTACCTTATTTTTTTTGTGTGTTCACCCCCACCCAGTTTTAATTTATTACTCCTATCCCGTGATTATTTGCACGGTTTGACCGACATATTTTGTAAGAAAAATGGATTTAGTGGTTGGTGATGTAAGATAAATGAGAGGTATTTTTGGTGATTTGATGAGGTCTAAACTGAATTTGGTGAGATGTAAAGTAAAATGTATGTAAAAAAAAAGTGACAATTCTAAAAATAAAATGATGTTAATTTTGTTGGGTATTTTCATATTAAGAGTGTGCAAATAATATTGACACGTCCCAATAAGGAAAATGTGCAAATAATATTGAAACGTTCCAATAAAGAAAGTGTGCAATTTTATTGCTGAGTTCACCCTACCCAGATTTAATTTATTATTTTATTGCTGAGTTCACCCCTCCCTTAAAATCTGCAGAAAACGTTCGAGACCCTCTAGAAGATACAGGCAATTTTTTTTAGAAATATTGTAGTATATAATGTTTTCCAATACCTTCATGCCTCCTCGGGATTTTTGCTGAAAATTTGTCATATAGGTGAATAGGTGAGTAGTTTATACTTTATAGTGCTTTTTATGAGGTAGTGAATCTAGACGACTATGTCTTGCAATGGACTCCCAAGCTGTGCGACGAGGAACGAAACCGCGACAATAGAGTTTATGCTACAAAGAAGGCAAAATCAAGCACGCGCGTTTCATGAGAAAGGGTAAAACTCTTTGTAAATGCACCATTTTCGTCCGTTCCAATGACTATTCATTCTTTTTTTTTTGGTAATTATTCTTTTTCACATTTTATTATATTATTCTATCTCTCAATTAAATCATCTCTAATACATCTACTTATTATATTAATATTTCTTAACCTCCGTGTTCGGAACTCATGGGGAACCTTCCCCGGGACGAAAGGAGTATATATATATAGATTCCTCATAAAAGTCTTTCTACCGTAAAACTCAATTAATTACTATAAATAGCAAACAATTAACTTGACGTGAGACCACAATCATTTCACATATAAAAAGTACAATATGCTTTGTTTAAATTTGTTATGGACAGTATGAAAAAATATATCAAATTTTTGGCATAAAATGATATATACTGTACAAAAAATTTGGTATTATACTAAGATTTCAGCACGACTTACAACATGGTCTAGTATTCTTAGTATAACATACTAAATCACCCCAATCATAATTATTGAGGTTTAACACAAAACAATTCATTTCATTCACTTTCTTCTTGCTTTAGCTCAATCATTTCACCCAACTACCAACTTTCTTTCTTTATAGCTAGGGGTGTGTCAATTTCGGTTTTTAACCGAAAACACAATCGAAATGAAAAATGTGTTCAGTTTGATTACTGAAAACTTCGGTTCGACTTCAATTAGTATTTTTTTATAAAATAAATCGATTTTCGATTTCAATACGATTTATGTAACGTGGTGTATAAGATCATTTCGAAAGTTCTTTGTAACCATCTAAAGGAGGTTCTTCCAACACTTATTGATCCGGCCCAATCAGCATTCATTAGTGGAAGAGGTATTCAGGATAACATTCTTATAGCTTTCGAAGCTATCCACTCCATGAAAAAGAAGAGACGAGGCCGAGAGGGGGACGTAGCGCTGAAAATTGATATAAGCAAAGCGAACGATTGAGTGGACTGGCACTATTTGGAGAGTATCCTTTTCAGGCTAGGTTTCTCTCACACTTGGGTAATGTGGATGAGGATGTGTGTCCGTACGGTCAACTACTCATTCCAAGTAAATGATGATATGGTTGGGCCCGTATTTCCTGGACGGGGCCTTCGACAGGGGGATCCTTTATCCCCCTATCTGTTCTTATTGTGTGCGGAGGGGCTTTCCTCCCTAATTCGAAGGGCGAGTAATCAGGGGAGGTTGCACGGGCTGCGTGTTTGTAGACGGGCACCTAGGATTTCTCACTTGCTATTTTCCGACGATTGCATGTTGTTCTGTCGTGCAACAAATGAGGAAGCCTTGAATTTGAAACAATTATTGGAAGAATATGAGGGTGTGTCGGGGCAGGCCATCAACTATAGTAAGTCCGGCACTTTTTTTAGTGGGAACGTGAGTATATCCCAACAAGAGGCTGTAACATCTTCGGTGTTACTCATCAACTCAACACAGGAAGATACCTTGGGCTGCCATCTTTGATTGGGAGACGAAAACGGGATATCTTTTTGTATCTTAAGGAGAGATTGTGGTCTCGGATCCAAGGGTGGAGGGATAAGAAACTCTCGAAGGCGGGTAAGGAGGTACTACTCAAGTCAGTAGCTCAAGCTATTCCGGCATATTGCATGGGTATATTTCAATTACCGACTACTTTGGTGGATGAATTACAACGAATGATGAATTCTTTTTTGTGGGGCTCGGGAAGCAATTCTGCTGGAATTAAATGGACCACATGGGACGACATATGTGGGCTGAAAAAGAAGGGGGGCATGGATTTTCGAAATCTCCACCTTTTTAATATTGCCATGCTTGGAAAAGTTGGTTGGAGGCTTTAGAAGGAACCAGACTCATTAGTATGTCGTATTATGAAGGTCAAATATTTTCCTAATGGGGATTTCCTCACTGCGAATCTCGGCTCCTCCCCGAGCTTTACGTGGCGGAGTATTTGGGAGGCCCAATCTCTCGTTAGGCGAGGGTCCAGATGGAAAGTTGGGACAGGGGAGAATATCCAAATTTGGGGGCAGCCTTGGGTTAGTGATGCTAGCGACTTCTGGATTCGGAACACTCCTGAACCGGAGCTCATGGAGTGCAGAGTTGACGAACTTATGCTGCCAGATTCGAGGGGATGGGATAAGGAGAAGATTTATTATTTATTTGACCCTACTGATGCAGGAAGAATTCTGAAAACGGGTGTCGCACCCCCTGGTTACAGAGACGAACTAGTGTGGCACTATACTCGGTAAGATCAGCATATCATTTGGGTGCTGATATGGTAGGCGAAGGAAACTTAGAAGGTGAGCACGAATGGAAAAATATATGGCAATTACAAGTACCGCCTAAGGTGCGAAATTTTTTGTGGCGGATGTGCAAGGGCTTTCTTCCTACCAAATTAAAACTCTTCAGTAGACGTGTAGTCGACACCAAGGAGTGCCCTCATTGCTTGATGGCCGATGAGTCTAGTTGGCATGCATTATTCATGTGTCGGTATGTGGCGAGCATGTGGAGAGGAATGCCATTCTGGGCGATTATGGATCGAGAGATACAACTAGCAGAATCAGTTGTGGAGCTAGTTTTTGCTTTGCTGAAACACTTAGATGGTAACCATGCCTCTTTATTTGCCATGGTTCTCTGGAGGATATGGAAGGAAAGGAACGAACTCGTGTGGAATGGGAGTTGTACCGATGCCAAGAGGGCTGCAAGTTTGGCGTTAATGAACCTTATGGAATGGGAAACAGCGAAGACAATCATTTCCAGCCAGCCCACGACTCCTGTATGTAAGGCGTGGCACGCACCACCGACGACCTTTGTTAAAATAAACGTCGATGCTGCTTTTTTTCAAGACTCGAATCAGATGGGATTTGGGGCTATAATACAAGGTGAAGGAGGAGAGTATGTATTGAGTCGCACATCAGTGTTCCCAGGTATGTATAATGTCGACGAAGGAGAAGCCTTGGGCCTTTTGGAGGCTTTATCTTGGATCAAAGAGTTGGGTTTTACAAAGATTATCGTGGAAGTTGATGCAACCTTAGTAGCTGATGCTATGAACTCCCGTTTTTGGAGATACAATAGATGCCTGTAAGAGATTAATTCCTACCTTTATTTCGAGTTCTATTATTGCTATTAGTCGTATGGCGAATATGAAAGCTCATCGGCTAGCTAGATCTGCTAGGATGTTCCCGAATCCTCATATTTGGGTAGAGCCTCCAAATATTGTGAACGGCCTATCGAATGGTTCTTGCATTTGCTAAATAAATTGGAGTCTTTACTTCAAAAAAAAAAAAAAAAAATTGTAATATAAAGTTGGATTAATCATAAATCGAACCGAATTAGATTTTGGCCCATCAATTTCAATCTCACCTGCGCGGCGCCTCTCTTCCAGTTTTTTTTAGCAGAGTTCTCAATTCGCACCGGCACAACCCCAATCCCACACGCAACGCCCCGCATCGCCGCTGGCCCATTCCCCAGGACGCCAAAACGCTCGGTATGAAATAGGTTGAATTGCCTGTTTTTTTTTTTTTTTGGTACTACAAATTCTGGATTTTGTTTGGCATTGATGTTTGAAACAATTCATTTGCAGGTTAAAGTTCACTGATTTCATTCTATGTAGCAGATTGGTACATACATTCTGTTGGCCCTTGATGTCCAGTTCTCAATTTGGGAATATGAGCAGCCTATTGGCATTGAACGATCTGAAGGATAATCCAGGGGCCCGGAAGCAAAAAATCCCTAAGGGACGGGGCATTGGGTCGGAAAGCCCGTGGTACTATGAAGTTTGGGTTTGAATTCAGTCTCACATTAATTCAGGTAATTTATACGTGTATTTGCATTGGTTGTTTTAATGTGCTTCACTGGCTCATGTTTAGAATATGTGGCTGCACTTCAAAACTCACGGACTACAATTATTTCATTCCTTTCCAACTTAGCTCCTTCTTTGCTGTTGCTTTATAGTAGCATTTGTTTTTAGTTTAATTTACTCTTCGTGCTTGCATCTTTTCAAAGATGTTTGTTATGATAAATGGATAGAGCAGTCGGAGATTACTAATAAGTGACTGTTGAATAGAGTCAAATTAACTAAAATCCACCCATTTATGAATGTAACTTGAAAGTTGTTGCACCATTCTTGTAAATGCTAGTAGCTTATATTCCTCCTCATGCGGATTCGTGTTATACACTCTTTTTGTTTGTGTGTGGATTAGATATAAATGAGTGTTCTTAATCCATAAAATTTGATTGATGATCCTTTAATCAATTCCATAACATAGGAACATCCATGTCATCTTCCCTATTCCACAACATCAGAACACTCATTTGAGTAAAATCATTTAGTGGACAAGCCTTACAATAAAAAAATAAGATTTGGAGGATTTGCCTAGAAATGAAAATTTACAGACCCAAGAAGTTTTCATTTTGAATAATTTCTACTTGAAGTCTCGCATTATCGCTTCTATGGATGCTTTATGGGTAATTTAAAAATCTGACCGTTCTACCCATGTTATTGAAATTAGAAATTCAATTGATATCTTGGTTATAATTTGAATGCATTTTTTGTGGAACAACATTCTGTTATTCTCTCTCTCTCGTTTGACACACTGAGTGAGTTTTTGGGAAGTTTGGAATTCTAGCTATATGGTAATTGCCCTCAAATGTTTCAATTTGGATATGTTTTTGCATCCATTATTTTCTTTTGTCCATTTCTTATTGAACCTTCAACTCTTGTATATTGGTTGGTATAATAATTACACCAGGTTTCGAGGGTGACTGTAAGGGCAAAATCCGCAGTTGAAGCTGCTGGTGGGTCCGTGAGAAGAGTGTATTACAACAAATTGGGATTTCGGGCTCTGTTGAAGCCCGAATGGTTTGTGAAAAAGGGAAGGTTACTTCCGAAAGCAGCAAGGCCTCCTCCGAAGCAGAAAGACAAAGTAGATAGTATCGGTCGTTTGCCTGCCCCAACAAAGCCAATTCCTCTTACAACTGAATAAAAAGAGGCAGCATGCATTATGACATCTCAGGGTTGTACAAAATGCAGTATTCACAGAATTGATTTCATCTGGTTTTGCTGCTAGCTGCCGTCTGACTTGGTTGTGCTTATTGTTGGATCCTGTTTACGGCGTGTAAACTGCAATATAAAAAATATTAGAAAAAACAGATAACGTAAAGAATACCTCAAATAAGTCGAGTCAAGGGAATCCCTTTTCCCGCAGAACAGAATACGCCCAGGATAGTGCTCGACTGTTACGGCGTTCCGTTCCCAAAGGTAAAACGACTTTCACTTCCTACACAGTAGCACCACTGTATAAGAAGTATCGGCGAACGTACCAAGTTACGAACTGAACACTCTTCGGAAATAAATCCGTCACACGAGAGAACAGTGTAAGGCTTTCGGGAGCTCAATACACTGCTTAGGGACGAGAGGAGAGGAGAATGCTTGAGGTTCGATTTCAGCTTATGGAATTATGAGGGAAGAGTCTGATATTTATAGGCAGAATAAACCCTGGGAGGGAGAGGAAAACGCGTGGGTCAGGCCCGATTCTTGGGAATATATTGCGAAAATATCGCAGCGGTTGAGATAATATCTCGTACGTGGATAAGTCTTGAAGACTGAATCTTGAAGACCAAGTTTGAGACTTCCAGATAATTCTGGAACATTCTTGAAGTAGTTCGAATGGGCCGAGCCCATTCCCCACATTCTCAAACTTCCAAGTTGAAACTCTTCAACTTCAACAATTTATTTCTCACTCACCTTAACTCGGTTTTGAGATATTAAATATACCACGTTCATCTACTCCGCGAGTAGATCGACTATGTCACGTTCAATTATTTCTTAATTAACGTTTAGTCCGTCTAATTAATTAAATTAGACAAGGGTGTCAAAACCCAATTAATTCCCATTAATTCCAACAATCCCCCACATGAGTGAAAATCGTATCTATACAACATCAGACTCAGTGTTCAGTTCGAGTGAGATCTCCGTGCTTCCGGATAAGTGGTTTTTGGCCTTGAACTTTCCGTAGCCAAACACTATCGGATATACCGGCGGCTTAGTGGACGCGATGCCTTGAACTATTCCTCCATAGTGTATACCTAGACAACAGTGTCAGCACACTTTGATCTCGTCTTTGTAACGTTCTCATGTTTTTGTCCGTTTTGGCCATGGACGTCCTTTGTACTTCATAAATGTTTGGTCGAAGCGGCCCTCACTTCTCATTTATATAGGTAACTTCCTTTCGAGTATCCCGTTATACTCTAGGGTTATTAAGAGTCCAAGACTCAGCCTTTACCACATCTTACGGGTCGTTAACACTTGAGATAGTGCTGTCCGGAATAGTCATATTTTTTCAAGTGTTTTCTCACTAACCTCCACAGCTTCGTTTTCCCATTGAACCAAGTTCTTGGGATCTCCAGTCATCATGGTTGGGTTACCACTGCTTTGGTTTTTATTGTGGATTTTAGACCCATTCCTTCTACCAGCTTGTACAATTGATCTCGATTTATGCTCTTCGTGAGCGGATCCGCTATATTGTCCTTCGTATTGACATAGTCAATGGACATTACTCCAGTGGAGATCAATTCTCTAACGGAGTTGTGTCGACGACGTATGTGTCTCGACTTTCCGTTGTACATGACATTCGAAGCTCTCCCAATGGCAGCTTGACTGTCACAGTGTACCGTCACCGCAGGTACCGGCTTTTTCCAACAGGAATGTCTTCCAGAAAATTACGCAACCATTCAGCCTCTGCAGCGGCTAGGTCTAACGCTATAAATTCTGATCCCATTGTGGAACGAGCAATACATGTTTGTTTCTTGGACCTCCACGACACTGCTGCTCCTCCAATAGTGAATACATATCCACTGGTGGACAGCGAGTCTTTCGTGTCTGATATCCAATTTGCATCACTGTATCCTTCGACTACAGCTGGATGTCTTGTGTAGTGAAGCCCATAATCAATGGTGTACTTCAAGTATCTTAATACCCTTTTCAACGCTTTCCAGTGCTCATGACTTTGGATTGTTCGTGTATTGACTCAACTTGTTTACCGAACATGCAAGATCAGGGCGTGTACAGTTCGTTATGTACATCACACTTCCAATGATCCTTGCGTATTCCAGTTGGGCCACTGGTTCTCCTCTATTCTTTTTCAAGTGAACATTGAGTTCCAAAGGTGTCATAGCAGGTGGATCGTCAAAGGCCTTAAATTGCTTTAGCACCTTCTCCACATAGTGAGATTGCGTCAAGGAAATTCCATTGGACGTTCTCTCTATCTTGATTCCAAGAATCACATCTGCTGGTCCCATGTCTTTCATGTCAAAGTTTCTACTTAACATGTTCTTCGTATTAACTATGATATCGTGATTGTTACTCATGATTAACATGTCATCGACATATAAGCACACAATAACATATCCAGTAGGTGTATCTTTCACATACACACACTTATCACATTCGTTAATTCGAAACCCATTTGACAACATAGTACTGTCAAATTTCAAGTGTCACTGTTTTGGAGCTTGCTTAAGTCCATACAGTGATCTAACGAGTTTACACACTTTTTTCTCGTTTCCAGGAGCAACATATCCTTCAGGTTGCGCCATGTATATTTCTGCATCCATCTCACCATTAAGAAACGCCGTCTTAACGTCCATTTGGTGTATTTCGAGATTGAGCAATGCAGCAATGGCGACTAACACCCGAATGGAGGTGATCCTTGTCACTGGTGAGTATGTATCGAAGAAATCATACCCTTCCTTTTGTTTAAACCCCTTTGCAACAAGACGAGCTTTGTACTTATCAACAGATCCATCTGCTTTGTACTTTCTTCTAAGGATCCACTTGCATCCTAAGGGCTTACAACCTTTAGGGAGGTCAACCAACTCCCATGTGTGGTTCAAGAGAATAGACTCGTATTCACTTTTTATGGCTTCTTTCCAGAGGTGTGCATCTGGTCTTGCCATTGCTTCCTTGATAGTTTTAGGTTCTTCTTCCTCCAAAACATAAGTAATGAAGTCTGAACCAAAATTTTTATCAATTCTAGCTCTCTTACTGCGTCTCGGTTCTTCACTCTCTTGAGTGGAAGGACTAACAGTGTCGTCTGTTGCTTCGAGAGTTCTCTTACTCGAACAGCCTTCCTCTTTTTCCTTAAGAGGAAAGATATTCTCAAAGAACACTGCGTTCCTTGACTCAATCGTAGTGCCTTCTGTCATATCCGGTACTTCGGATTTGTGAATCAGAAATCGATAGGCACTACTGTTTGAAGCATATCCTATAAAGATACAATCGACTGTTTTAGGGCCGATGTTAACTTGTTTAGGAAGTGGTACTTCAACCTTAGCCAAACACCCCCACACTTTGAGGTAGTTGTAAGAAGGTTTTCGTTTCCTCCATATTTCATAAGGAGTTTGATCCTTAGTTTTGTGAGGAATCTTATTCAGAATGTGGTTAGCCGACATAATGGCTTCCCCCACAAGTTCTGAGGTAGACCAGAGCTGATTATCTTGCATTCATCATCTCCTTTAGTGTTCGGTTTTTCCTTTCCGCAACACCATTAGACTGAGGTGAGTAAGGGACTGTCGTTTGATGTATAATCCCTGATTCAATACATAATTGTTCAAACGGAGCTACGTACTCTCTACCTCTATCACTACAAATTTATTTAATTCGAGTGTCCAATCGATTCTCTACTTCATTTTTATAACGTTTAAAAGCTTCTATAGCTTCGTCTTTACTTCTTAAAGGATAAACGTAGCAGAATCGTGTACAATCATTAATGAAATTAATAAAGTACATTTTCCCTCCTCGTGTGGAGCTTTTACTCGAATGTGATTTTTCAAGGTGAACAAATTCACATTACTTGTGGAAAACATTCCACTGAATTCAACCATTTTAGGTTTTTCCATATTTAGCTTTAAGGTCACACCTTAGCTACCCTTTTCATTCAAACATGTCGACGGAGACCTCTCTCCCTCATATTTGAATGTTTTCATGTGAGGAGATGTATATCCCCACATTCGAGCTGCTTGCCGCTTTATTTGTGAATTTCTCTTATTCACCAAATTTGGGTATATCCCCACATTCGAGCTGCTTGCCGCTTTATTTGTGAATTTCTCTTATTCACCAAATTTGGACGCAGCCTCGATTAAAAAATCAATCTTTGATTTTTCTTTTATTGGAATTTTTCCAACTTAAAAATTAATTTAATCTTTGGTCAACATACCAAAATTAAATTCAATTTCAAATGTGACTTTTATTGTCACCCGTGACTCGAGCATAATTTTTCGATCAAATTATACTAGTCAAAGTCTTTTGAACTAAATTCAAAACAAATTTATGCTTTCGAGCACAAATATTTGATTCCCAGAGATAATTAATAATTAAATTTGGATATTCCTCAATAATTATCCAAAATTTAATTAATTCATTATTAATTAATCTTTATTTTATTCTGTAATTAATTGACAAAGTCAATTCTATTCTCAGAATACTCTCAGAATACTCGGTCTAAGAAAACAGAATACATCAATTCTGCCCAAGCCGAAGATGTTATCACACGAAGCTATGCTCCCCACGAAGCCATGCTCCAACGAAGCCATGCTCCATATCAATGAAGCCATGCTCCAACGAACAACGAACAACGAAGCCATGCTCCATATCAAATAAACTTTGATACTCCTGATTAATTGATTTAATTAAATCCAATTTAATCCTCTTTGATTGATTAATTACGGTAATTAATCAATTTATCAGCACATCCTCTAATTTAATCTTATAGATTAATTGATGTGCAATTCCAATTTAAATTTAATTGGATTTCCAGGCACGCCCCGCTCAATGGATAATTCCAATTTAATTGAATTTCCAGGCGTCCTTTTCAATGGATAATTCCAATTTAATTGAATTTCCAGGCGTCCTCTCAGAATTCTGCGTTGTGTGCATAAACTCTTCTCAGAAACTCTTCTCAGAATCACCAGATCTCTCAAATCTGAGAATCACCAAATCTCTCAAATCCATGAGTAAGCGCCTGTAGCTCAATGGATAGATAGAAACATAGGGAGACCACCTCCCATAACATAGGGAGGTTTATACCAACTCCCAGAATTTAATCTGGAGCTTTATACCAACTCACAGAATTTAATCTGGAGTTTTAGACCAACTCCCAGAATTTAATCTGGAGCTTTAGACCAACTCCTAGAATTTAATCTGGAGTAAGAATTGGAGAGGCGGTTTTTCCCCTTTTATTAAGGAGTAATTACCTGCAGTAATTATCCAAAACTTAATTAATTAATTATCTGCCGTAATTATCCAAAACTTAATTAATTAATTATCCGAAGATAAATAAATTAATATCAAAATTCAATTCTGTTCTCAGAATCACCAAATCTCATCCCGCGAGAGAAGCGCCTGCAGCTCAATGGATAGACAGAAAGTCCCAATATCCAAAAATCATTCTGTTCTCAGAATCACCAAATCTCATCCCGCGAGAAAGCGCCTGCAGCTCAATGGATACACAGAAGTCCCAATATCCAAAAGGGAGACGCTTCCTTATTAGCACCGTTGCCAATATTTTCAATATTTTCAGTACCATGTACTGCTTCCGTGTCAACGGGATCGACATCCATGTTATCATTCATTTTCGATATGCAGTAAATTAATTAAATCTAATTAATTAACGGTGAAATCTCAATATTTCCAGTAATTATCCAAAACTTTAATTAATTAATTAATGAATTATCCAATAAATTAAATTAATTAATATATATTCTGTTCTGCAACTGTTGGATCCTGTTTACGGCGTGTAAACTGCAATATAAAAAATATTAGAAAAAACAGATAACGTAAAGAATACCTCAAATAAGTCGAGTCAAGGGAATCCCTTTTCCCGCAGAACAGAATACGCCCAGGATAGTGCTCGACTGTTACGGCGTTCCGTTCCCAAAGGTAAAACGACTTTCACTTCCTACACAGTAGCACCACTGTATAAGAAGTATCGGCGAACGTACCAAGTTACGAACTGAACACTCTTCGGAAATAAATCCGTCACACGAGAGAACAGTGTAAGGCTTTCGGGAGCTCAATACACTGCTTAGGGACGAGAGGAGAGGAGAATGCTTGAGGTTCGATTTCAGCTTATGGAATTATGAGGGAAGAGTCTGATATTTATAGGCAGAATAAACCCTGGGAGGGAGAGGAAAACGCGTGGGTCAGGCCCGATTCTTGGGAATATATTGCGAAAATATCGCAGCGGTTGAGATAATATCTCGTACGTGGATAAGTCTTGAAGACTGAATCTTGAAGACCAAGTTTGAGACTTCCAGATAATTCTGGAACATTCTTGAAGTAGTTCGAATGGGCCGAGCCCATTCCCCACATTCTCAAACTTCCAAGTTGAAACTCTTCAACTTCAACAATTTATTTCTCACTCACCTTAACTCGGTTTTGAGATATTAAATATACCACGTTCATCTACTCCGCGAGTAGATCGACTATGTCACGTTCAATTATTTCTTAATTAACGTTTAGTCCGTCTAATTAATTAAATTAGACAAGGGTGTCAAAACCCAATTAATTCCCATTAATTCCAACACTTATTACTCCCAAGTGAAAACAAAATAAGCTTGCATGGGGGAATTTGAAATCTTTTGATCAGAAGCGAGTGGATTTCAAATCATTTCCAAATCCCTAAAAAATTAGTACAATGTGATGTTACTTTGCGCTAACACTGTTGTCCATTCCATCTATCAGATATGCCTATGATGTTTTATTCATCAACTTTAGCCAGTGAAACCGGTTATATGTTGTGAAGGATAGAGGACATATATTAAACAAAGAATTACATCCTTTGCAGGATTACATGCTCTTCTTTCTTACCTTGGTGATTCTAAAAGTTACGAGAGCGCCCTTCTTCTGGCGTCTCATCCGTCTTTTAGATATTATGGAACTGGAGTTCCTCCCGACGGGCTCATTCGCTTAGAATATTTTGCTTATGAAACATTACAAGATCTAAGAATTGCCAAATTATTGTGGATTATCCTGGCAGGCAACTTTATCTATATTCTGCACACCAGATCAGTATTGTAGGAATATGATTCGGTAGTGTGTTGGGCCGTATGATCTAGGAAATTGTCTTTTAGTTTGAAAAAAATGCATCCGTTCTTGTGCATTATCAGAAGATAGTAAATTTCTGGCCTTCAAGAGAATATTTTTATGAGATGTAATTTAATTGCCAGTTTTATGTAATAATTTGATGCTGTGGATTTTATTTAAAATATTCAAATAGTGAGAATTTTATTTTAGATTTCATTTTTTTTAATGAATAGAACGTTATGGTCTACTTTGATTTATTATCTCCACCAGCCCATCCTCAAACCGACAAAAAAGCAGAAGGCATGATGATAAGGGATATTTATCAATGTTGTCCATGCTGCTACTGAATCACGTTACAAATCTGATTTGCACATGCACACCTAATTTTATTTTATTTTTGAATGAAATTTATGTATATAATAATTTATAAAATTTCATGCTATATTTTTATCATTTTTTCAAGTTTTTGCAATATCAAAGATCATAGTTGCGATATTTACTAAGATAACAATATTTTTATATTTGACTACAATCAATACAGAATATGTTAACGGGGGAGGGGGAGATGCTTGTTACTATAACATTTACTTATTCTACTTACTATTCCACAATAATTTTCATACCTTTAAAATAAAAAAATCTTTTATAACTAAGGTTACCTTTCATTCATTTGCAATTTAATTTAATTTAAACCTTTCAATAATTGTAAACAAATCACCAACTTTACATATTGTTGCAAATTAGACTTTTTAGCAAACTCATTTGTGCTCTAATCTAACGTAATTTAAATTTCTTGTGAACATGACACGTTCATAAAGAAACAACAATATTCTTTAAATTTAATCTAATTTCAAAACGGGCACAAATGTTTGCCAAGAAGTCTAATTTGCAACCATATATAAAGTTGGTGATTTATTTGCAATTATTGAAAGATTTAAATAAGATTGCAAATGAATGAAAGGTGTTGATAATTAACCCTATAGACTATATCCTTAAAATATTCACAATTTTAAACAAAATTTCATTTTTTTTAATTTATTCATAAAAATTTACAAAACTAACTTTAAAATCATACTCATTATTGGAGTACATTTTTTTTTAAATATGTGTATCCAGAACATGGAGTAATATTCGTACAAAAAAAATTCATGAGTAGCTATTAGCCTATTACCTCTTATAAAGTGTTTTAAAATAAAGAATATATTCATCTTGGAAAAGTATAACAGCGGTGTAGCTACACCCACTTGTACATTATCAGAAACGAATATGATCTTTACACGTGGCTACCTTTTTTTTTTCCAACTTACAACTACTAAACTTTGGCATCGAATACTCCGCCACTCTGTAACGGGAACACATATATAATGCGTCTTTCATACGCAGTTGTTGCCATAATCATTCATAAATTCAGATCCGAAGATCTCTCTGATAACCAAGGCTAAGAAACGATGGGTTTGAAGGTATGATTGTTAGATTAATTGATTGTTTTGCTGACAAATTCATTAGTTTTCACATCTTTGCTGAAATGCGATTGATTGCTGCTTATTGTTTTGCCTGATTTCCAAACATTCACTGCTATGCCTTGATTTTAAGGTTCGTATCTGATTCGGTGTCTAGATTTGGATTAAATCTGAGAAAATTGTTACCAGTGCAATTCAAATTGGATCTTCAATTGTGATATCTTATTTGGGACTAGGATTCGCATTAATCGTAGCTTCTTGTTGAATTGGGGCTTGATTTGTTTATGCTACTGCGCGGAAGGGTTTCTTGGATTTGAGTGCAATAATCATAACTTTAATCTGTGATCGATGCTAAGATGCATCATAAATCTGTGTTATTGTAGAATTAAACTTTGAATTTTGGTTATTCATACAATGAAATAAATATATGATTGTATGGCTTCAGGAGGAATTTGAGGAGCACGCTGAGAAAGCCAAGAGCTTGCCTGAGAATACTTCCAATGATAACAAACTCATTCTGTACGGACTTTACAAGCAAGCAACTATTGGAGATGTCAACACAAGTTAGCATCTCACTTTTTCTTTGTATTGTTTACACATATTTGATTTGATCCCCACCACATTTATGATCTATATAAACTGTTATTGTTGCCGAGTTTAAATCCATTATTCCACATGTGTTCGGTGCTTGTCCATTCTATTAGATTAGGTTTGGATCTCAATTCTAAGTAATTTATAGAACTCCCTCCATCCCTTCGAAAGTCCATTTGCTTTTGACACAAATATTAAGAAATATAGTATTATATGTGTAGTGGATTGTTGAGGTAGAGAGAGATAGAAAAAAGAAGAGGTAAAGAGATAGTCAGTGATGTCAAAAAAGTAAATGCGTAATTTTTGGTGGGATGCCCAAAATGGCAAAATGGTCGAAGGGACGGAGGGAGTATATGTTATATGAACTATGATTGTTCTGGAATGAAATGGTTAACCACCTAAGAGCAATCATCTCGTTTGCTGCTTGTGTCGATTCAAGTTAGATGATATCAGTGTTTAGGTCATGTTTCTTTGAAGTATTTGCACTTCCATGTCACGGGTTGATCACACCACATACACAACCGACCTATACAAACTTTTGATTATACTTAAATTGAAATCCGCTAACAACCTAGTACATTCCGCATGTTTTTGCTTGTATCAATTCAAATTTGATTGACTTTGTAATGGAATGCAGGCCGTCCCGGTGTGTTTAACATGAGGGACAGAGCAAAGTGGGATGCATGGAAGGCTGTTGAAGGTATTCTATCGGTATTCTTAGTTTACAATCTGTTTGTTGATCAAGTGTAATTGATCGTCTTATTTCATCATTTATGGCAGGAAAATCGAAAGAGGAAGCGATGGGTGATTACATTACTAAGGTGAAGCAGCTGCTGGAAGCCTGATCACAAGTTCTTAAATAAGATAATGTCATAAATTTTCTACTACTTCCAGTCAGCTTATGTTGCAGACTTATTTATGCTTTAATTTAAAGTGTCTTCTGCTATTGAAAGAATGCTGTAATTGTTGTTATTCGGACAATGCTGTAATCATCGTTGTTCAGACATAATAGCTATAATCACAGTGATGCTTGTTTATGAAATTAGCTTGTGTTATGCTACTGAAATCTTACGTCAGTTCTATAAAGACCCAACATTGAGCTCGGTATCAAAATCATATAGGCCTATAATAGATGTAAAATTAAATTTGTACGTTGGGCTTGAGCTCAAGTGGTGTTTTGGCCTTTCGACTAAACCGTAAGACCCAGCCCCACTGCTTGCCCTAATATTATCGAGGCAGCCTCACATGAAAATACAATCGGTCTTCTCCTCTTCTTCGTGACATGCTACCGAGAGAGTGGGGGGGGGGGGGAGTGAATGACTTGTGTTGTGAGTGTTACTCATACTAGTTTGTCTTTGCTCTCTACACTTGTCAAATTCAATTATCAGGTGACCTGAACCCGTCGTCCGTTTGTTGGAGTAGGTCGTGCATGAGTTCAATTGAATAATCCTCTCTTTCTCTATATACATTACATAATATCCATATCACTATACATCAATTAGACAATCGTTCTGTCCACGTCTCATTTTTTCATTAATTTCACTTGGTGTTTTTTCTTACTCTAATATCTCTGAATAAAAATGTTGTTATATAAAACAGTTTTACAAACAATATTTTATTTACAATAAGATAATAAATGCAGAAAAAAATAGATGATGCAGTGCATCGTTTGTATGGAGGACAGTGTGCAGCAAAATTGTAGTATTAAATGTGTGATAGCTACACTTTTACTCTGTATAGGCTGCACAATACACTCTCCATTTTCTATTTCAATTAACACAAATTTGTACTCTATCGTGTCACATAAAACAAGAATGTCAACTTGCTGAACTAATAATTCAAAGTGTAAGCTTATTATTTGACGTGAAAGCTCCAATAATACAAAGTGTACTCTCATATCTCTAGTTTTTTCGCTCGACTTTTGCTCGCTTTTTGTTCGTTTACACTCATTTTTTTTAGAAAATAAACTACTCCCTAAGAGTTTAGAATAAATGAGTTAAAATTAAGGTATTTATGAAAAATATTTAAAAAATAACAAAACTGTCGGTTTGACCGGTTTCAGTTTTGAATTCCGGAACCAAAACTGAACCTTAAAGTTACAGTTCGATTTTCAAACCTAAACCGACCGGTTCATCCGGTTCCGGTTTCGATTTTGCGCATGTCTACCCTAAACATATCTATATTATACATAAACTAATCGGCTTTCATTAAAACTCGTGTCCAAATAAATGAGCATAATGAATTTGAACAAATGAAGTATATAAATAAACCATTCAATTGTGTTCAACGAAGATTTCATCTCAAACATGACACTGGCTTCAAGACTTTTCCATTACTTCAATTTGGATAGTATTCTCACATGATATATATAGAGTACTAGTCTCAATAATGGTAATTGAAATAGGACAAACAAACTGAAATAATCAATAGGGTAAGGACCACAAAACTATCACAGCAAAGAAACAGGACCACAAACTTTTCACTCATCTATCACACAACAATACAGTTGAATGAATAAATGATTCCAACTCTGATGCCTAAATTTTGTCATTAATCTTTTTCATCACATCAAATCTAAGTAAAAAGCTGATGTTAATCTCCAAAAGCTGCCTATTACAGACTTATATTCCTGCCAAATATGGTCCCCAATTTTCACTATTTAATAGGACATTAGTGTAATTGAACTACAATTTTAACTTGATTTTAAAGCGATGAGTCAAAAATCTAATTGAACAATCGAAGAAGATATATTCAAATCACTTAAAATTCTAGGTAAAGTAAAGCTATTGTTGAGTATCGTTAAGTCCATTGTGAATAAAATAATTGTTTGTAAGTAAGGTTAGAGGGTGAAGATAGAGTAACGATTTCTAAAGAAAGTACGAGAACAAATTCAGCAAACGAACTAATAATGCAGGTGAACAGATTGATGATGTTTGGTGGCAAATCTGGCAGTACAGGCTACAGCCAAGCCAACAGGTAGAATAGGGTGGACTCGGTTTTCTGAATTGTGTTCAGGCTATTATCTTGCTAGCCAGACCCAACCCTATAGGGGGACCGGACGAGCTCAAATTGTCATCTCTATTTATATTCACGGATACAAAATCGGATCTAATAACATTTTAACCTGAATCGAACTTTAAAATATGATCCATTCTAACTATTTTTGCCACGGCTATTTACACATTGATTTATGATCAATACACTCATATGAACGTACAACACATTAGAGCATATTGTACCATCAAACACAACTGTAAGGTGCATCTATTGGAGATATTTTTTTAAGGATCCTAACAACTTAGGGGGTGATAAAATAAGGACTGTAACTTTTCGAACTGACAATTTAGGAGCCTTAACTTTTCGAATTGACAATTTAAAGATAGTACCTTTTAAAAGTCGTGAATTGAGGCCAAATTAGCCTGAATTTGGGATAATTCAGGCTAAATAGTGTCAATTAACCCAACTTGGGTTGATTCGTTCTCAATTCACGACTTTTAAAAGTTACGTCATTAAATTGCTAACACGAAAAGTTACAATCGTATATCGAAGGATTCATTGGCATCACAAAAGAACCAGCCTGCACGGCTGTATTAATTAATGGCATTTGCAACAGATGAAATACAAGTTATAAACCTACCTGTTTAAACAACCAACTCAATAGCCAACCGTGGTCCAACCAAGGTTGGTCGATCAATAACCTACGGACCGACGACTTTCAAAAACTACATTAGCATGAATAATGAAACATCAATAGGCTAGGCACTGTACATTTTCTTGAAAATGAAATGGAGTAGTCAAGTGTTGTTATTACTGAACAAAGGGGTACCTTGAGACGTAACATTCCCTCATACGAGACGTCCCGTCTCTGGCCAATAGTCCTTCAAGGTCTCCTACAATCCTAGCCAACCATATCTCTAAATTTCTCTGGATTTCCTTGAAATTGTTTCTGATGGAGTCCAACGACCGCCTTGTGGCTAGTTTAGCAGGGCCGTCAAGCTCGTCTGAATGGTAACTCTTTCCGGCCTCAGTCTGTAGCGCCAGTAGCTTCTGGTTGGTTTCAGCTGCTCGTTGCTGTAGACGAAATGCTTCGAGCAGAAACTCGGTTTGCCTTTGCGTTCGAAACTCTGAACTCAGGGCAACTTCACTTGGGTCACTAGTTTGCTTTAGGATAAAATAAACCAGAGTTAGACAAAAACATTAACATTTGTTTTAATATATATGTTGCTTTTGGTTTTCCAAGGGAAATTAAATATTTCTTCCAACATTGCCCTTTTGTTATTTTTGAAAATTCATACAAAATGCATCCGTAAAGATAGAACGATTATTACCATTCGTCTGCAGAGATCATCGATTTTTCCAGCTATTGCTTGATATCTCTTGGCCTGCTTACGCATTTGGGACGGTACCTTGGAAACGTCTGCCTTACAAACTCTTTCTAAATTGAGTAATTCTTGCTCGAGCAGTTTTAGTTTAGGCGAAACTCCAGTAGAGTCGCCGTCTACCTTCCAAGGGGACTCCCTTCTGAACAAGATATAGTTGTGGAATTAGGTACATGTTAGAGTTTGTGGAGAAGCATTTTGTTCTTACCTTGATACGAAATGCTTCACGTGGTAAACTGGTTCAACGGGCTCGTACTGCTGCATATCCTGCATACAATTCAACGTCCATTTAGAAGTCTAAACAGTCATGTTAAAAAAATACACATGGGATGATCCTCTATTTTCTATAATGCTCCAAACACGTATAATGAAATGAAATGCAAATGGCCTAAGCCCTAAGGGTACGTTTGCAAATTCTACAAACTGCTTCCAGAAGAGTTTGCAAACACCACACATTGTTACATCAATCAACATCCTTACAGGCAAGATATGTGCTGTCTAGCAACATCAAACCTTCTGTAAGACTTTCGTTCACAATAATTTTATTGAACATAATATTGATTTTAGGCTCCACAAACAAACCAAACACGAAAGGTGCCCATCAATGGTGATCGATTAGCATTCGAGGAGAGACGAAAAATATTCATCTTATATAATATGACGAAGTGAAAAAGGAAAGATCTTTAGAAACTGTGGACAGGAGAGCAGGTAAAAGAGACAAAACTGTGCACTCAACAAATTTTTTGTAATAATTTAAGTTGACTGTCTAAGTTAATAGCACCAAAACATTTAAATTTGAATTTGAGCGCTAATTACACCATCTTGTTTGAAATATAAGCCTCATATTATGTCACATTAATTTATGTGATTAAAAAGAACAGTCTCCAAATGCCATACAAGTCCAAGAACATCATATCATATGATCAAACAATAAATTATGGAGTACTTAGTTTCCCATTTCCCCTTTTTGCAATATATTTATGCCTCAACAACTCACTACACATATATATTTCTTAATTTTCGTACAAAAAGCGGAGAAGAAGCTTAGGAGGGGAAGGAGGGAGTAATAAACTAACAATTAAATCACCATTAGAGTAGTATACTATGGTAAACTTACTTAGTACTAGCATTTAATCAACTCTAATTACAATACATGATATGCACTACTATACACAAAGCATGGCTTAATGGGATCAGCCTCTAAATACTGCCCTAATCTCCTGCATACATGACAACAAAAAGTTCAAGAAAATTTTGGGTTTTTTTTTGCAGTTAAAAGCTGAAAAGTTAAAAAAGCCATCAAAAGGGGGAAAAAGACACCCTTTTTATTCCCCAAACTTTTGCACAGAAATCTCGGTACCCTTGTAATCAAACACACAAAAGTTTCTTGCAGATTAAAAGTAGACAATTCTAAAAGGTGAAATCTTGATAAAATTGAAATAAAATAACAAGAAAATCACCTGCCAAGGACTTGCTTTCTCAGACCAGAATTTAGAAGCAGCAGAATTCAAGAAATCAGAGTTAAACCTAGTGTTATTACTCTGGCCATAAACAGACCCCAAATCTTCACCAGAATAGCAGTTTTCAGAAACCCCAGATTTAGCATACCTCACAGACATGTCACTGTAACAATCCCCCCTTTCTTCTTCTTCTTCATCTTCTTGATTATTCTCCATGTCACAATTACTTCTACTCATAAAGTTGAGCATTTCGTCTCTTTCACTAATTTCCCTCTTCAAATCTTCAACACTGGCCTTAAACTCAGCTTCAACGCCTTCAAATTCTTCCAATTTGTTCTTCAAATACGCAATTTCGTCGTTGCAGTCATCGATCTGCTGCAAAAGCCTCTTTTCCGCCTGCTGCCAAGCGTGTCTATGGCTTGCAAAGATTTCAACAACTCTTGCATTTGCTTTGAAATCTTCTTTCCTTCTTGAATGAAGCTCGTGGAGCTGCTCCTCTGCTTGCATAAGCTTAAAGGTCAGGGCTTTATTGTCTTTTTGGAGACAAGAGAGTAATGGGATTGAGTTTTGGGGTAAAAAACCAAGAAACAATGCGAAACTGAGGCCCAAATATGAGGAGAAGAGCTCATGGGGTTCTTCTTGTTGTTCTTGGGCAGCCATTGCTCAGAACTTTTGTCTCTGCTTTCAAAATGTGTGTGTTGTGTGTGTGAGAGAGGGAGGGGCTGCCTTTTGTGTGGATTTAAGAGAGTGGGGGCTAATGGAGTGCACTTGTGTGTTTTAAGGTGGCCTTTTTTGGTGTATACACCTTCTTCTTTTGTTTTCTACGGATGAATGAGTGAATTCCTTTTCGCCTATTTTGGGGATAATAGTGCAATTATTGGTAGTAGTCCTCTTTAAATTATGCTACAACAAAAGAGTTTATAATGCTCTTGATTGGTTTTTAAAGATAAACAACACTTTTATTAATGGGAGGTTCGACCTAATGATAGAAGCCCGACAAAAACTTTGAACTACTAACAATAAAGTGTGTCACATACTTATCATTATAAGTCATTGTACGCACACGTAGCTTACAAAAATCGTGTCTTTTTTGTAAGTGCATCGGCCACGATTTTTAATTCATGTGGACCCCAAATAGATCGGCAAACAAAAATGTTCACTAATCAGATTTTATTTTTACTCATCATGTAACAATATACTCTAGATTGAAAGTCACAACAACTACAATTTATTTAAACTAGTTGAGTTGAGATACTCGAACTGGTCATATATCTACCCAGAATGTCGGCATTGAATGTTGCCATGTTGGATACTTGAAAGTAATGTACAATAAAATTAGATAGGCAAGAATGAAAATGGTTGAGAGGTGAGGGACCAAAACTTAAAAAAAAAAAAAAAAAAGGGTATTTTGCATGATGTGATGCTTAGGTTCAACGGTCACTAATAAATCAGCAGATCAAACAGATTCAGATGCAGAACAGAACAGAAGAGGTGGTTCAGGCTTTTAACATGCTTTTGGTAAATCTTTAATTATCCTAATTATTTTTTAGGAGATCGTTGACTTAAAATGCATTGTTGGATTGCATCTATGAATTTGTTTTACCAAATTTTATGATAAATAATATTATCACACTTTAGTAATTTTTAAAAAATAATATTTCGTATGCTAGTATTACTTAGGCTAAAATTCATGTGACACGGTCTCATAGTGAGACTATTTTACAAATTAGCACAAATTACCATTCATCTATTTTAAAATGTTATACTGTATTTAAAATATCTTTCATTTCACCTTTTATTATTTACATTTTAAAAAGAGTTTATATGAGTTTGATTTATAGGAGAAGTACCCTTATCACCTTATGGTCTTTTGAGTTATGATACATGAGAACTAAATCTATCTAACTTGTACTCCATATTTAAAATTGGAAAATAAGTTGTAAATGTAAGGTAATATTTCTATAAATTACAAAGTTTTTTTTTTTAATAGAAAAAAGTTGTATTTTTTTTTTTCAACTAAGATAAAAAATTACAATTTTTTTTTTTTCAACTAAGATAAAAAGTTGAGTGTCATTATTTACATATCACAATTCTCTAAACACACTTCAAATTTTAGCGTACAACCAATTCGACGAAAAGAAAGCGAACAGTTTTAAGCTCAAATTTAGAAGAAATATCATTGATATTTCATGTATGTCTATTTTTTTTTGGATGTGCTTATAGTAATATGGAAAATTTGTGTAGTGGCTCTCAAAAAAGTTGTACTTTTGGCTATGAAATAAAAAGAATGATGTTGTCTTTTATATGCAATTATAAGCAGTAGTATTTCCCATTTATCATATTATTGTATATAAATTCCTTAAGCTTCATTTGGATGCAGGGGTTTAATAGATTTTAAATTTACAATACAAATTCATTTCAACTATTTAAAAAGTAAATAAATAGATTTTAAAATTTTAGATTTTGAGAGAATTTTAAATTCTCATAAAAATTATGTCATTTGAAATACATATATTTTTTAAAAATTCATTGAAATATCTCCTCAAATCAAATTCTCCCTTTAAACTGAAAAAAGATTAAGATGCAAAACCATATACTCCCTCCGTCCTATAAAATTTTGCTCAGATAAATTTTTTGGTCCACAAAGTATATGTTTATTCTATTTAAATAGTTAACTTTTGAGTTTTTTTTTTTTTACTTTATTAACAAGATTGAGTATTTACCAACAATATTCTTTACTCGTTATTCCACATATATTTTTTATTATTAAAATATATTTTTTTTAAAAACATATATAAAAAGAAGTGAGCAAAATTTTACTGAATCGAGGGAGGGAGTAATATACAAGTAACGGGATATCATTAGAATTTTTGAGTACTCTCTACAATTTATTATACATATCATCGTAGAAATTCGAAAATCTATGTACACCACAGATAAATTCAATGCAATGTTTTCTAGATATGATCATTTTGAATGGCCTCGAAAAATCTCGTCCACCTTCATTGGGTCGTAGCAGTACTAATGTACAATTTGAAAAACTCACCATGTGTAACCAAGTAGCCCTGCTAGTAGAATTGATCAAGTAGCTTGTTTCTGATTACGAGAATTAATTTTAGCACGAAAAGCATCAATACCTTCCTTGCGTGCAGGAGATTCCTTCCACGCAGGAGAATTGGCTGCTGTTGCTGTTGCTGCTGCTTGTTCCTTGAGAGCTTCCTTTTCCAATTTCTTCTTTTCAGCATCTGCCAGCTGCTCGTTTTCATCGTGTGCCTTGTTAAACAACTTTGTGAAGACGGCTAACGTTTGAGTCACTGCACAAAGCAATGTTTCACAATACATAACAGATACAACAAAGGAAAATTACATAGTTCCTCGTTTACTTGAGAAAACAATATCATAGGAATCGTTTTTTTTCAAATAAGTCCTATGTTGTCAATTTCTTGTTTTAGGATGACAATTAATTTGCGATTTTTAAAATTGAAATTAATATGTTGGGGCCTTAGTATACCACATAAGCGATGTCAAGTCATTAGTCCAGTCGCTACATGAAATTCTAGCAGCACGAGCAAAAATCCTGCACCTTGTCAATATAGGACTAAAATCGCATCATTTTAAAATTTACAGGACCAATTTTGCATTTACTCGCAAAAATTGCAGGCACAAGAGTAAAATTATGCCTTTTTCATTTACTAAGACCAAGCAAAGTTATCTGACATTGATATGCTTCATTCAAATGAATTCTCAAATTCATTTGAATTAAGCTCTCCTTCTGTGTTCTTATATAAAAATTGACCAAGTCAAATGAGAAGGCTTCCAATTTCACGTCTTAACTAACAAAAATAAAATGTCACTTAGTCTTCCCTCTATTTAACCACCAGTGTTACAAGATGCTCATGGCATTTGATTGGAACATGAGGGGATAGCATTAGGAAAGAGATCTGGAGATTTCTGAGATAGAATCATAGAACCACAGACATATAAATTGCAGGAAAAAAAAAAAAAACAAACCTTGCTCAAATGGGCATCTAGCTGGATCTTCGCCAAAATATTGTGATAGCGAGTCTGCATTTTTTCCCTGCATTTACATTTGCAATCAATTTTATCCAGGAGCTTTTGATCATTATATAATATACCCAAATAAGAACTTTCTACAAGCAGCATACGAAATAACACTCCAGCTCACTACTTCATACATACCAAGGTGTGATAAGTGATCTGGCTTTCAAACATTTAATAACAAACAAAAGACAGTTTTTAAGAAAATATAACATTTAACTCACCGCTTCAGAGTAGATGGTGGTAAGTGACCTCACTTCAGCCTCAGCCGTTTCAAGGAAACTTTTCAAGACCTGTTAAAAATGAGTTCAGTAATTAATTAATTATATTTTTACAACAAAAGTTCAGACTGAATATTAATTTTTCAGCAGCTAAAATTTGTCCAAAAAAGCCTGATACAATGTATAAATGATAACATGCTGGCTACTGAAGTCAAAGTAGATTGATTCAACTTTTTTAATCTCATGGGAAGTCAGGTTAGATTGTGTTGGGAAGTACAAGCTTTATTGCCTTTTGTACCTATATGTAATATTAGGTGATTGTATATTGATTGATTTCTCTTGAATAGAGGGGTTCCTTGACTCATGGGAACATAATTAGGAATCTCACTGAGATAAGGATAGGTTTTCATTTCTTTCCTAGTTTAGCTACTGGTAAATTTAACAAGTCACAAATACGGCTTCATTTAATCAATACTAACTTATCATAACTCAGAAGGAGCCATTTTAGAGTTCCAACCAAAAACAACAGTTCTAACCTTTCTAGTATTCCCACCATGAACATCAAATTAACTGATGCTTTGGCTTTCAAGAGAACAAAACAATACATCGTGATAGATTCTGTTGCTTACAAGGGCATAAAAATAATTGACTTTCTTTGTTCTTACTTAGGTTGCTTTATGTTCTTAATAAAGGGCTCTAAGGGATCAAGCATATGCTTGATATCTACCAACATATGAACAGAATGTGGAATGACAACAAAGATCCACAGCCACCTAAGGAACAATTTTTTATATATCATTATTGTTTAGGGAGAATAACAATATTTGCTTTGTTCTTTAAATTTCTAAGCTGTATTACAGAATGAGTGTACTTTAAATATGTTCATAAATAAGATTGGAGAATAGGTTCAAATGACAATTTTACCAATTGAGGATGAAGGATGTATGAAAGCTATATACATGCTAACCTTTCGAAAGCCTGAGGATACAGCACCATCACTCTCTGCAGCAGTGAGTTCCTGCTCAACTTTCTCAAGGCCTTTGCTAACAGCTTGCATTTCTTCAGCTAAGGACTTCAATTGAATCTAGTGAAAGTAGGATGAACAAGCATAAAAATAAGTGGGTGTTTGCAAACAAAACTATGTGCTTAAAAGCACTTCTTTTTTTTTAAAATCACTTTTGAAGTGTTTGTAAACACAAGTAAGTGATTAAATTAATTACTTAAAAGCATTTTTGGTCAAGCACCCCTCCCCATGCTTCTAACAACTTCTAAATGCTTCTAATCATTACATTCACTAATTTTACAATTTTACCCTCACAATTTAAATAATATTTTATTTTTACCCATTATTTATTCAAATGTAATAAGGGTGTTTTTTGTAAAATTATAAAAAAGTGATTTGTATGGCATACACCACATAATTTAAAAAATTGATTAGAAGTGCTTATTTTTAAAACACTATCTACTTTCAATTTTACTCCAAAAATCAACTTTAATCACTTTAAATCAACTACTATTGTTTGCAAACACACCCTAAGTTATTTTTATTTGCAATTAGATAGATAGTCAATATTGTGAAGGAAGATATTAAATAACAAATCAATATGTAAGACAAACCTTGGAGGCTGGTTCCAAATGTAAAAGATCCTTGCTGAAGTCTAGCAAATCCGGCTTATTCTCAACTAGAATCTAAAGCAGATAGACAATTAACACGAGCATACAGCTTGTAAACAAAGTCAAGAATTAACACAACTAAAAAGCATTAAGGGTTTACTTGCATCAAAAAAATGCATTAAGGGTTTACTTGAGCCTGAGGTAATAGTTAGGGGGCATGGATGTACCTTACCCTAATTGAGAATTAACACAAAAAAAGCGAAGAGAGATAAAGGTACGAATAGAACTCTACCTTGCATAGGTAATGCATGAGAGTCATTTTGTTGTTTCTTGCACGAGTATCAGAAAGTTTGAGAAGACTATCCAGCTTGAATCCCACAGCCGACCCTGCAATGCAAGTTATTAGAGGATAAGTCACAATCAAACAAATATGCACATACTATATAGGACAGTTTGTTATATGAATGTATACCTCGTGCTGTTCCCTGATTAAGAGCATTTCCCAAAGTAAGGATTGTGTGCATAATTTGACGTAACTTCATGGACTCCTTAACCTGCCACAATATGGCAAAGAACATATAGTTGACAGTGTGCTTCCAAAGGTGAAAATGTTAGGTTATATCAAAAAAAGTATCCACTAAGTTTGGACTTTTTATGAAAATGCACACTACCTTTGCAATTATCCAAAGATGTCTTTTAACTTTTAAAAAGTTGGTAAAAATGCCCCGTGATAGCTATACCAGTTACACAACTGTTAAACAATAAGTCACATCAGGCAACAAATTGATAAAAATACCCAGTAACTTGATACAACCAGCCATGGGGCAATTTTACGAACTTTTTTAAAATTAAAAGGCATTTTCATATAATTGCAAAATTAGTAGGCATTTTTTTTTAATTTACCCAAACTGCTATAACCAACGTATAAAGGTACCTCTCTAGCAGCAGCATTGATTGTGTTCAGGTTAAGTTTTAGGTCTTCCACCTGAAAATAAAACAACTTGTATACATAAAAACAACTAGGAGATCATAATCAAAACATATAATAAAGAGTTGTACAAACACACCTGGCTAGTAAAGGTTATTGTGAAAGCAAATACTCTTAATTTGGACTCCACTCGTGGAACTTTCATTAGTTCCAGGAAGAACTGAAATGTTCATGTGCAGGCCTGTCAGTAAATGAAACAATAATATGCAGAAAATTTCTCAGTTAATCAAGAAAATATCAAGAAACCTGTTCACACTTTCCTAGCATCTCCTTGTTCCCATTGTAATTCTGAAAAATAAACAAAGCCAATGTGAATGATAATTAGAGTTCAATAAAAAGTAAGGGCTTGAAAAAAAGTGAACACAAATGCAAGGGAAACGAAGAGCAAAATAATGGGTACAATGATATTACAAACTTTGGCGGCCTCAAGGCATGGTCTGGAAGAACAAAAGCACCTTTAAATTAAAACAGATTTTTTCTAGGGATTCTATTGCATGGCCCTCTGTAGATAGACTGAAAACACTAGAAGACAGATGTAACCTCTTCTCTGTAGATAGACTGAAAACTCTAGAAGACAGATGAACCTCTCCCAACTTTTCACACTAATGACATCTTGCAGTTGCCAGATGTATGAATTGACACATATACTTGCTAAAGTATATTACATACCTATTCATATATCTTTGAATGGTGTGATTAGGTATGTGTGTGTATTAGGCGAACTATATGTATAGCTCACATGATACTTATTTTGACACGCTGATTGAGTGAAATTCTTCATAATAAAACCCTTAAAATCCCATCTCCAATAAAAAAGGAATATTACAGTCAAGGTTAGACTCTGTAATCAAGATGCTGATTTGGCTTATGGTTTAACATTTCTTATATACAAAGAACATCAAAACCTAATAGGTCAAGAAATCGCATTAGAATACTTTATTAATAAGGCCTGATGTTCCTCAAAATATGTAACATATCCTCCATGGCTGAGCAACAGCTCATATTTCTCCATTTGTAAACTCATACATATAGTAATATGATGAATAACACTATTAAAAGAAAACCTATGCACAAAATGAAATCTTGATTCCATAGTTAATATGCAAAACAAAGCTACAGCCCAACATAAGCAGGACCAGCCAGCAAAATCTATTGATATTGCTAGAACATCAGCAGAAAGAGAATGGGGAAGAAGGGTGATGGATACCTTCAGCGTCTCCATTTCTTCTTTAGTAGGACAGAATTTTATAAGATTCTCAACTTGATCTATGTCCAGAGCAGTAGAATCCAAAGCAAGGATAGCCTTCTGTTAAAATAAAAATGTAGAATTGTTAAATTGATATGAAAATAGAGCTCTCAGTTTGATACATTGAGGGGCATCTATTTCCTTATGCCACTTTACCTACAAATGGTAACCTATTTCTATTGCACCATCTAAATTGGTAGAAACTCCTTTAGAAGCAGAAAATAATACTCCGTATAACTAATTTGAATTTGTGATACATTATAATCAAACCACGTGGTGAAAAAAGTGATGCTTCATTACAGAAAAATGGTGGAAAAATCTTATTTTAGTTGCAAGGAGAGGAAAGATATAGAGAACTTACAAGCATAACTGGCAGCGGAATCTTAATTTTTGTGAGCATAATTTCACAATTATAGGCTCTACGCAAATCAACCTGACAGAAGGAAACATCAAATTGAATTTAATGAGGAAATCATCATTCAATTAGGAAAGACCAAATTGAATCAACTAAGGAACCAACTTACAGAAAAATACGCTACCATTTAACTTCAGAGAAAACAGAAAGAATAAAATAGTAAAGAGTTAACATTGATACACAAATTGTTGTCCTAGACAGAAAACTAAATTAAGAGAGAAGAAGAAACCATCACTATTTCCAGTACTTGGCTCTCCTCCATAAACTTAACCCTTCGTTTAAAAAAATTAATAACAATCATCACCATCAAATACTCCACTGAACGCAGGCACAAGGCTATGAAAATTCACAATAATCAGAAATCTTGAATGCCACATACCTAAGAAGTATATCTTTCAAAAAAGAGGAAATGAAGAACAGTAATATGAGTTTATGTGGCTAGGATCTATGAATACCGACATTAAACAAGGATTGTTTCATAATAAAGTTTCATATCACATTCTTTTCCTGTTTGCTTCTGAAAATATTATGCTATTAAGATTCAGTTCAGATAACCTAAAAAACACAGCAGAATGGTGTCTGTGTGTACAGTAATGTGTCAGTATAGATATACAGAAATTGCTGTAGACACTGAGATGAATGTTTGAAATATCACTTGCCAATTGCACTTTTTCTGGCTTGTTTATTTTGGAACCTCGAGGGCCTCCACCTTTACTAGCGCCATCTGAAATAGAAGCCATCGAGAAAAGACTCTCAAGCTCGGAAATATCAATTTCAGGCGCCCTACCAAAGAAATCATTATGTTGCATCAGAAAGTCACATAAGGTGCATAGATATAGTGAATATATATAAAGTACTCCCTCCGTCCCGGAGGAACTTGCACCCTTTGACCGGCACACATTTTAAGAAATGTGTAAGAAAAGGTGTAATGATTGATGTTTTGAGGGGTAGTTTTGTAAACTTTTATGAATAAAGTAAAGTAAAAAGTAGATTGAGTGTGGAAAAGTAATGGCATATGGGTAAATATGAGTATATTTCAAGGGTGAGGGTTGTGAAGATATTTCCTTTTATGGAGTGTGCAAATTGGTATGGGACATCCATATATGGAAAGTGTGCAAATTCCTGTGGGACGGAGGGAGTACATAAAGTTGACCAAATCTCATTTGGATCACATATTCTGAATGCATAAGCCTATGACCAAAGTGCTCAAGTGTAAGGTCAATTGGTCAAATATTTTCAATATGGCCGTAAACTAGGAAAAGTTCAGATGTACCCACCTTGACTGATTGTCCTGTTTTGAAGAATCAGCCCACAAACTCCCTTGCATTGCTCGAGTGACTTTCACCCAATGTAAGGGCTTCAGTGAAGTTTTCTTAGGGGGGATTGAGATACCAGCAGAGCCTCTTCCTCTTGTTGATGACAAACCTCGGCCTCTTCCAAGAGCTGGAGGTGGGGGTGCACCAGAGCTCTTTCCTCCAGGAGGTGGGGGAGCAGATCCTGAACTATAAACAGGAGGTGGTGGAGGGGCAGAAGATACAGAATTATGGATTGTAGGTGGTGGAGGTGGAACAGGAGCTGAACCACGACCAAGAGGAGGTGGAGGTGGGGCTGGGGCTGAACCACGACCAAGAGGAGGTGGCGGAGGTGGGGCTGGGGCTGAACCTCGAGCAAGAGGAGGTGGCGGAGGCGGGGCTGGGGCTGAACCACGACCGAGAGGAGGTGGCGGAGGCGGGGCTGGGGCTGAACCACGACCGAGAGGAGGTGGCGGAGGCGGGGCTGGGGCTGAACCACGACCGAGAGGAGGTGGCGGAGGCGGGGCTGGGGCTGAACCACGACCGAGAGGAGGTGGCGGAGGCGGGGCTGGGGCTGAACTACGACCGAGAGGAGGTGGCGGAGGCGGGGCTGGGGATGAACTACGACTGAGAGGAGGTGGCGGAGGTGGGGCTGGGGCTGAACTACGACTGAGAGGAGGTGGCGGAGGTGGTGGTGGGGCTGAACCACGAGTTGGAGGTGGCGGAGGCGGTGGTGGAGGTGGTGGTGGGGCTGAGCCACGACTTGGAGGGGGAGGTGGTGCAGGAGCTGGTTCTGAACCATGAGATGGCGGTGGTGGAGGTGGAACAGGTGCTGATCCACGACCCGGAGGTGGCGGTGGAGGGGGTGGTGGAGGTGCAGCTGACACACGACCTGGAGGTGGAGGTGGAGGTGGAGGTGGAGGTGCAGCTGATCTACTGCCTGGAGGCAGTGGAGGTGGTGGAGGAGGAGTTGGAACAGGAGTAGAACCACGACCTATAGTTGAGAGGGAGGAAGTTAAATTTGGCAATGTAGGTGGCAAAGTTCCTTTAGAATGCGTAGCAAGTATTGGGGTTGGATGACTGTCATTACTTAAACCAAGGGGAAGGGGAGGAGGAGGTGGTGGTGGTGGAGGAGGGAGAGTCAATTGAGGATCCCTTAAACCCAAGGGTGGTTGTTCACTAGCTAGTAATGGAGGTATATTACTAGAAATGATTGAAAGAGGAGGAGGTGGAGGATTGGGAATTTTACTAGAAATATCAGCCGGAGGAATAGTACCTTGAATTAATGGTCCTTCACATGAATCAGTAAAAGAAGATAGAGGAAGTCCCTCATTACCAGTATGAGGTAGTTGAGAAAGTTCTCTATTAGAAGGGGAATGAGATTGGGGCTGAACATCTGCTGAATAGCCGCTAAAATTTAGGGGAGGAGGTGTACTTAAAAGAGCTGGTGATGTTGATTGAGAAGTAAATGAATCAGAACCAGAAGAGCTCAGCAATGGTAGAGAAGCATTAGTTGAACTTTCTGTAGTTGAAGTTTCCATTTCATTTGAAGGTTCAGAAAAGGCAAAAGAACCTAACTGTCTATCACTAGCAGTTGATATTATTGGCTTCACGAGATCTTCAGAGTGTCTAAGATCAGAGACTTCCTCTGAGGTAGAATCCACAGATGAACGATCATCTAGCAAATTGAATTCGGGTGCACAATCAAGACTATCAGCAATGCTGGACGCATTGTTTTCTTCCTCAGAATCAAGAGGGGATGAATAACCACTCATCCTCCTTAACATCGTTAGATCTTTGACATCATTTAATACGGATAATTGCTTTAGTAACCATAATGCAGCATCATCACCACTATCAACCCAATCTACACCATTGAAAAGTTCTTGTACTCTGGAAAAAGCTTCAATAGGCAGCCCGCCTTTCTCCTCACCATTTAGCATTGCAGTGTGGGCTTTGGGTGGACTGTGGCTTTCAATATCTCCAAATAGCACCTGCCCTTACAAAACCAAATATTTCCAAAATGTTATACCATTAATAGTTGAATGTCGTAGCTAGTTGAATATTTTCCACCAATAATATGAAAAAATTACCTCAGCTCGAAAGCCTTTAGGAAACCGGGCCTTTGAATCCCAAAGGATATCCAAGTTGTCAGAGTTGAGCATCAAAATATTAGACCGAATAAAAGCTGTATTAAACATTATACGGAACATCATGACTTCCCTTTCCGGATCTAGGTCTAAATGAACGCATTCCAATACCACATCTCCTTGCACTAAACATTGTATGTCAATCTTGATCACATCGCTGTCCTTCTGCATGCATTGGCACTAACATATAAGGAAACTAAAGAAACTTGTTGAAATACTAAAAAAGGATATATTGAAACTCTTACTTGGCGAAAATGACGAGCTTGTCTACCCTTCTTTTGTGTGGAATAAAGCATTTGGGTTGCCAATCCATCCTTGCTAAGAAGATTTCTACCAAAAACACGAACAATAGGTCTGCACCCTTTCTGATTATCAAACCTTGGAATTGCACGGAGAATAAGGCAATCTAATGAAAGAGGTCTCTCAGGTGGAGGCCACTCTGAGGATATACTTCTTCTTGATATGTATTGTAAGTATCTAAGTTGAGATGGAAATGGATTCAACGGAGACAATAACTGCAACAAGCCTCTGGGACCTTCTCTGTAGACCATTTCAAGAGTCTTTCTCTCACTACTATGCAACTTCCTGAAAACCAAGAAGCTAGCTAAAACAAATGCAAGAAGTGGCCAGCCCCCTCTTTCACAATGAAGCAACACCACATTCTGGCAATTCCCAAGAGAAAGCCAACTCTCACTTATACGAAGAAAATGGTGAACTAAAGATAGTGGCAACAAAGGGCAACCCTCATACTGCCTTGGATAATCCATAACTGTGACATCATACTCACACAATATCTTTGCAAACTGGCTCCTTTTCTCCCCTTCCCGAAAATTAAAGGCAAGAAATGAGGATTCGGGGAACTCTTCATTTAATTCATTAATGATTTCATGCAAATAAAGCTGGTATATATCCTCTGGTAGCACTTCAGTAGTGAAACAGGAATCGAAAACTGCATAATGTAGCATTCATTCCATTAATATGCAGATAATATAGCCCACACATGTTGAAAGAATAATTTAAGTTAAGCAGAGTGTAGTGCCCAATATTACCATATACTCTATCAGAAAGTTCCAGCAAACCATCTGGGGGCCTTTTGTAAAAGAATCTACTCAGCAACGACATGCTGCGAAGGTAATCAACCCTCACTCCAAATCCAATATAATCAATGCCTGGTAAAATAAAATAAAATAAAATAATGAAAAAGAGAGAAAAGGAAACGAGTATTAAGTCTACTAACATTAATTACAATACTCTCCCCAATTTCAACAAAATCAGAACGAATTACTAAAATTCATCCATCCTTCTAAAAATAGATTACTAAAAAAGGATTAGGGAAAAATGCAGATTAATAATTAGATGTCAAACACATGTAAACAAAAAGGCTATTAGTCCACGAAGTTTACTTTAGCGGAAAAAATCTACACACAAACTCAACTCAACGAGAAGCAAGGTACAAATGCATATACATACTAATTGAAAAACAGTCCATTAAAAACACGCAGCAATTGGCACACATAGTCGATTTCTCAAGAATAACAACAAGTACCGAAGTTATTACACCCAAAAAAAAATACACATTGATCAAACATACCCTTGCAAAGCACACATCCGTCTCTTTCACTGCAATACTTCTCACTCGCGCTGATGTAATACTGCGGGTTTACACGCAGGTATTCTAGATAAAATTAAATCTTCGAACAACGGAAGGGTGTCGAGCTTGATGAATTCTGCAAAGCGCAAGCACTGTAAGATTTTTGATAGTTTCGATAAATTCTCGGTGCCAGCAAACGAAAGATGAAATGCTAATGAAATTTAATCCTACATGAGAAGGAAAGAGAATTGAGCAATCGAGAGAACACCATAAACTCCGGCGAATGGAGGCGGTGAGCTGAATCAGCTGCTTTTGAGAGTGGCGTTCGGGAAGATTTTGAATATCTTCTGGACTTGAATTGAATTGAATTTGGGGGAAAGCTTTCCAGGATTTGAAATTGGAAGACTGAGCTGTACGCCGCGCTTCGGGGGCTTGTACCTAATCTCCAAATTACTCCTCTTTCTAACGCACTTGAAGTTAAATGGTTTAAGCGCATAATATCAACAAAAATAAATATTTAATAATGTATTTTAAGTTTAAATAAATTTAAAATATCAAGATGAAAAGAGATTAATTTTTTTTTAATAAAATCTTTAGTAAATAAGAAAATATATTTTTTAAATGATTAATAAATTTAATAAATAAACAATTTTAAAATACGAAGTAGTATTAGTTAATTATTTGAACTAGCACAATAAATATTAGTATGTTATATATAGATATGTGTTAATTAACCAATAGAATTATCACATGTATAGTTGTCAAAACGGGCTAACGGGGCGGGCCGGTCCACAACCCACTTCAACCCGTCATTTTGCGGGTTTTGGCGGGCCGGTCCACGGCGGGTACGGGTTGAAAAATACTCAACCCAACCCAACCCATGGCGGGTTGCGGTCTAGCCCACGGGCTTTTTCTTTATATATTAATTTTTTACATTTTCACATTTATTAAAAAAAAAATTATGCAAATAATTTGGAATAATCTTTGATTAAACCCACACATTTGACGTCAATAATTTTAATCTCTTATAATCAGAAAGTAGACCTCAAATATATATTATTTTGTTTAATTAACAAATCAATCGAACTAAAATTTAAACCTTCAAATTGTTTAAATCCTTATTGTCAAAAGAGTAGAATCAATATATAATATTCAATGAAAGATTAATTGACAAATCAACCCAACTATCAGTAGCAAATATCAATTTGCGAATACACGTCTCACCACACTCTCTTTCAATCTATTAATGATAATTATGCTTTTATAAAGAAAAAGTTAAAAAAGAGATTTAAATCTACATTAATTATTATATCTCTCCCGAAGTCACGTGATGACAATGGTGTATTCTCATTCTCAAATCTTAATTTTGTTTAATAGTATAATATTTTTATAATTTTGAATCTTGATTTAAAGTTCAATTGAATTCATAAATTTTTACTTACAATTCAATTTAAAAAATTAAAAAAATAGTTTTTTAAAAGCCCGCGGTCCAACCCGCCAAAACCCACGACCCATACGGTCTGGTCCATACGGGCCCGCTTTTCAAACGGGCCTAAATTACTCAACCCAACCCACCTTTTTATAGGCGGGTGCGGGCCGACCCAACGGGCCTAGCCCATTTTGACAGCTCTAATCACATGTCATCTCATTTTAAATATTATAATCCTTTCAAATTATGACACATCATTTTTCATTAATACTATAAATGACACATCATCTAAATTTACCAAAAAACTATGGGAATTAATTTTTTTTGGTCCATTATGTTGCCATGGTTTTGAAATTGGTCCATACATTTTCAACTTTTTGATTTTAATTCATTGAGTTTACACAAATTTTGATTTTAGTCCATGTGACCTGGAATAGCAGGTTACTAGGTCATTGTCCAAATATATTTCATTTTATTTTTATTTTATGTATTATGTCATTATGTGGCTTTAATTTTTTTTTCATATTGTAACAATAAATAATTAAAATCTTGTAAAATAATTATAAAATCAAAATGAAGTAGTTAAAAGTATAATTAATTGATTTAAATAAAAAATTAGATTTTAAAAATGCAAATTATTGTATAATCGAATTATTAAATAATAAATAAAATTCTTAAATTAATTAATGACATAAATAAAATAATTATAAAATTAATGGAATAATATAAAATTTTGAATACACAATAAAAAATCATGAATTTTAAATGCCTTTTTAAAATAATAAAATATAATTTTTTAATTAAAAGTGTAATTAATTTATTTAAATAAAAAATTAAACTTTAAAAATACTAATTATTGTATAATGGAATTATTATATAAATAAATAAAATTCATAAATCAATTAATGGCATAAATTTCATAAATAAAATAATTATAAAATTAATGAAATAATATAAAATTTTAAATACACAATAAAAATTCATGATTTTTATAAAATCTTTTTTAATGGGTTTATTTTATGATTTATAAGATTAGAATTTTAAAAATGAGTTTTTTTTTTCCATGTGTTTATTTTATGACCGGTAAGATTTAAAATATTTTTATTATAAAAATTTTGTAATATTTTATTATTTTAAGTTATAAAAAAAATTAATTGTTTAATTTTTTTTATACAATATTTTAATCTTTATTATAATTTATTAATATTAACATATTTTGCATATTTAATTTATTTAGTTTTATGTTATACATATAAAAATTGAATGGTTTTAAAAAAATTGAAATTAAATCTAATTTAAATTTATTCTAATGTTTGATAATTAATTATTTACCTAGTTTTATTTATATAAAAAAAATTAAACAATAATTAATTTTTTTTATAACTTAAACTAATAAAATATTACAAAAAATTTAATAATAAAAATATTTTAAATCTTACCGATCATAAAATAAACACATGAAAACTCAATTTTTTTTATTAATAATAAATAATTCACCCTCCCCGCAATTTTCTCAGGTTTTTTATAATTTACTTTATTCTAATTTTATAAGATTTTAATTATTTATTATTACAATATTAAAAAATATATATAATTAAAACTACATATTGACATATGGAGTAATACATAAAATAAATGGAAAAGTAAATACATTAGGACAATGACCTGGTGACCTGCTACTCCAGGTCACATGGACTAAAATCAAAATTTGTATAAACTTAATGGATCAAAATCAAAAAGTTGAAAATGTCTGGACCAATATCAAAATCATGGCAACATAATGGATTAAAAAAAATTAAATTCCAAAAACTATCTTTGTTACTCTCTCCGTTCCAAGGGAATTTTCACCTTTGGCATTGCACACATTTTAAAAAATGTGGGGTCAGTGATTTTTTTAGGGTAGTTTAGTAAATTTATGAATAAAGTTTTAAAAAAACAATAGATTGAGTGTGAAAAAATAATAACATATGAATAAATATGTGTATATTTTAAGAGTGTAAGACTGTAGATTATGAAGGTGTTACTTTTTTCTTACTATGAGACGTCTTAAATGAGCAAGTGTGAATTTTTTTGTGGAACATAAGGAGTAGTAATTGGGTGTTTTTTTTAAAGTATCTTTAATTTTACATTGAGATAAAATACTTCATATGTTCCTCATTCGATTGTTCATTTGACTTTACACGTGATTTAATGTGATAGTTTATTATTATTATTATAAGATGTAATTTTTTTTTTATTTTTTATGATGTATTAGTCAATTGAAGGGAATAAGATTAAAAAAAAAATGTGTGGAAAAAGTAATAACATTTGTTATAATTTTAAGAATCAAAGTTATTTTTATATAAAATTTAAAATTATAATGACTAATGATAATTTTATGCTTATCTTGAAATTTGATTTTAACTATTTTAAGTTCATGTGGTTTATTCTGAAAAATCAGGTCGTTATTCTAAGACGGACCTTGCAAAAAATGAGTATGGGGAAGTTTTTAAGTATGAACTAGAATTGATGAAAAAAATAAAAAGTATGGACTAGAATTGAAAAAATTAAAGTTAATAAAAAAATAAAAAGCACGGATTAAAATTAGTAAAAATTGAAAAATATAAGATATACCCCGTAATAGATTATTTGAACAGTTACTTATTTCTATATCAGTCGTCTACGTGGAATCTGCGTCCACACTAGACGGACTTTGCCGAAAAATGAGGACGGAATGTTTTTAAGTACTTAAAAGTATGAGTATCATTTGAAAAAAAAAAAAAAGTTCTAAAATTGATAAAAAAATATATATATATAAATAGAATATAATTAATTATTTGACCTTGTAAAAAATCAACTCAATATAATTATGCTCCTCATGACACATCATTAAATTTAAACACATATTGCCGCATGACATACTTAACTCTCTTTTGATCTACAAATGAATTACTTTATGTTTGTTGGTAAATAAACTAAAATATTGAGTTTTATAAATCAAATGATTAATTTTAAAGTTAAAAATTCTGTAGGACAAAAATTATAGTTGGTGCAATTTAAGGAATAAAAATTAAAATTACCCTAAATTTAATATATTACTCCCTCCGTCTGCCTATAAGTTTTCCATTTTGATCCGTCCGCCTATAACTTCTCATACTACACTTTTTCTTACACTTTACTTTACATCTCTCTCATCTCTCTCCTCTCTCAATCAATATTTATTATTTAATCACTTTTTTTAATGTTAAAAAAAAAAGAGTTGCTTTCTTTTCAAATTAATCCTATTTTTTAAGCCTGAAAAGTTGTGGATTATTTAAAAAAAAAAAAAAATTGAAGCAAGTAGTGGTTGGAGTCATCCGTTATCTTCCCAGGCAGAGAGAGAGAGAGAGAGAGAGAGAGGGCGGAGCAAGGCCGAAAATGGCTGCTACCACCGTAACCGGCGGCTGTAAAACCACCACATTCTTCCCCTCCTCTTTGCCAAAAACACCTCTCTCCCAAAAACTCTTTCCGTTACCCAAACAATTCCTCTCCTCCAATTACAGTATCACTCTCCCCCAATTCTCCTCACACTCGACACTATTCAACCCACGTTCTGTTTCATCGCCTGAAACTAGTGTTGTTGACGAAGAATCGGCAGAAGAAGAAAGTGGAACGCGTACAGATGACGAGGTTTCGCCGGTATCCGACTCTGTATCTTCTCTCACGTACGTCAGTTGCCATATACTCTGTTCTCGTGATTAATCCCTCCCTGATGAATTCTCATTTCGAAATTTCTGGTGTTTTTCTTCTTTTCCGTTTTCTTAGCGTCATTGTCATGATTAAATCAACCGATAGTATGAAAATTGGATTTGAATGAATACTATGCCGTTATTATATGCCCTTGCATACACTTTTAGCTCATTTTTCTTTGAACTTGAGCTTGCAATATCACTTGTTTCACTAAAGTTCTTACTGTATGAGGTGCAATATATCCATGCGACAGTATCACTTTTCAAACACTGTATATAAAAAGTGTAAAGTGATAATAAGTGATATGTTTTGCCTTCAATGCTATGAATCTTCTATTGAAGAGTGGTACTCGTTGCATGGAATGGGATTCTTGATATGGTTTCACAAAGTTTTTTGCCTAAATATAATTTTCCTAAGTTGATAATCCCCCTTTTAACTACAGCTTAAATAGGAAATTCGTTTGAGATTTATGGTGCTAATTTTGTTAATGTTAATACGTATATAGTAAGTTCTGTTATTGTCTTGACGACCATTGTGTGATGTTCTCTTCAGTAAATCTCTTCTGGGCCTAACTTGAAGGAGTCCATATTAATGTGCACTTTGGGTGTGTTAAAATGATCAATTTAACTTCTTGAGCTTTAGAAGCTTAATTTTATGTTTTCATTCAAATCAATTGTTGTGCTTAATTGCTTATGTTGCTATAATGATCATGAGATTGAAATTTTGCGGTAGAATTTTAACCTATTCCCATAACTACTACTGATAATCAAACCATTTAATGACGAGGTACCTAAGGGTTTATCATACATAGTTAAAGGTGATGGAACATATGCTCACCGTGATGATGTAAATCTTTTCAATGGAAAAGCTCGAGTAAGAAAATAGAAGATGAAGCTTAGTTATCCAGTGTTGGAAAAGAATTATATGTTCCAAGACAAGCTTTGCAGTATATGAAGGTTGAAAAATACTTCTTTGCACTAGTCACCGTGCAACTCAAGTGCACTTTTAAATAGTACAATATTAGTTATTTTACTAAAAGATATTAGTTGGTCAGTATTTGTTATTTTCACTGAATAGTATTAGTTCTTTTCATTGAACAATATTAGTTGTGCACCACTTGTCCTGTGCAACTGGCGCACCCAAGCTGTCTATTGGAGATAATGATTAATCTTTTTTTCTTAATGGTAAAATTCCTAAAGGGGTTGTAAAGCTTGTGGAAAAGAGGACATTGAAAAAGGTTGTAACGGTGAAGGAAGGATTCAAGGCGGGATTGCCACAGTTCCAGGCTTTGGTTGGTGGCCAATAAAAGCTTATCGACCTTGTCCTGCTTTTGTGGCATCAGGGGGCAGGTACAGACGAATCGGGCAAAGCATGGACGAGGTTGTCTCTGGAACTGCAAGAGGGGTAAGAGATGGAGGAACAAAGGATAAGTCTCAATCAAGGTACTAATGATGCTTTCTTGAATACGTTCACATATGGTTTTGGCATAATAATGTAGACAGAATCTTTATAATATTTCAACCGGTGAAATATGTACCTTGGAAACGATCAACAACATCCACTAGAATCTTTTACGAATTAAAAGTCTTGCCGATTAGCTTTATGTCTTGTTGTGAAATTGATAGCATGTGATTTAGCATCCAATCTTGTCTTATTCTTGTCATGGTGTTGCAGTTTCTGTGAATTTCCTTTAATTGAGCGTATTTTTTACGTTTTATTGTGGATGAGTTTTTCACATTTCTTGACCTCAATCTTTCAGCAAGAAAAAAGGAGAGACCTAGAAGATTACTGGATGGAAGAGTTTAGCAAGGCCTTGAGTATACACTTGAATGGTTCTGACAAAATATACAAGTTTGTGATTTATTATTTTAGTAGTTTTTTCTTCAACAATAAACTTGAAGGTTCTTCTTACATGCATCATAACCGTATTCCGATTAATTCTTTGCATTTCTCGTTTGTCCTGTCTAAAGAGTAACATTACATAGGTCAACTCCCACAATCATACAACAAATGAACATCTAATTGTGGGGGTCTGAATCTGATCACTTCAACAAGCAAGTTTGTGATTGAAAGAGGTCTTCTTCCCTCTGATGGGAGTTGAATTTGCAGCAATTCCCCTCATATGCTCAATCAAGGCCTCTGTATTCACCTCCTCTGACAAAATCATCTCCAAATCCTTAGAATCAATCACCATTTTCACCTTCCAAACACCGTTCCCCACCTTGCTACTTCCCGTCTTCATCCTGAAACCGCTCGATGTCTTTCTAACTTCCTCATTTTGCCCTTGTGCAGAATCCGCCGCTGCTCGTAGAGAACAGTTGCCCATTTCTTGGAATCAGTACTAAGATAGGTTGATATTTGAGAGTGAGGGTATCTTTTTATCTTCTCCTCTTTGTGTGTTTTGTTTGATAAGTTTACAAGGCTTTTGGGGGTATATATAAATGACAAAAAGAAAAATCTGGGAATGATTTTCAAAGGGTCACGGATTTTGATGAGAAATATGACATTTTTTAAATTTTGTTCTGGTTAATTTGGAAGCAACATTTCAGGGATTGGAGTATTAAATCTCGACTAGGTGGTATGAATGGTGACTAGTGGCAATATTTATATTCAGTGAATTATATTAGGTGCAAACATAGCACTCTTGTGACATGGTATAATTATACATATTCATATTAATGAATGTGTGCATTTTCAGTTGATGTTTAACACATACATTGAGCACACATTAAAACATGTTCATGATTTTAAAATCTGGATTCTAGAATTAAGTGGATTTCAAAATTCCAATAACTAGTAATGATAGTGTTTGCTTTAGGTTTTTAGGTATGTTGAGATTTAACTTTATAGAATTTATAGGTATTTTCGTATTTGTATAGGGTTTAATAGGTATTATTTATAGGATTTTTTAAAATCTCAAATAGAAACAAATTTGATTATAAAATATCAAAACTGATTTTTAAAACTCAAATCAAATGAAATGATGTTTGATTTTTTAAACAGTGTTACATGAAAAAAATCTTATATGGATATCGACATTTAGTAATTTAGATAACCCTAAAAAAATAAATATATGAAAAAATAAAAAAAGTTCTCTATTGTAGTAATTTGTATGTCTATTGATATATAATATATTCATGCACATAGACAGCACTAAATTAAGATAAAGAATTGTGTTTGTCGATCTCGCCTTTCATATATATTAAAGGAACTCCATTTTAGTATTTACACTCTGCTAAAACATGACAATTTAGATAAGTTTCATAAATTTACTGATCATATAATAATATAATATAGATAAAATATTATATGCATCCTGTGCACCGTATACCACTAATATTATTGCAAGTATACGGTGCACATAATATCTTTCCCACAATATAATATGTGATAAACACTTATTTCGTTTTATATAATTTTTTTTCACAAACTAATTTTTGTCAATTAAATGAATTATATGTCTGTCTTGCCGTTTGTTTTTTAGGTGGCAGTTAGAGTTGGCTGTTGATGCTGTTTTCTTTTCCATTATAATATCATCCCACGTTATTCGTTAACATTCTCTTTGCAGTTTTAAAATATAAAAATCTGTATTTTAATGGAATAGTTGCACATGAAGCATCTAAATCTTGTTTCTGTATTTTATGTGGTCCTTGCCTTGCCTTGATTTAATGAAAATGTTATCCAATTTTGGTATTAATAAAATATGGCAGGCGACAAATTCGAAGTTGTGGCCCGTGATATCCACACAATGTTCTGTCCATTCATTACATTCTTTGTTTGTTATGAGTCAATATCCTGGACCATGACTAATTAATTCGAGGGATCAATTTCGTCGTTCACTTGAGGAAGTTCAGTTTAAAACAAAGTTTTGTATGGACCGACTCCTTAGAAATTATTTGCACCTAAATGTTCGACTCAAACCTAAAGAGAAACACACTTCTAAATCTCAAATCATTCATGCATTCAATTTTTATAATTTTGAGAAGTGAAAAATGGTGCTTTTATTTATTACTACCACAAGTACAAGCAATAATCTTAAAATAAGATAAGTATTACAGTTCATCGAGACATATACAGAAGCATTCCAAAAGGAACACAACAAATTACAAGAGAAAAAGCTGTAGAAATCAACCTCTAAAAAACGACTCGAACCGAAACAGGTCATAGACGAGAGACATACAACCGAAGATCTCTCCCAGTCGAGGAAGGAACGACAAAACGCCAATGGTAAAAAGAATTTCGATCATTTTGACGAACATAACAAAACTCCCTCGAAAGCTAGTAGCAACCAGCGATCTAATTTCCTTGAAGATCCACTCTATCTTTCAAATCTTCCAAACTACACACTTTCAAATTAAAGATACTACATTTTTAACAACATGACTTTTACCCTTTGACACGAACTTCCCAAAATTTTTATTTAACAACCTACTAGCTTTGACACAAACTTTTCCAAAGTAGCTTAAACGGTTGAATCAAAATTTTGATCATGGACAATCTTCGTTATAAGGCAACTTAGCCTCCCAGCTGCTATAAGAAATAGAAACGGGAAATAAGATCTCCTTGTCTAAGTTCCTTCTACCCGAACTCCTCCGACACACTACCATTCACCAAGATAGACATTGAGGCTGAATAAAGGCAAGGAAAAAAAAAAAAAAAAAAGGAAAACATGAAGAAAGAAGTATTACAATTGAGAGGAATTGAACTCTAATTTGGAGTAAGTGAAATCTTTTTTAAGGTCAACCAATGGGCCAATGTTACATAGGAGTTATAATACAATTTATATAGTAAATAATTGAGAAATTTGTGAGGGGCTCAGTGATCCCACTGGTCCCAACGTTCCTCCGTCTCTGAATGAAACCCCATACCGAACATGATCTCATCCAAATATTACCCATGAACCGAATAGAAAGTCTTTTCAAAACCCTCTTTTAAAAGTCAGCCCCTCATTTTTTGAACAAGATTGTACCATAATTAATCTACCTTTCTTCTAGGTTCGCATGGGTCATAACAACTACACACTCTTTTACATTCGTAAATCTTATGTTCTTCCCCCAACCCCTAATCTTATAAGATAAAATCTTCATTAATTTCTACCATTACATGTATTAAATGTTTAAGATCAACTCTTTCACAAAAATATTTGTATTAAATGTTTATATTGAACCAATATTAAGATCCATATTATCAAGCTATCGTGAAGTGGTGGTGAATATATGACAGGCTTCGTCAATGCAATTAGATGTCAAATACTCCAATATATATGGCCCGATGATATAATTGAAAAAATAAAACTACAAATATTTAATATTTTTGATAATAACAATTCACCTAATTTTTTTTATTTTTTTTTGCACGTAACTCGTGTTTAATTATCTTTATAAAAGTGAAGGGGCAATGAGTCAGTCTTCAAAGATAATTATTTTTCAGACGCAGCGCAAGCTATCACGTTCAAGAACTCAAAGAACAAGAACACTAACTAATCGAAGCAACTTCTCAATTTCAATATCAAACAATGTCACTTGAGGAGTATAAATACTCAGTCATCAGGCAAAAATAGAACTAATCCCAAAGAACTAAGGACATGTTTGTTTTGAGACTCACCCGTCCGGACGTGGTTCTACTTCGGGATTTCACATCCGGATTTCCCTATCCAACTACACTCATCCCTAAAAATACCTATACATCCTACTATAACATCCTACTATTACATCCCATTCAACCACTCTTACACAATTTGATTTGACATAAAATTATATCTCATCCTACTCAAAATCCCAAAACAAACACACACAATTACTATTCATCCGAATTTCCCCATCCAAGATTTCCCCATCCAGGATTTCCCCATACTACATAATTCTAAAACAAACATACCCTAAAACAACTCGTTGTCCGACTCAAACACGACAGCTGCATCACTTTCTCGATTTGTTCTGCAATTGCAATGCATGAATAAAGAAGCTTTCCTTTACTTTAAAAAAATAATATCTCTATTCTAATAAATACAGAGTATTAAAAATTGCAAGAAAGAATTCAATTGTTGTGGCAAAATCTCAAAAGTGATTTATATTTTGCGTGACAGATATTATTTTCATTAAAACAAACTCCTATCACTAAATTTTCAAAATAACACATTTTATATAATGTTTTTGAAAGTGATGGATTTTATAAAGTCGATAAATATAACATCACAAATTTTATTTATTTATTATCGAAATAAAAGCCACGTGTTTTCTCAATCTCCACACTTAGCATATTGTCATTTTGCACAATAGACCATTTGTGAAGTACAAAACCACAAACTAATTTAGGGCTACGAATTACACAAACAAATTTATAAAATAATTTCAACCAATAATAAAATAATACTAACAATATACTCCACTAGATAACAGCTTACAGCCTTTCCTTCATTGACACATTTTATCGAACACCTTCTGTTCACTTCACTTCATAGTTCCCTCCAAAAATCTCTGCTAAAATGGGCTGCGCCTCATCCAAGAGAATTGAGGCCACCGTCGATGTCTACCGCCCTGCGCCGTCCAGCTTCGCCATGTTCGACGTCAACGCCATCGAGGAGCCGTGGGAGAAAGACGCCGACGTCGAAGATTCACATGATGAGAAGCCTCCACACACGCCGGCCCCCATTCTCGCCAAGCTTACCGGCGCCATTGACGCCGCCCCTCACTCGTGGGAAGAAGTCAGCAAGGCGTTGGAGGATTTAAAACCCAAGCTCCACGCCGCCCCCGCGCCACCGCCGGAGAAGAATTCCAACCAATCTTCCACATCGCCGCCGCCCGATCAGAAGGCCAATACGCCGCCGCGTAAGAATTTCTCGTTCCACACGCTAGAGGAGCTCGAGGCGAAAACGAAGCGAGTCGACTCAGTGAAACAGACCGAGTTGAAGCGATTCAACTCAGCGGTAACCGAGTCCAAATCGGAGACGACGAAAATGGCGGTTAACGCGGAAGTACCGAAATCGCTTAAGGAAAACATTTTCATCCTGAGGGATAAACAAGAGAGGGAAAAAGACGGAAAGGGGGCGAGTTTAGTGAGGCGCGACCCACTGAGTGAGTTCGAGGAGATCTGCCCACCGGGTGGGGCCGACTCGGTGGTGTTCTACACGACCTCACTCGGCGGCGTACGGCGGACGTACGAGGACTGCAACCGAGTGAAGACGCTGCTGGAACTCCACCAGGTGGTGTTCGACGAGCGTGACGTGGCGCTCGACGGCGGGTTCTTGAGCGAGTTGCGGGAGTTGGTGGGGGAAGCGGCGGCGGTGCCGAGGGTGTTCGTGAAGGGGAGGTACATAGGCGGGGTGGAGGAGGTGGTGGGTTTGAACGAGACGAGTCGACTCAGTAGGATACTGAACTGGGCGAGGGTGGAGAGGGGGGTGGGTAGGTTGGGGTGCGTGGGGTGTGGGGGGGCGAGGTTTGTGCCGTGTTTGGATTGTGGAGGGAGTTGTAAGGTAGTGGTTGGGGATAAGAGAGAGAGGTGTGGAGAGTGTAATGAGAATGGTTTGGTTCATTGTCCACTTTGCATTTGATTTTCATTTTGTTAAATTTTAATTTTATGGGAATTTCAAGTGTTGTGTATAGAAAATAATGAATGGTGAACTATTTGTATTTTATAGGATATATATGGATGGTTTTGCTTTGTTGGATTAGATATTGAATTACATTTGTATCACCGCAGTGTCTCGGTGTCGATATCCCCTCCAATCGTGAGAAAGTGAAAAATGAATGTACTCTTTGATCAACAATAATGTTTAGGTCTCTATTTTCAATATGAGGCAACTTCATACTAAGAGGATGTTTGTTTTGAGATTTTAAGAATTTTGAAATTCGAATTTCAGAATTCTAATGAGATTTATGTTTTGGGATTGTTTTGAGATTTAAGTAGGGTAAAATTTAACTTTAATGAGTAGTGTGTATTATTATACTCCCTTCAATTCATTTTAAGTGACGTCCTACAGCTCCTCACAAATATTAAGAAAAATACAACTTTCCTAATATGCCCTTAATTAAGTTAAAGCTTTTTACATTGGGTTGGTCTGCTATGGACTCGAGTGCATGTTGTGCACCCTAGTCCATGTTGCACTTTTCAGTTTTACTGACTTACACTTTTTGATAAATGGTGTTGCACTTTTCAATTATTAAACTGTATAATAATATTTTTGTAATAATTGAAAAGTGCATTTACCAAAAAGTGTAAGTCAGTAAAACTGAAAAGAAGTAAAACTGAAAAGAAGGTGCACAACATGCACTCAAGTGCATACTAGACTTTACCTTTTACATTAATCAACAAAATACTTAACATTTCAAATTAATTATTCAACATACAATTATATCTATTTAATGCTTATTTAAATTATAATTGACCAAAACAAATACACAAAACCACCCACTACTTTCATATGCAACACTATTTAAATTAATAATACTACTCCCATATGCATGATTTAGATGATGAAAATGAGAAAGTCTACAAATTTAGCTTCAAATCCTCAAAAACAAAAATAATGAGTGCCAAAATAAAATATTTAGTTCACAACAAATTGCAAATAATCCTTTTTTTTTTTAAACATTACACATAATTCTTTAAAGGATCATGTTGTATATTTATAGGAAAATTGTGGTGTTGTGTTCATGCATAAGTTTTAATTTAATTACTAAATGATTGAAGTTTGAGTGCATGTATATTTTTATTGGAAAGATGAATAATTTATTCTATCAATTAATTATTCAACTTGAGAGTTAAATGTTATATTAGGGATAAATTCAAAATAATGCTCAAAACGTCACTTAATTTGTAAATTCTTAAAAGTTCTAAAACGTCACTTGGATTGGAGGGAGTATTATTTGTTGAGTGTGATTGTATAATAATTAATGTGTTTTTATTGAATATGGTAAGATGTAAGATAATACTCCTATAAGTAGGTATTTGTAGGTGTTTATAGGATGAGATTTTGAAATTCTTAAATCTTAAAATAGAACATAGATGAGATTTAAAAATTTAAAATCCCAATTTTCATCCCAAAACAAATATTCCATAATATATTCTCATGTCAACAAATAAGAGATAAAATAAAGAACAAATATCCACCAAAGTACCAAGATTCTACTAACCATCAAACCCACTCAAAAAAAGTCTTGGGGACGGTAGTGCTACTTCTTCCCCAGGTACCCTACATGCGGGGGTGGTTTTCAAGACATTTAGGGGATTCTTTGTGGTTGTGATTGCCACTAAGGTAGGTTGGGCCCTTCCTCTGAAGGCTGAGCTGACAGCTGTTCTTATGGCCATCAAGTATGCGCATGATCAGGGATGACATTTACTTTGGATTGAGTCGGATTCAACACTCACGATTGACACTTTTATGAGCATCAATCATTTTATTCCTTGGCGTTTGCAAGACCTTTTGAGCCAGATCAACCCTTTTACTCAGTACATGCACATCAAATACTCACACGTTTTTAGAGAGGCCAATCAGTCGGCGGATGTTGTGGTCAAGACTGGTCTTGATTGTGTTTGGAGAGGCTACCCCAGACTTTTTACTCTCATTTCTGCATAATGATTTATATTCAACTTTCAATAAACATTGTCGTTTAGATGAGCGTACATTTTTTCTTGACATGGGTTTTAACCCTAAGAAAAATTTTCCCAAACAAGATTTTAATAGTACTCCGACCTCTGGCTCAACTTATGAACTTATAATTTTAGATTTATTTTCTTTTATATGATCTACCTTTTATTGTACACTCAAAAAAAAAAAATCAATTTGAAGACAAAAAGCAATAAACAATCAATATGAAATGGATGATAAATTTTTATCAAAGTATCTGTTTAAAGATTGGGTAAGTTGCGATTAGTTTGATAATTTTAATTAATTAATCTAACCCATGAATAATTGAAAGATAGATAATCTTATTAAATTTTATCAACTTGCCCTTAAAAAAAGGGGAAAAAATTAATTTCAAAGACATTGATTTGGATAGAAAAAAAAAAAAAGAAAAAAAAAGGTAAATTAAACCTGTTTTCATTTTTAAGTGGAAATAAATGTCAAATAAAAAAGAAAAAAAAAAACATTTGTGACGATTGTCAAAAAGGGCCCAACCGGGTTCAAACCGGTGACCTCTTGATCTGCAGTCAAATGCTCTACCACTGAGCTATGGACCCTTGATATGTTTGCATTTTTTTTTGTCAAGTATGGACGTGGAATAACTTTTCCCGGGGGTGGATGTATGTTATAAATCATATTTAAGGGGAAATGAATGTCAAATGAAAAAGGAAAAAAAAAAACACACTTCCTCCTCTCTTCTTGTGACGATTGTCTGTGTTTTTTTTTTTTTTTTGATCAAGTATGGACATGGAATAACTTTCCCCCAGTGTGTAGGTGTATGCTATAAATGGAGGTGCGTGTACGCTATAAATGGAGGTGCGTGTATGTTATAAATCATATTTAAGGGGAAATAAATGTCAAATAAAAAAGGAAAAAAAAAAACACGTCCTGATCTCTTCTTTCCCCCGGTGTGTAGGTGTGTGCTATAAATAGAGGTGCGTGTATGCTATAAATGGAGGTGCGTGTATGTTATAAATCATTTTTTAGTGGAAATAAATGTCAAATAAAAAAGGAAAAAAAAACACGTCCTCATCTTTTTTTTTTTTTTTAGGGCAAAACCATCAAAAAGATTTTTTGGCAGTTGCAAATACTCGTTGGTATGTCATCCACAAAGGTCGAAGGGTCAAACCATACATGAGGGTTCGGAAAATCCCTAGCATCTCTAGCAAGTCGATGAGCCTTTTCGTTGGCCATACGAAAAACATGGTTAACCACACAATAAGGAATGGGATTAATAACCTGTTTACAGTGTTCAATATAGTTTCCAAACACTGAGTTTGCCATGCACGATGAGTTTATTGCATCGGACACCAACTTCGAATCCACCTCAATCTCCGCTCTCTCGAAACCCGCGTCCTTTATCCACGAGAGTGCTTCTACCAGGCCAACCGCTTCACCTTCGTCTACTCGATACAGCCCCGGGGAGGTCGAGGAGAAACCTCCTATGAACCCACCATTGTGGTCGTGTGCGATCGCCCCAAAACCCATTTCTCTAGTGTCCTCAAAGAAAGCGGCATCCACATTAATTTTGATGGTTTGTCCACGTGGTTTGTGCCAAACCTTGCAAGTAAATTGGGTTGTTTGCTGCACTCTGGCTGTCCGAGCATCGATCCACTCGGTTAGGAAGATCTGTGCCAACTTCGGGATCATAGCAGCTGAGTTGCACACTCCCTCCTATACCTTATCATTTCTTTCTCTTTCCATAGACGCCATATGATTGTTGCAGCAGTAGCCATTTCCTCCTCACTGAGCTCCCTAAGCAACAAAAATATCCACTCACTAATTGAGTTCGCCGCCACAACAGATTGTCCAATTTGTCCCCGAAATGGAACAACCCTTCATGCATTCAGAATCCACGAACAAGAAACGAAGGCATGCCTGTCCGATTCGCTCTCCATGCCATAGTGTGGGCATGTTGTATCAATTGTTATCCGTCGACGTGCTAAGTTGCATCGAGTAGGGAGGAACCCTCTACAAAGTCTCCACAAAAAATTTAATACCTTTGGTGGCACTTTGATCTTCCACAGTTTCGCTCAGTCCTCCCCCATGGGAGCTTGGGTACCATGGACAAGTTCAGACGCAAGTCTGTAAGCTGATTTTACACTATAGTGGCCATCTCGAGCGTTCTAAACCATCCGCAAATCCTGAAGGGGGGATAACCGTTTTTAGAATTTTATCAACATCTCCCTGATCAAAGAGATGTTCTACGAGTTCAGAATCCCACCTTCGCTGCCCTAGTATAATCAAGTCTGATACTTGTACATCGGCAAGCCCATTCTCCATGTCCGAACGAATCCAGAAGTCATCGTCATCACACAACCACGGCTGCCCCCATAATCGAATGTGTTCCCCATTACCAATTTTCCACCTAGTTCTCCTTTTTATCAATTGTTGCGATTCCATGATACTTCACCAAGTATAACTAGGCCTGTCTCCCAATGTAGCCGATAGGAAGTCCCGATCAGGGAAATACTTGGCGCTAAGAACGCGACATACAAGTTCTTCAGGTTCATGTAGAAGCCTCCACCCCATTTTTCCAAGCATGGCTACATTAAAGAGATTGAACTCACGAAAGCCCATGCCTCCCATTGTCTTGGGAGTGTACATGTTGTCCCATGCTGTCCATTTCAAACCTGTCGAGGCACCCCCAGAACCCCACCAAAAGGAGTTAAGCATTTTCTGTAGCTCATCTAATAATGCAGGAGGTAACAGAAAAACCCCCATACAATATGCAGGGATTGCTTGCGCCGCCGATTTTATGAGAACCTATTTTCCCGCTCTAGAGATGTTCTTCTTTCTCTACCCTTGAAGTTTATTCCACAAGCGCTCCTTTAGATATTTAAAAATATCTCGTTTCTTACGGCCTATGAGCGAAGGAAGCCCGAGATACTTTCCTATATTCAAAGATTGGTGCACTCCCAGAATCTGTCCAACCAATTCACGATGTTCAGTGGTAGTATTCTTGCTTTAAAACGTGCCTGATTTCTCGTAGTTTATAGCTTGGCCTGACACCCATTCATAATCGTCAAGTAAGTCTTTGAGGTGGGTGGCCTCCTCTTGTGTAGCTTTGCAAAACAGTAAGTTATCATTCGCAAACAGTAAATGAGAGATCACGGGAGCTCCTCAACACACCTTCATACCGTGTATAGAGCCCATAGAATTAGCTCGGCGTAACAAAGCTGAAAGCCCCTCCGCACAAAGAATAAATAAGTATGGAGAGAGTGGGTCTCCCTGACGAAGACCTCGACCCGGGGTCAAAGGTCCTACCATGTCATCATTTACTTGAAATGAATATCTAACTGTTTTGACACAAAGCATCATCCAATGAATCCACGTTTCCGCGAAACCCAACCTTGTTAATATAGAATCCAAATAATTCCAGTCCACTCGATCATATGCCTTAGAGATATCAATCTTCAGGGCAACATCCCCCGTGCGTCTTGACCGTCTCCCCTACATCGCATGGACAGCCTCAAAAGCAATGAGGATATTGTCTTGGATACTTCGTCCGCTAATAAAAACATATTGGGCTTTGTCGACTAGCAAGGGGAGCACTACTTTCAATCTGTTGCAAAGAACCTTGGATATTATCTTGTAAAGAACATTGCTCAACGAGATAAGGCGGAGATCCTTCATAGCTTTAGGGTGCTCGCATTTGGGGATAAGCACCACATGTGTGTCATTTAGTGCCTCCGGGAATCGATAATGTTGTAGCCAAGACACAGCAGCCGAAAAGACCAATGGACCTACAGTACTCTAGAAATTTTGGTAGAACGCCGAATTGAACCCATCAGGGCCCGAGGATTTATCCGGATGCATCTATTTAATTGTTGTCTTGAACTCCGTGATGGTGAACGGGGCCGTTAAAGTGGTGTTCTATTGTTCAGTGATTAAAGGTTCCAAGCTAGAGGGCAAATCCTCCATCAGGGCCCGAGGATTTATCCGGATGCATCTATTTAATTGCTGTCTTGAACTCCGTGATGGTGAACGGGGCCGTTAAAGTGGTGTTCTGTTGTTCAGTGATTAAAGGTTCCAAGCTAGAGGGCAAATCCCCCATTTCCACATTACCTTCAGTAATTGTAAAGATGTTATGAAAATATTCATGCACCACCCCACACATCTCGATCATTAACCAAAATCCCATCAGAGTTCTCAAGGCTAGTCAACTTATTTGCTCTCTTTCTAGCCGTGGTTGTTTGGTGAAAGAAGCGAGTGTTTAAGTCCCCTCCCTTGAGCAAAAAAATCTTTGATCGCTGTTTCCAGAAAATCTCCTCATCAATCAACATTTTAGATAGTCGTGTCCAACACTCAACATATCTAGCTACCGATCGAGGATCATTTTTGCGTTGGAGGGGCATCAATCTCAACTTCCAGTTCACGCCTGATATTACACATCGTGGTATTTAAGTGATTTCCCCAAATTTCAAGGGCATCGCCCGTAGCATTTAGCCTTCTAATAATCGGGAAATCTTGGAAACCTTCCCAAGTTCGTGTGACAACAATCGGGAGCTCCTCTTCAAATAACCATTTATTCTCGAAACGGAATCTGTGACGAGTGAATTTGGGGGCAGGAGTATCAGTAATCAAAAGAAGATGGTTGTGATCACTTACCGGAGCAACCAGGTTGAGCAGCTTTGTCTCGAGGAAGCGTGAGTGCCAATCCGGATTATCCATTGCCCGATCAAGTCTTTCTTCCACCACATTTGAGGTTCCTTAATTTACATCAGGACCATGTATATTTGTGGCCCATGAGGGCGATATCTGCCAAGTAGTAGTCATGACAACATTCCTCATCTCTTCTTGTGACGATTGTCTGTGTTTCTCCCGGTGTCTCCGATGGGTGGGTGTATGTATGTATGTTATAAATCATATTTAAGGAAAAATAAATGTCAAATAAAAAAGGGCCCAACCGGGTTCGAACCGGTGACCTCTTGATCTGCAGTCAAATGCTCTACCACTGAGCTATGGACCCTTTATATGTCTGTATTTTTTTTTGTCAAGTATGGACGTGGAATAACTTTCCCCAGTGTGTGGATGTATGTTATAAATCATATTTAAGGGGAAATGAATGTCAAAGGAAAAAAAAAAACACACTTCCTCCTCTCTTCTTGTGACGATTGTCTGTGTTTTTTTTTTTTTTTTATCAAGTATGGACGTGAAATAACTTTTCCCCAGTGTGTAGGTGTATGCTATAAATGGAGGTGCGTGTATGTTATAAATCATATTTAAGGGAAAATAAATGTCAAATAAAAAAGGAAAAAAAAAAACACGACCTCATCTCTTCTTTCCCCCGGTGTGTAGGTGTATGCTATAAATGGAGGCGCGTGTATGCTATAAATCATATTTAAGGGGAAATAAATGTCAAAAAAAAAAAAAAAAAACGTCCTCATCTCTTCTTGTGACGATTATCTGTTTTTTTTTTTTTTTTTTTATCAAGTGTGGACGTGGAATAACTTTCTCCTGGTGTCTCCGATGGATGGGTGTATGTATGTTATAAATCGTATTTAAGGAAAAATAAATATCAAATAAAAAGGGAAAACTTTCCCTCGATATCATATTTTTGATGGATAAATGTCAAATAAAAAAGGGCCCAACCGGGTTCAAATAAATCATATTTAAGGAAAAATAAATGTCAAATAAAAAAGGAAAACTTTCCCCAAAAAGGGCACAATCGGGTTCAAATAAATCATATTTAAGGAAAAATAAATGTCAAATAAAATAGGGCCCAATCGGGTTCAAATAAATCATATTTAAAAATAAATGTCAAATAAAAAAGGAAAACTTTCCCCAAAAAGGACCCAATCGGGTTCAAATAAATCATATTTAAGGAAAAATAAATGTCAAATAAAATAGGGCCCAATCGGGTTCAAATAAATCATATTTAAGGAAAAATAAATGTCAAATAAAATAGGGCCCAATCGGGTTCAAATAAATCATATTTAAGGAAAAATAAATGTCAAATAAAATAGGGCCCAATCGGGTTCGAACCGGTGACCTCTTGATCTGCAGTCAAATGCTCTACCACTGAGCTATAGACCCTTGATGTATACATTTTTCAGATTTATATAATTGTATAAAGGTTTGTGTACCTTTAGAATGGTTTTAATCTTCCGTTCAAATAGTTCTTCCCATTCGTCATATATCCATATGTGTGCATATATGTTATGACATGCTCAGTGTTATCGTATAAATTTTAAGCTAACACACATAATTAAATTAATTTTTAAAAATTAGTCGTTTTACCTATAACTTATTTACCTCAATTTATCTTAATTACCTATATTTTATTTTAAAAAAATTCTAATAAAATTTTCCATTTAATCCTAACTAAATTTTAAATTTAATCAGACTTTCATTTCCCATGGATTGATTATATTTCTAATACTATGCACCTACGAAAACGAGTAATTAAAGGAGAGTAGTCTAAACATGACTTAGGAGTTAGGATTAACGCCTAATTATCTCACATAAAAGTCCAACAAATTTCATTGCATATATAGGTAAATTAATTCATATATACACACTCTACTCAGATTGGATGAGTGTAATATTTAATTAACACATCTTTCTTTAAATTAGCTAGTGATTTGAATTGTAAAAAAAAAAAAAGTCATTGTATATTTTTTAAAATTGAAAAGTTATATAAATATACCAAGCTATTACCTATACCAAAAGATAAGAGTAAAACAAAATTTGCCCTTTTGGACGTAGGACTCCGAGCCTATCCTATTTATAAGAATTAATTAAACCACTTACATTATTTAATTTGTTAGGCACTAACAGTTGGAATTTGATTATAAATGCATAATTATGCATTTGAGGAAACATTACAAGTTTGGCAACATATAGGAGTATAAGATAACTAGCTTGTCCTAATTAATTAATTTAGACTATCTTTAATTTCAATATCTTTAAAAAGATTCTGATCTGCAAAAATAAATTAATGGTTATTTTGAAAATCTAGAAGATTTAATTTTATGTTAAATCAATGTGTAAAAATGAATGTTGTTGTATTATAATATTACTGTTGAGTGTGACTAAATTATGCTCCATTTGTGCTGGTAAAAGCTACTCATGAGCTTTGAACACGAACATTAAGAAATATGATAGAATAAGTGGAAAAAAATATCAATTTTAATTTTGTAACTTTGCATTTTCTCAATTTTAGTCTTGATTGTATCAATTTTAGTGCTGACGGTATCAATTTTAATCTTGTAACTTAGGTGGAGTTTGATTTTAGTCTTGTAGCTTTGCACCTTTTTCAATGTTAGTCTTGTAACTTTGCATCAAAATTGATACTGTCGGGACCAAAATTGAGAAAATACAAAGTTACAAGACTAAAATTGAAAGAATGAAAAGTTACAAGACCATGTTAGAAACAATTTAATTTTTATAAATGTTGTAAGGGCAGTTTTTTGGAAACAATTTTTATATCTCGAAGTAAAACCCAAAGTAAACATAATCTAATTGTTTTTTAAGAGAGATGTGAGAAAACAATAATTAATTTGCTAGAAAAAAAATTCAAACCATGTTAGTCGAAAATTGATATATATTTTTTTTATAACTATCACAATTAAAGCCGATGATAGATTTTTTTATACTCGTTTCAAATGCAAATTTATTTATTAAAATGAAAAATAGTAAAATAATATTCGTTCTGTCCATTAAAAGTATACTTCAGACACAAGTTTTAAAAATAATTCATATGTTAATATATAAAATAGATGTAGGTGTAAAGAGTAAAGCGGTAGATCATTAACTTTATTAGTATAAAAGTAGAAAAAATACTTAAAAGTTAACTACTATTTAAATAGAATGAACATATTTTCTATGGAGGAAAAATTAAGACTGACCGATGAATAAATATTGACCTAATTAAACTGCCAAACTCCTATATCCTTTTCTCCTTAATTAAATATGTAGGAGCAAGATATTGCGAATTAATTAGAGCCAACGTGGCTAAATTTATTAATCAATATACACCTTTTGTTTGCTAATTAACAACAAATGGACTATCTTAATACATAACTCTGATTAATTTTATTCTTTGGCAGCAAGATGGCATGTAATGCTTATTCATCTTCTAATTCCAATTTCATCTTCAATTCAACTAAAAAACCAACAATTAATGGGGCTTCAAAGTTTCATTGCCTTAATGGTTTTGATAACAAAGGTACATATTTATATATATTGTATTTGAATTTCATTCTTTTTTTTTTTTACGAAATTTACAATTGAGTGGTCTGATGACATTCTTAGTAGCGAGACATGGAGCCATCGCTTTATATATATTGTATTTGAATTTCATTCTTTCTTTTTTTTTACGAAATTTACAATTGAGTGGTCTGATGACATTCTTAGTAGCGAGACATGGAGCCATCAAAGCGATGGCTTCTCAAACAGTTTCTGCTCCGAAGAGAGAAACGGATCCCAAGAAACGGGTCGTCATAACGGGGATGGGCCTCGTTTCGGTTTTTGGAAGCGACGTCGATACATTTTATGATAAGTTGCTCGATGGAGTGAGTGGCATCACTCCGATAGACAAATTTGATGCGTTGGATTTTTCGACGAAATTCGGAGGTCAAATTCGTAATTTCACTTCAGAGGGATATATTGATAGGGAAATCGATCGAAACCTTGATGATAGTTGGAGATATTGTTTGGTTGCTGGGATCAAGGCCCTTGATCATGCTAACCTTGGAAAACAAGTGCTTCAGAAAGTGAGTGATTTTACCCTTTTACCCATTTAATTATCGATCCATTATATAATCACTAATGCACATAATTAAATCGTAAAATTAATTTGTCTTGTGGTTCTATTTTTTTAGTCATGTAAAAAAAAAATTTCCTCTGTATTAATATTGATTTAGACTTGTTAAAAAAAAAAAGCAGTTTGACTCATTTAGCTCCTTTATATTGATAAAACAAATTGAGGTCGTCTTTGTGAAATACTCGATTACGAGCGAGCTCGACTCGTAAGACTCGATATTATGAATTTTATTGTAATTGAATCGAATTCGATCTATTTCTGAAAGGCTAATGTAATTGAACAAGCTTAAGCTCAGCTCGACAAATGATTGATTCAAGTTCGAACTTATAACTAAGTGTGGATCATAGGAATGACTATATATTTTTTTTTCTTTAATGTATTTAAAAAAATAAAAGTATATATTTGCCTAACTAAGATTCACAATATACATTAATCAAGTCACATCCATTTTTGTACAATTATTTATAAAATAAAAAATCAAGAAATATTTTAGATCCAACCAACCCTATTTTTCTAGACAAATTCTTTGAGTTTATAAATACACTTGAATTTTATTATTCAATTTAATATTTGACTCAACACTTAATATACAATTATTTTTTTTTAATCTAGGCTTCGCCATTGTTTCAAGTATTTGACTCGAATAACACCCCTTGAGCATGAATTTAGTTAAAATGACTAAATTCGCAAGCAATTGCAAGATAGAAGATTATTAATTTTATTATTTAATTTTTGATCCAAAATTTAACGAAATTCATTATTCAGTAGAGCTCAAATGGTATAGATATAATCAATTGGAGTCAAATATCAAATAAAATAGGGAGTATTAATTTAGTTAGTGGAATATATTTATATGGCAGATGAACAGGATGAGAATGGGAGTGGTGGTGGGATCAGGTACGGGCGGGGGCACAGTATTATGCAAAGGAGAGGAAGCAGCAATTGCAAATGAATACCACAAAATATCACCATTTTGCATTCCTTATACAGTAACCAGCATGGGGTCGGCCCTATTGGCCATGGATAGAGGGTTGATGGGCCCCACCTACTCCATCTCAACGGCCTGCGCCACAGCCAATCACTGCCTCTTTGCTGCTGCAAATCATATCCGACGTGGCGAGGCCGATTTGATGGTGGCCGGGGGGACCGACGCCCCCCTTATTCCCATCGCGCTCGGAGGTTTCATAGCCTGCAGAGCCTTGTCTCAAAGAAACGATCAACCGCACATGGCGTCGAGGCCGTGGGATAAAAATCGCGACGGCTTTGTCCTTAGTGAAGGAGCCGGTATTCTAGTACGATTTCTTTTAAATCGGCCTATCTAAATGATAAAGTTATTTTCTTTTCAGAAAATAGATACTAATTTAGTTAAAAAAGGAATTGAAAAAAATAAAAAAAAATTGTGATCTAATAAAACATTGTCACGTGTTTTAATATGATTAAATTTGAAGACGAGTTATATGGAGTTTGAATTGAATTTTTTTTCCTTAACAAATGAGCCCGTATTCTAGTACACAAAAATTTATATAAAATATTTCATACATGAAATATATTTTGGATCAAACGTCAATTAAACTTAATTTAAATAATTGTTTTTGCTTTTAGATATTGTTTTACTATAAGATCAACATACATTGCTATAAGACCAAAATATACTATAATGACACTAGCAAAAACTTAATTTTTTGGACGAATTTACGGATAAAAATCTCACAGTAACACAAATTGCCTTTATATTAGCATACTTTTTCCCTTGTGGTAACATATTTTAACTTTTGTAGTAACTGAATGTTTTTGGTCATTTGATCCACGAATTCGCTCAAAAAACCAAGTGTATGTTACTGTATTTGGAATATATTTTCGACCTTATAGTAACTTTATTTTAACATTGTAGTAACTTACTTTTTCGCAACTCGCAAATTAAAAAAAAAACTATCTTAATTAGGTAAATTTCATGTGTAAAATATTTCACACAAGTATTTGCTCTTATTTTAAACTGCATTTGATTTCGAAAGTAAAATAAATTCATGCAGATCATGGAAAGCTTGGATCATGCAACGAAACGAGGAGCTGAAATAATTGCGGAGTACTTGGGAGGCGCGGTAAACTGCGATGCGTATCATATGACGTTTCCACGAGCAGACGGGAAGGGGGTGTCGAGTTGCATAAGGAAGAGCTTGGAAAATGCAGGGGTTTCTCCTGAAGAAGTTAACTATATCAATGCTCATGCTACTTCCACACCTGCCGGAGACTTGGTTGAGGTTGATGCTGTTAAGCAAGTTTTTAAACATACTTCTCACATTAAGATGAATGCTACCAAGGTAATTTTATTTTAATTTTCTTATGATTGATTGGTCTTGTTTGATATCGTTTTACAAAATGTGTTTTGTGTGGATGAGAAAAAAAGTAGTATGATATTGGGTGGGACTATTTGAAACAGTGTTTTCAGAATCGGATCACTAACCATCTCTTCAAAATCGTTTTTAAGGTTTAATCGAAAAAATTCGACTAGATCCAGTGAACCAGTAAAACTTTGATGAACAAGATTTTTTTTTATGCAATATATAACATATTGAAAGTTTGAAATATTAAAGAAAATATAAATTAACAAGAATCATTTTGAATGTTGAACCGTCAACCGATGTCAAACTTGCTTAAAAAATAATCAGAAGTATAATTCAAATGCCTTTATATCCTAAAGCATGCACTTATGTTTTCTAAAGGTTATTGGTGAAAAATGTAAAAAGAGTGGAGAGAGAGAAAAAGTAAGTGTCAATTGGTGTAATTTTGTGTAAAAGTAGAGATAGTTGTTAATAAATCTAAGTTTTCAACTTGTCAAAAAAAGAAATATAAAGCTTTAATTGAAACATCCAAAATGAAAAAAATGTAATGTTTAAAGAGGAACAAAGTGAGTATTAATTTCGTTTTTCTTCTATTTTTTTTTCTATCTTGAAAATGGAATAAATAAATCTAAACTTTTACACCATTTTTAATATTGGAAATTAGAAGAGAGTTTAAAATAAAGTCATTTGGAGGTATTATTTCGACCTTTGATATGTGTACCTGATAATTTTAGGAGCAATATTTATATATTAAAGTAAAAAGTTACTTATCAAGATACGATTTCATACAAGTTTTTATTTGATTTAGTCGATGATCGGACATGGACTTGGAGCTGCGGGCGGATTGGAAGCTATAGCAACCATTAAAGCAATCAACACTGGATGGTTACACCCAACAATCAATCAATATGTATGTAAATCACAACTAAGTCTTTTATTATTATTATTATTAATTAATGTCCTAATTTGATTTAGAGCTGATATTGGATTATTGGGTGAGTCTGTCTTAAGGATCTCATTATGTGAGACGGATCTTCCTTAACTTCATATGACTTTTTACTTTAACATTATCATTTTTTTTTACAAACATAAAATATGAGAGAAAAAATAGGGTTGCCTAACTCAAAAATCTGGAATTTGATTCAAAAGAAATCTGTTTCACGAAAAAAGATCGGTCTCACACAAATTTTTATCTTTGATTTACTGTCTTATATATGTGAATTAGGATTTGGAGGCTGATGTAACAATCGATACTGTCCCGAATGTAAAGAAACAACATCAAATAAACGTTGGTATGTGATATATAATGTCCTAATTATAAAATTTCTTACAACAATCAAACTAAATTTAATGATTTATTTTGTCACTTGTTGCAGCAATATCTAACTCATTTGGCTTTGGAGGACAAAATTCTGTTTCTGTCTTCGCACCCTTCAGGGGTTAGACAAGATAATTCGCAATTGCTGGAATTTTTTCCTGAAAATTCATCGGATTTTGCAACTTTGATCATGTGTCGGATTAAATTCTCAATATCTGGTATCTTAGATATGATATTTGAGTTGCTGTTTTGTGTTTAGTGTGAACAGTGCACACTAGTTTATTTTAAAAATTCAGGTTGTCACATGAATTGATCAAAGGAATATAAATTGTTAGTCAATAAAATCAATTCAAGAGATATAAATTGATCAAAGGAATTCAGGTTTTCAATCGCCGTACTCATCTGCTCAACCAACTCGAACACAATCGAAGATCTGTCACTATGAAGTTTGCACGTATTTTTGGCAGCACAGTGAATTGAATTAAAGCATGCTACTCAATGTCAGTCACAGTGTTATAAATCCAAAGAAATAAAGGTTATATATTCAGGCAGTAGATGTTGCTGAATAAGTGGGTAACCACAAACCTCATCATGGAGTGTGTTTGAATGACATTTTTCTTGATAATCAAGAGAGGCCACTTTAATGTGCATTACTTTGCTCTGATTAGTTTCCATGATTCATTTACACATCCTGCTACTGGAGGAACTCAAAAGGACGATAAAGCCCATACACTTCATGACGTTTTCGTCTTTTGGGCAGCTTCAACATACTGCTCTGCCAATTTCTTCACCTTTTCACCTTCCTTGATCAGAAAATTTGCATTCTTCTCCTTGGAGTGATACTTCATAACTTTCTCACTCGTCTTCCCCACAGCCCAACGATATTGTTCAACTGTGATTACACCACTCTTGCACAGTGGCCTTATGTGCTCCTTTATGTATGCTTCAACCTGTAATATAAATAATCCAATCAATTCCTGAATGAAGAATGCATATTTCAGAATATTTTTACTTTGCCCCACAATACTTTAGTTTCTGCAATCGTGCCTACTACAATTCTATCCCGCACTTCCATTTTTCTTGCAACTTTTCATATACTCTGTTAATGAGTGGGCAAAAGTTAATAGAAATAAAAGTCCACGGAGCAAAAAGTGTGGAAAACAAAGTGCAGGGGGGCAAATATGCATTTCTTTTAATAAAAAAGAGAGAAACGGTGAATTTACCATTTTCACGACCACAGAATGGCGTTCTGATTGATCATTGTCACATTTAGACGTCTTCTCATTTTTTATTACACCCTCTTTTCTTTCAGAATCCGAAGGCTTTTGCTTTGATTCATCTGTTGCAGCTACTAAGTTGTCCGTGTGATCCATGCTTGGTTGTCCAGAATTCCTGTTTGTAAGGTCTTCATTTTCTACACCCGACACATTACTACCTGTTAGATCAAATGGTGTTACGGATGCAGTCTCTGGTAACTTTTGAACAAGTGATTCTTTATCAGGTCCATAGAGTTCTTCGCATTCTGCAACGGAAAGCTCCTGATCAGTGTCATCTGAAGAAATTCGAACAACGCAATCATCTGTTCCACCTTCTATAGTTGAATCTCCATTGCTAGTCTTATTTTGAGCCTCAATCAGGTCAGACGGGCCCGTTAAAGCTTCATTATCTGATTTTTCAAATGTAAGGGAGGAAAATAACATTTTAATTTTTGGTTCTTCAGGATTTATCTTAGAAATGTTAAGAGAACCAGCACCAATGAAGTCATCGTCTTCCAAACTATACTCAAAATCACCGTAAATGTCAAGATCTGGATGAGAATCATCTTCAATTACATTGTCGGGTCCAACCTCATCTGTATCATCTAGTGAACCAACTTTATTATCAATATCATCTGTTCGATGATCAGGACTATTTGGAGGAGAATCTGACAGGAGTCCTGCTTTTCTCAGTGCTTCATTGACTTCCAAATCTAAGGAGATATCATTAGTTTCTTCAGGTGCTTCAACAGAGAGAGATTCTGAAGTGGAAGCATTCGATTCTTTAGCTCTGTCACAGATTGCATTATCTGATCTGCGTAATATCTCCTGAGAGCATAGATTTAGGTACACAAGCTTGCTATTTGATCTGTCTGCAACTCCTTTTTCGATATTAATCGCATCTGCTACAGCCAACTCTGTTTCAGCAGATTGGGAAACCACTGATAGATTTGCTTTCTTCAGGAAGTGCTCGGTCAGGCGATAAAGCTGAGCCTGTGTAATAATTATTGGTTAATTTTATCTGTATTCATAAATTTGGAGAAAAAACTCAGATTTGAGAAAAGAAGTTATAGCTTCAGGATAGGAAATTGCTATGACAGAGAAAATGGATGAAGAAATTAAACAACGAAAATTGAAGACCACAGAACATGTATGAACTAGAGGTGAATTCCATGACAATACCAACCCTATCAAAGGAGGAAAGCAATATATTTCTGTTCACGGTGGGGTGAGAATATTGAACTACATGTCAAACTTGCTTTGCATATTTTCCAGGAAAAAATTCTACGGGGGAACTTCCATTTTTTCATTTTAATGTCAAGTATCTTTGGTATGGCAGAAAAGTATGAAGTGCCCTGAATAGATAGGAAAGCACTAGGATTTTGTTCACTGAAGAAAATATAATATCACAAGTTTACAACAAATATAGTGAAAAATACATTTCATCACTGACATGGAACAAAGGCTACGTTACCTGCCTGACAGGTAAGGGGATTTTATTGTGACGACTGGGAGCCAAAACAGGCCGCATATCTTTGGGTAGTTGGGCCTGCCGAATTGTCAAAGTAAATAAACTTAATCTAACTGGAAAATTACCAGGACGGGAGAGAATCTTTGACTCTTTGTTAAAGAAATAAAAAGATATTGGGCATAATGCATTAAAAGGTCCTAAACTATCAATTTTTCTTTCGATAGGTCTCTAAACTACTTTGTCTTAAAAAACCCTTTTCAGTACTGAAATTTTATTTAGCAAGCTCCCTTGAGACGAAAATTGACAGACTTTTTTTTATTTTAGGTACCCATCACCTAAAGTGTTGGCGATAAAACGACTTACAAAACACATTTGGATATTAAGAAAATTAATGTACATATTATTTAACGGGACCATTAAAATAAATTTAAAAATTCGTCAATTTTTTTCTCAAGGGAGCATGTGAAATAAAATTTCAGTACCTGGAGAACTTTTAAAACGAAAAATAGTTGAAGGACCTATCGAAACAAAAATTAAAAGTTAAGGGACCTGTTGATGTATTATGCCAAGATAATAATATTACAAAGTACCAGTAAAGTATAGTTCCCTTTGAGAATTGTGTTATCCTCTTCTTTCTCTTGCATATTCTTGCCTGAGGCTGCTGTTTTTCTTGCCAGAAGATCTAAGGCCCATTTTCTTCTATCGCCCTTCACATTGTCTGGCTTACTTACCATGTCCTTAACGGAAGGTATCTTCGTGCCACCAACAGTTGCTCCTTTGGGATGTTGCTTTAATTGTGCATCACTTGAAGCAGTTTCAGATTTCACATCCTTAATAGTTTTCTTCGTCTCTTTACTCTCTAAAGGAGGAACAATCACCTGGAATGATGGATTTCTGTCGGGCTGATTATCAGATGATTTTTCAGTCAAACAATTAGGCTTTTTCTGATCAGGAGTTGCAACACCTTTGAGAGCTGCAACAGGTTGGATATCATTCTTTCGAGGGAATACAGACGTGTCAGCTAAATATAATCTTGAAAGAATCGAACCCTTTTTCCCCTGCTCATTCCCAGGCATTTTCTCAACATCATCTGAATTAGCTTTTAGAAGATCAAGAACCGACTTTAGTGCCTCGATCTTTTCAGGCTTTGATGTTTGTGTGCAGCGATGTTTCCAAAATTCAACTTCACATTCCCGAGTCCAAGCTCGTTGCCTCTTCCCCCCAGTCCCATATATCTTTTTCGTTAAATTTTCCCGTACTTTTCCCTTTTGCAACCATGACCTTTTTGCCCTCACATTGACAGTTGGCTTCCTATTTTCAGCCCCTGATCCTGCCAAAGTAGCTCGAAAAGCATTCAGAAGTTTTGGATCAAAAAGTTCAGGTCCTAGCTCTATATCGGATTTGTTTCGAACTGCTTCTCTGATTTTCTTTCTAAGCTCTTGAACCACCTCTAATGAATCTTTATTATCTGCAGGCCTTCGCACGATCTTTTTGAGCCTCAATCCAGCGGCACTTTCTCTTTCGTTGGGCCTTTTGTCGGAAGGATTCTGATATTTAAGCTGTTTCAGAGATCTACGATCTGTCCCCTGGATTATATCCATTATATCAGAAGTACCACTTTCCTTTTCAGGTTTACGTTTATACTTGCTCCCTTTCAATTTACTTTGACTAGAAACTGTATTGGAATCATCTAGAGAAGATACAGCTGTTTGATTCGTCAAACTAATGGGCTGACTATCGCTTTCAGCTTTGATTTTCTTTCGAGATAATTTAGCCTCAATATCTCCATCATCCGCAAATCTATTACATCACAACAGATCATACAAAACAAGGCTAAGAAAAAGGAACTATTCTTCATTTAACTGTAGATTATCAGGCAATGTCTTGAAGCATCAATATCAATTGATAACTGAAAGTAAGACACTTGTTTTGTATAACCTGTTTTCGTGCTTTCTTTTTGCACCAGGAGTCCCATGTACGATCGCTTTCTCATCAGGCATCATACTTCTGATTGGAGACATTTCCATTTCATTGTACACCATCTCCTCAGCTGAAATCACTCCAGAGAAAAGGCAATTAACAATTATGAGATTAACTTGATTCAGCTGACTGAATTACTGGTAAAGCACATCACATTCAAGAGTAAGGAGTTATTCATTTGCTTACTCCCATGTACGATCGCTTTCTCATCAGGCATCATACTTCTGATTGGAGACATGTCCATTTCATTGTGCATCATCTCCTCAGCTGCAATCACTCCAGAGAAAAGGCAATTAACAATTATGAGATTAACTTGATTCAGCTGACTGAATTACTGGTAAAGCACATCACACTCAAGAGTAAGGAGTTATTCATTTGCTTACTCCCATGAACGATCGCTTTCTCATCAGGCATCATACTTCTGATTGGAGACATTTCCATTTCATTGTGCATCATCTCCTCAGCTGAAATCACTCCAGAGAAAAGGCAATTAACAATTATGAGATTAACTTGATTCAGCTGACTGAATTACTGGTAAAGCACATCACACTCAAGAGTAAGGAGCTATTCATTTGTTTACACTATGTTATACCTGGTAAAAGATCGTCTGTCCTATTATTTGCTTCCAAAGATCCAGCCTCACGATCTGCAGCTGAGTTATTGTCCTTCACATCTATATAAACATGCACAGTTCTAAATTATGATGGATGTGAAAGAAGCAAAATATCTATGAAATGGAGATAATATCATACATCGTCTGAAACTTTGGCCGCGTCCAATTTTAGTCCCGTAAGTTTTTTTTACGTTTTTCAATTTTGGTCCAAAAGGATCAAAATTGAAAAATTAATAACATACAAGACTAAAATTGGATATGACTAAAGTTACAGGACGATCTGTGATATTATCAACTATGAAATGTGATTACCAGGCAATTTGTTGTTAAAATGTGTTGGGGCTCTTGTCACTGTATCATCATCACTTATCTTTAGCTCAACAGGTGATAGAGAATTTGTTGAAGTATAACAATTATCTTGTGGTAAAGAGATTCCTGTTTCTTGTTGACATGACTTATGCTCAAGACTGTTAGTATAGCCTTGTAGTGATTCTGACTTTGACATATTCGATGTAGAAGTAGATAAGAAGGTGTTTATGCCATGCTTTACAACTGATTTCTCAGAATCTTGATTTCCTTTAACGAGCGAGATGACTATAGCAGTTTCCGCATCATCAGCAAGAGATACTGATACTCTTCCAGAAAAAGATGCTTCATCGGTATAGTTATTCCTTAATACCAAAGACCCGTCTGACCCCTCTGTGCCTTTAACAGCACTACACCTGCATCAACTAATGCCATGATATCAGGAATCTAACAAAAGAACCTTCTTGGAATTCACACAAGAGAGCATGTCAGATATACCATGATATTTAGAAATGTACAAGGGGTTCTCAGATTTAATTGTCTACATTTAAGAAAAGTGTCTATTTAGTGATGGTATAATTCTCATCGTTGAGTTGCATTGGTTTAAAAAAAATCAGTTAATTACCTTGGGCACAGCCATGAGCTATCACAAGTGCCTTCAGGATCAAATCCCACACAAAAAGCGTGGTACCTAATTACATGAAACATAAGAGCATATCAGAAGAATAAACTGAGACATCGATATTAACAACTTAATAACAAAATATACAGATTTTAAAACTTCCAAATAAAGTCAGCTCTGATATGAGTAAATGTCGAGTAAAAGATATTTGCACTTCTCCGGCAAATATAATCATGATATCCGAATATCTGTAATTTCCAACTACAGCTAGTAACTGTTTAATTTTCTTGAGAAAGAAACGAATAGAGCATGTCCCCTTGATCCTGGAAAAAAAAAAAAACGACTCTAGGTACCAGCCAATATTGATTTTATTACCTTTCAATAAAGGAATAATCCAAGATCAAGAAGGACGCACAGGAAAAGATCAATGGAAATCAGAATGAAAGAGGGAGGGGGGACACATCAATTGTGATTTGATACACAAATATCAGCTAATACCCATGTGGTGATATTTAATACACTAAACTGCTTCTGAAACAAAGTAAAGCACTGTTTGGTTTGCGATTAATTTGATATAAATTAACTGCATCAACACATCAGCAAGGGAAACAAGGTACTGCAGGCTGAACTCAATAGCCTATTAAAATCTCACTCCAGTTAAAAAGAAAAAATGGGTAGACACAAATACAATTGGAAACCAGGAAGTTTGTTGCCTACCATTTGTCACAAGAATCACAAGCAATGGATGTATCAATGTCAGAATCTTCTTCAATAACTACTGATTCACTCCGTATTTTGCAGCCATCTCCATCCAAGCAGACAACTGCCTACAAGAGGGTAAAGCTTCAATGATTGTGTGATTACTAATAGTTGGCTACACTAAAGATGAGCTTAAAAAAAAGGAGCAAGAAACTAATAGTAAAAGGACGATCATTGCTAGACATGGAAAACAATCCTCGACCCCCTTGGGAAATATTGACGAGTATCCTGAGCTTGGACACTAATAATCTAGTTAGTAAAGCTTAATGATTCAAAATTAACAAACTCAATTACTTTCTCATATCATTATGCGGAAAAAAAAAAACTAACATAAATTCTCAAGTTTATTCCTTATTCGGAGCTATTAGAAAGGAGAATAGTCATGATACTTCTTCATAACTGGAGAATCCTACGGCAGGCACACAGCTCAATACAAGTTCATAAGTTTTCCCAGATTGTTAATAAAATGAAGCTCAAATATCTATTAAAGATTTAAAGAGGAGTCAGAAAGTCTTAAGCAAAATTTCATTTGAATGCAAAAGTTCTGAGTCTTGTACATATGCAAAATTTGGAATAAAGCAAGTGTGATTTCACAGGTATCATGAACATATCGTCAACTTACATTTTCATCAATATAATATGATGGAAATGAAACGGCATTAGTTTTCCCATCAACGAACCAGGCATCGTCTCTGCAACAAAATTAGAAAACTGTATTATTAATACTTTCCAGAGGTTATTACAAAAGCGCATTAACTTTGAAAAGTCATTAAAAGAAAATATTACAAATTCGATCTCCAACAGAAATGTTGATTCTTCAGGGCACCAGTGATATCACCATACTCTTAAACTGTAATCTTAAGTTACATTTCTAGAAATCTTTCAGAAAACTACCCAGTAACTCAGTGAATTATCTGTCAACAAACTGCCAACATATGCATTCTACTGTCATAAAGCTCAATAGATTATAAACCACCATTTCTCCCCCACAGGTCACAGTCTTCTATTCTTCTTCATCATTGTAATCATTATTTTCACTTTATCTACACAACACTATATTTACAACATTTAATAAGTTATTTTGTTCTTTAAACAAGATCATAGTAGTTCTTACCATAGTCTTTATATGCACCTGTGCAGCAACTATACAATAGGAAAAGGTAAGGAAGCGGGACTGTATAGAAGTATGTATTCAAGGAAAATGCCTTTCTTTTCTTTACAAAGTTAATATGGTTTAACAGCACAAGAGAAATAAGGAGATCAAAACAAAAGATGGTAGAGGGCAATTGGTGTAGATGTATAACATGTACATTTTGCCCCCGACTTGAAGTGATTTAGATTGAAAACCCAATAAAGGTGCAACTACCCCAACAATTCTCCTTCGTCCCAGTTCTATAGGTATGAGATTTAATCAAGTAATCAACAACAGCTAACATACTCCCCCTTCTTAAACACATCCCTTTTTTTGTATTACTTTACAAACACAATTGAAACACTGTTGCAAAATTTCTATTAAGAGAATAAGAATGACACAAAGATAATAAATCAGCTATACCTTGGATTTGTTTCGTCATCACTCTTGCTTCCACCAACAGTATCATATACCTTCATTGTCCATTTACATCATAAGCAAATAGTTCCGCGTGGGAAATTTGGAATACCACTCAAACACACATAAAATAGAAAAAAAATATGCAATGAGATAAAGGGAAGCAAATACACAAACATATTGAAAGGAAGCAAATAATTCTGCAGCTATAATAATAATAGTATCTGATGTGGAAATAGTATGATAACCAGGCAAAGAAGTGACCACAAAATTTTGAAAAGGTAGACCAAATAGCTCAACATATTCTGTTACTCACGGGTACACATGTTATTAGTTGAAACTCATTCTGGCAAAGAGGGCAGAGGCTTGTGATAGTAGCCCAGTTGTCAATGCATGCAAAACAGAACCTGAAAAATAAGCGATCATTAAAATCTGCTTCAAGTCAAGCTTTTAAATAAAAAATATATGTACATTTCTGGGATTTTCCTTTATTCAGCAAAACTACTGTGTAAATAACATAACCACATTGAGCCATTAATTGATATAGAAATTACAAAATGAGTGTCTCCACTTCGAGTAGTAACAAGGATATGAACATGCCAGGAAAGTTTACTAAATAATTATAAGCCATTCTCTTATCATGAATATTCCAAAATTCACCAAAACCCATTTGTTGGGCGAAACCTAACAGGTGCAAAATAGAAAGAAAAAAAATGTCTTGAGCCTATATAGGGCGTGTTTGTGTTATTTTAGGCTGTGTAACTTTTGCAATCCAAGTCAAGTGGCACATACCACAAGAAAGTGTGCATTAGAGAAAAGATATCCACCCCTACTGCTATTTAAAAATGATTTTGTCAACTGTCCCCTATAATCCTAGTTATCTGTAGGGACTTAAAATTTTATTCTCTCTTTTCTCACCTAGTTATATTTTTAGCTTATTGTTCCATCTGTTGCGAATTGAAACTATCATTTTCTTGCTTTCCTTTTCCTTGTGAAATCATCTTTGTATCTAGCAGTATACGGAGAACTTCCGGATTGTAAATCAGTTTTATCAAGAGCTATAAAAGCAGATCCTTCTCCTTTAGTAAGCATTTGCGGGGAAAACACCAAAGTAAAATCAGTAGTAGACAAAGAAGTTGCACAAATATATACAAGTAGTTCAAGAAGATCAGCTGCCATTAATCCGACGTACTAAACCAAGATAAATCAGATGCTAACGGGCATATAGACTTAACAGACACCACCTACAAGAGAGCATGAAGGTCGAACATTTTCAGAAAATGACCTTTTCTACATGCGTAAAACCCTGAAGTGACTTTTCCAATGAAGAACCAATAGAATGGCCATTTCTACATGTCACAGAATTGTTTTAGGTATGGATTTCTAATTTAGAAAGTTAAGTAAGAAAACAGTAAAAATACAACAATACTGAAGTGATCAGAGCTTATATTATCACGAACATACCAGTGGTCGCAGCAATCAAGCACGCCTCTGTCAATCACAACATCCATACAAATACCACATCGCTCGCCCTCATTATTAGAGTAATCCTGCCAAAGCAAGCAATCATATAGCACTAAGCAAAAATTCATAATATCCTTTATTTCATTATCTTTTGACACACTATTATTTTTTATCAAGATAACAAGCACAAGCATGTAATAATACAGGACTTAATTCTTGAAATCAAAGTGGGTAGCCCAAATATTCTTTTTACCACTCTCCCATACACTAATGTAAGATATATGAGCTTCCAAAATCCAAACTCCATAATGTGCAGGGTGAAAAAGTTCGATTCAAACTATTAAAAACACAGAGAAGATAATAACAATATATTTTACCTCACTGTAATAATCAGCTCCGTAATTATCATCCTCCGATGTTTCCCCGGTGATCAATCCCACATCCATATCACCACATAAACCTAATAAATGTAAAAGGCCGCAAAAAACAAGGTTAATAATGCCCCCAGAACAGCAGAATCTTAAACACAAACAGAAAGAAACGGAAATGGTGAACGTTTGTATAACTTTTAGGTTTAAAAAACAACTCTGCTAGATGATCAAGACTAGTTTTAATACCAATTAAGTGATTGATCTTGAGTTTCAAAACAGTAGTTGGAAGACTTGAGCAAAAAAATTGATGACTTGATTGATTTTGTTACACGAAAAGGTAAGAAAATCAGGAATTCATCAGCTAGGGATTCAAAAATAAATAAATAAATATATTTTTATATAATGCATATGCCGTGTTTGGTTGGATGTTAACGATGAATTTGGGAAATTGGGATTTCCGTGCAACACAAATTTTTGACAAAGTTGTGTGATGCATGAAACAGGTTTTTATTACAAATAAATTATATTTTCTCCGTCTAATTTTGTAATATTTATTTTTTAAATATTTTTTTAATGAATATTAATTAATTTCTATATAATTTAAATATGTTTTTTTTGTTTGAAGTTGTATAATGTAAATATGTTGAGGAGTATAAATATATGAAATATTGTGGATCCACCTCTAAATAAAGTTATTGTTTATAAATAAAATGAATAATAGTAGTAATTATTTGGTGTTCGGAAGGTAAGAAGATTTATCGGTATCTGAGTTTATATGGTCGGGTGTTTGAAAGTGGAGGAATAATGTCACTTTCGAGAACGGAATTTGGGACGAGGGGAAAGTAGTAGATGAAATTAGAGAAAGACTTTGGACTTGTGTTTTGCCAAGAAACATGATTAAGCACATACACCTTTTAGATCCGCTGCTACCGGTATTAATTATTTGGTACATCTTGTGCCACTTTTTTAGGTTTAATGGAATTCTTTAAAAAATAAAAAAGTTTTTTCGAAGTGTTAATAAGTGGAAAATTTATTATGGATTTTTTTTTATTATTGAAAAATATTAATTTTTGTTATTGAAAAAGTGTAAATCTTATTATTGAAAAATATTAAATTTGTTTATACAAAAATATTATTCTTATTGAAAAGTGGTAAATTGTTATTGTGTAACTCTCTTATTATTAAAAGGGGGAATATTTATTACCGAAAAATAATTTTTTTATTATTGAAAGGTATTGAATTTTTTTTAATGAAAAATGTTATTTTTATTATTAAAAAATTGAAAATTTATTACTGAAAAATAGTACTCTGTGTGGTATTTAATTATTGAAAAGTGCTATTAAATTTTTTAACTGAAAAATGTTTTTCTTATTATTGAAAATTGAAGATTTATTACTGAAAAGTAATTTTTTTTATTATTAAAAAGTATTATTCTTATTATTAAAAAATGTAAGATTTATTACTGAAAAGTTTAAAGATGTTTATACGGGCTAGACTAAACGGACCGACCCAATTAACCCAAAAAAATGCAGGGTCAGGGTCAGTGACGGAGCCAGGAATTTTAGATTGGGGGGCCCGATTTACATTACTAAAAAAATAAAATAATATTATGTCTAATTCATTATAAACTTTAAAATATCTCATTTCATTAATTTAAATTTAACGATTTTTGTTATGTTTTGAAGAAAATTAATTTTGATTATTCCGACTCGTAGGTGAAATAATGTTACAATTTAATGTGCAATCCCGCTGAGATATTAATCATTATTAGAAAAATGTATAACTTAAAATATATTTTCTCAGTGGGTCAAATAAATGAGGAGTATTTTCGTGATTTAGTGAAGTATAAAAGAAATTTATTGAGGTGTTAAAAAGAATTTAGTGAGATGTAGGGAAGAATGTGGTTTAAAATGAGTGACAATTTTAAAATAAAATGATGTAGTGAAAATATTAATTTTGTAGATTATTTACATATTATGAGTGTACAAATAATCTTGGAACGTCTCAAATAAATAAATAAAGTATACAAATAACTATAAAACGGAAGAAATATATAAAAAAAAAAAAAAATGGTGGGGGGCCCATTGCCCCCGCTGGGCCCTACGTGGCTCCGTCCTTGGTCAGGGTTCATAAATCGTAGACCCGCTTAAATTTGAGTTCTTTTGACCCGGATTGCCCCCAGCTCAGGATGCTACCATGTTTTATATTTTTTATATAATAGACAATTTATTTATGTTTTGGGTCATTTGGTTCATGGCTATTAAATAATACTATAATTTTACTACGTTTATCGTTCAAGTGTTCAAAACTCCAAGCCTAATCTATCTGTAGAATTACGGTCAGTCCGATCGACATCTCTATAAAAGTGAAAAATTTATAATTGAAAAGTTATTTTTTATTATTGAAAAGTAGTAAATTAGGTTACAAGGCTGGAACTCAATCAACTCAATCCTTATTAACGGTATGTTTTGTTAAAATGTTAGTTAAGAGAACAACTCTTTTGAATTTTAGTTTCTAAGTTTTAACAAATTATCATGGATATATTAAGGTCAAATTTCCTTGTCAATCAATCAATTGAGCCAAGTTTCTAGAACCCTACTCATAATAATTTGGAGTACTCCCGTTCTAGAGTCTGACTAATCAACATTTGATGTCAACACCATTCTAATTTAATTGAATTTTAATTTTTACATTAGAATCAATATGAATTATAGTTCAATTACACTATATTAATGAATGTGCACAAGAGTCACTCATTTTTTTTTAACTGTTACTATTAAATTGTGTGTATTTATGGACAACAATCAACTACATATGCACAACCCTCAATAAAAAAAAAAAGTTCACGTGAATTTTAGTTCACTTTACTCTATTTTTTTTTAATTAATAAAAGACAAAGTTTTGTATGACAATTTTACCGTAAAATGATTTATATTTTATTAGTATTTTAAAATGATATTAATTATTTTATTAAATTATCGAGTCCAGACCACTTTACAAATATTAGTTATTTATACTTATAAAATAAAATAAAAATTGATTGAAGTTCTTGCATATAAGAAATGATATTTTTGTAAGGTTTTGTGATACTTAAGTTTTTCTGTCCAACAAAAGTTTGTCAAGTTACACTACCTAAATTGTATAATACAATTAAATCACAATTTTAACTTGTTCTAATATGTTGAGTTAAAAATTCAATTGAATAATTATGAAAAATCATATTTTCAATTAATTGTCAAAATATTTTTAGAAAAATAATCACTTCATCCCACGAAAGTTAGTATACTTTTTTTTTTGTCTCCCCATAAAAGTTTGCACACCTAAAAAAAAATTCCATCCATAAACTATATTCTCACAATTAATATTCATATATTTATAAAAAAATATCATTACTTTTAAATACAATCATATCTCAATTCCATCAACTTATTTATTTTATACATTAAACTTGTGCCCAAAGTTGGTCAAACTTTTGTGAGATAACTTTTCTTTCTGGAAAGTAATTATAGAGTATTATATTACTAATCATACGATGCAAATATATATATATATATATATATATATATATATTAAATTACAATAAATTATACTGGTAGTGATAGAAAATGTTGTTCGATTTTTCAATTCCACATTTTGTGTTTTGCTATATTTTATTCTACTGAATTTTTAACACGTATTGCCCTCAATATTATAGGATGCTGATATTATTTAACATGACACATATCAATCATTTATATAGTAAAATAAAGTAAATATTTTTATGTACCAGTTGCATGTATGTATGTACACTTGATTCCATTTTTTTGAATGAATGAGTTATGACAAATACAAGAGTACAACCCGTAAAATAAAATATGAAATACAAAAATTGAAACATTCAATCTCATTAGGAGTAATGAGATCATATATATCAATAATATCATCAAAGTCGTGGAGACGGGTCAAGTTTGGCTACAATGTCGTATCACAATTTTGCTAATTAATAAACGATATTTCCAGTCTCCTTCATTTGACCACTTTTAGACTTTTCAAATTCATCTCTCAAACACTCGCACTATATAAATCTCCAATTTATTTTTCCACAATCATTCAATTAGTTGCAATCTTCAATCACTTCACAAAGTTCAAAATATTCCAAATTTCTCAATTTCATTCCATCAAAATCAATTTCTTCAACCATAAAAACTATCAATGAGTCGTCGTGCAGCAATGCAAGTATCGAGGCTGCTCGTTGGGCAGACTCGAACGAGACTATTCTCCACTGCATTTTTTAAGGATATCGCGACGAGCACTAGTGGTGCTTCCAAAATCCCGAGATCAACATTTACAAGTTACGGGATCGTTAGGGCAACTCCAATTTGGTATTGGAGTAGCATGGCTTCCGACGTCGCAAAGGAAGAAAAGACGGTGAAGGCGACACCAAAATTGTACTCCGACGATCAAGAGAATGCGAATGATCAAGGTGACAAGACTGTTGTGAGTTATTGGGGTGTGGCTCCGCCAAAGATACGCAAGGCAGATGGCTCACCGTGGCGGTGGAACTCTTTTCGGGTATGTCTCATATATATATATATAAGTTTGGAAAAAAAAAAAATTGTAATTAAAATTTTGTTCTTGATCAAATAATCAAATATAATTTTTATTTAATTAGCCATGGGAGACGTACAAATCAGACACTTCAATTGACGTGACGAAGCATCATGAGGCTAATACGTTCATGGACAAATTTGCTTATTCGACTGTACAACTTCTCAAATACCCTACATACTTGTTCTTTCAGGTAACTTAATTTTTTCATTCACTCAAATTACTCGGTCTTTATTTCATTTTATCGAGAGTTACATTTGTATGCATATGCATTTGAATTATAATTATAATTTGATTTTAATGCAACAGATCAAAATTTCAATTTGACAAATCATTTAAATTTTAAAATTCAATTGCACGTGAGGCATAATATTTTGTATTTCATTTTTCTCACTATTATGCCTATTTCATTTTTAAAAATAATATTATTTACATTATTTTATTCCTCCATGGTATTCTTATTTATTTACTTAAAACTAATTAATAACTATTAAAATTTGAACTATTACTACTATTATATGCTTTTGCCCTAATATTTTATTTAAATTAATTTTTATTGGAGTATGAATTTTACAAATGTGTTGCAAAAGTGCAATTAAAAAAATGTCCTCTGTTTTCTTAAAAAAAATAAATAAAAAAAATCCTCTGTTTGAACAAATGAATAACGAGAAAGCGGTGCATTTCAGAGGCGTCACATGTGTCACGCGATGCTGCTAGAGACGGTTGCGGCGGTGCCGGGGATGGTGGGCGGAATGCTGCTCCACTGCAAATCGCTGCGGCGGTTCGAGCACAGCGGCGGCTGGATCAAAGCGCTGCTGGAAGAAGCAGAGAACGAGCGGATGCATCTCATGACATTCTTAGAAATATCGCAGCCTCAATGGTACGAAAGAGCCATAGTTTTCGCAGTACAGGGCGTATTCTTCAACGCCTATTTCGCCGCCTATTTGATTTCCCCAAAACTTGCTCATCGGATTGTCGGATACCTAGAAGAAGAGGCGGTCAATTCTTACACCGAATTTCTGATTGATTTGGAGAAAGGACTCGTTGAGAATACGCCGGCGCCGGCCATCGCCATCGATTACTGGCGACTGCCGCCGAATTCGACGCTCAAAGATGTCGTCACCGTCATCAGAGCCGACGAGGCGCACCACCGTGATCTTAATCACTTTGCATCGGTAAGTAACCAACTTACTTTCCCCTTTATTTTTATTCCTTTCTAGTTTCACTTATGCTTTGTTTTTGACAATTTCTGAGAGAATTAGTTCGTAGAATCAGTTTTTAACTTAAATAAAGATTAAAAAAAAAAGTGATTAAATAATAGATATACTAGTTTCGTGATTGATAGAAAAGCTAAAATATAAAGTAAAGTGTAGGAATAAAAAATTAAAAGTATTATAGACGGACAAATCAAATGGTAAAATGAAAAACTTTTATAAGTGAATGGAGAGAGTATTGTTTATTTACAAATAAAGTGGAAAAAATACCTACACAATTTATATGAACAGTAAAAAAGAAAACATGCACATTTTATGTAGACGGAGTGAATATTAATGTTTTTCGTTTTAATTATATAGTACTCCATATTAGGGAATTAATATGGATGAATTGATTTCACCCATTTCTATAAGTTAGGATTTTTAAATGAGACGAAATTTTTTCATGTAGTATAAATTCTAACTTTTAAATGAAATAAATTATTGATTTTTTTTTAAGAAAATAAATATAAAAGTTGATAATTTTGCAGGACATTCAATGCCAAGGGCATGAGCTGAAGGAATATCCAGCTCCGTTGGGATACCACTGAAGAGGCTACACCAATTTATTCAACTCATTTTCAACCCAGTTATTTGTCATATACTCCATTAATTATTTAAATTTGTTGATGTTTGTTTACAATAAAATTGTACTTGTAATTATTGAGATTTGTAAGCTATTACGACGGTGAAAATATATTTATAACTTTTTCCTTTATTTAAGAGAGAATAAAAAATTTGTAGATCTTTTGCAGCTCATAGCAGATAAACAGATCTTTCAAAAAAAATAAAAAATTGTGCAAAAGGCTAACAAAAAATTTTGTTCCAAATTTGTGTTACTATAAAGGGAAAATATCACTTTTGAAACTTTACCACTTTTCACATTTGGTCACTCACATTTAATCACTATCAAAATTTATCACTCACTTATTATTTTCTATCAATTTTGATGTTGCTGTTAGTTAATCCGTCATATACTAACGGAGAAAATGTTTTGAGCGTCAACTTTTATTTTTCCTCTTTTAATTCCTTAACCCTAAACTCCCAAACCACAATAGAGTGATTTTGAGTTTGTACTAAGAGGTGAAGATGTTTAAAAGGAACCAGAATGCTTCTACACCCCATATTTCTTATTTCAATTTCAGCCATTGAGTATCTCAGCCAATCAATGTGAAAAATACCCATTGGAGAATCTCAGCCAATTAGTGTGAAAAATACTCCAACAAGTAATACTCAAGTAAAGAAACAAAAATTACCAGTATATACAATATGTATTTCTTATTTTAATTTAATATTTAAGTTTTTTGTATCACTAAATTATGTTATTATATTTATCTATTGTAATAGTAATAGGTCAGAAGGAATTCTCATGCATCTTCTAGAACATGGGGTGATTCATCAACTAACCCTTCCCAAGAGTAGCTCATATAACTCAATAATTATGATTTGTTGTTGGTTTACTTTTCATTTTACAGGGTAACTAGGAAATGGGAAACAAACCCTTCCCAAGAGTAGCTCATATAACTCAATTATGATTTATTATCATCTCATTGTTGTTGTTGGTTTACTTTTCATTTTACAGGGTAAGTAGGAAATGGGAAACGCAGTACGTGGTAGGAAAAGAAAAAATCACAATGAAACAGTGTGTCTTGGCTTACAATGTCATTTTATAATTACTGTTGTTAGGAGATTAATTTCTTATCTTATAGGTTGTTCAATAATCAAGAGTACACAATCCAATTATTGTGAAAGGAGAAGTGAATTAAATCACTATGTCAAATCTAGCTACTTACATGAGAAAGAGTGTCAGTGGTTCATCAAAATGACCAAAACAAGGAAAATACCAAAGGAAAAACAAGTGAGAGTGATGGCGAGCCAAATTAGTCAGATTGTGGTGGTCATGTACTAGTTATGTACTCATTTTTTATAATTATGGTGTGTAGTTAGATGGTTTATAATTATTGTATTCACTGTTGTTGAAAATTATTCCAGACTTGCTTTTGTACTCTGTTTTTTAAAGATTTTTTTGAATAATATTTCAATTACTGGTTTTCATATTAAATTTGTATAATAATTGAGAATATAAACTTATTTCAAAATAGTTAATTATTAGAATTCATTTCCCCATTTATAATTGATAATCTATTATTAACCCCACACACCAGTAATATTAATTGAAGATAAATTCGTAAAATTTAAAAAAAAAATGGGTTTGGGGGTTTAGAATTTAGAAATTAAAGGAGGGAAAATAAAAGTGTGCCCTCAAAACCTTTTCTCCGTTAGTCAATAACGGATTCACTAACAGCAGCATCAAAATTGATAAAAAAGAAAAAGTGAGTGACCAATTTTGATAGTGATATGTGGGTGACCAAATGTGAAAAGTGGTAAAGTTCAATGACCAAAAGTGATATTTTCCCTGTAATAACAAATACTTCCTCCGTCCACCAAAAATATGTTCATTTCTTTTTTTGGGTCCACAAAAAACGTGCCTATTCTATTTAAATAGTTAACTTTTGAATATTTTTTACTTAACTAACAAGATTGAGTATCTACCAAATATATTTTTTACTCATTATATTAAATATATTATTTATAATTAAAATATAATTTTTTAAAAAACATATATAAAAAAAGTGAGCACACTTTTGGTGGATAGAGGGAGTAAGTGTTACTGTAAATACAAATAACATATAATTGACTTTTTACATGAAATATTAATACATTTAATTTAAGAAAGGGGCAAAAACTCGCAAATCTTTTGCGAGTCATATCAAATCAAACAGATTTTAAAAAAAAATCACGCAAAAAGCAATAAAAAAAACTTATTTCAGATCTGTGTTATTATAAACACAATTATATGTTATTGTACATACAAATATGTGTATTTATTTTATTATATATGTGCATGTATTTATTATTGGAAATTAGATCTATCATCGCCAACCCTAGCTACTCAAACATCTTAATTAGGGTTTGGTGCTCCTTGCAAACAAATTAAATTGGAAGCCGAAAAAATGTACAAATTATTGACCTACTTCTACTTGGTAGTCAATTAAGTTGGCCGATGGGAAAAAAAATTCCATGCCAGGTCCTGCATCATCAATCCATATTTTCTTTAATTACATGTAGTGAAACATAAACAATGGAAGCTGCCTCACAACCACCCCCTTTTTGATAGAAAAAGTATCAAATGGTTAGTGTTTACAGATAGGAGACCCATGCACACCCGGTCCTAACTTGCTTGAAAATCTTGCGGGCAGTGGCGGATCCAGAATTTCAAATTTGGGGGTACGAAAAATATTAAGTCATACGGTTCGAGAAAACTAAAAAAAAAATTACGTAACCTTCAAATAAAAAAAATTACACTTAAGGTGAATTAAATGATGGGGTTAAAGAAGACTCCCTATCCATTGAGACTCATCTATTTGGAAAAGTGCAATGAGCTTCTTGAGATTTCATTCCCTTGAACATAAATTCTTGAAGATCGAATTATTTTTTCGTTGTCTTAAGCTTCTTTAATATAAGTTTATCTTTCGTCATTTTTTTAGTTGAATTAGATAGTGAGTTGAAAATAATTAATTTAGTATAATGTAGCAAATGAGTAATTATAATACAAACTCTAATTGTTAATTCATAACTTATTTCTAATTGAATTAGATAGTAAAATTATTGTTATTATTATATAAACTCTAATTCATAACTTATAAATAATAATAGACCAAAATAAATTTATTCATAAATTAAACACAATAATCAAATTAAATAATAATTACTTCATAAATATAAAATATGCGTACGTGTATAGACTAAGTGTCAAGTGCATTTTATAATTCAGAGCAGAATGGAGAAAGTTATGAATTAATAATTAGAGAAATGGTTGCGAGTTCAGAGCAGAATGGAGAAAGTGTAATATTCGTACTTGTATAGACTAAGTGTCAAGTGCATTTTATAGTTACAAACTTTTTTTTGGACCTTTTAATTGTGGGGATGCAGATTGGGTGGGCCCATACAATTTTTTTTTTAGTCTTAAATATAAAATTAAAAAAAAAAAAAAAAAAACTCAATTTGGGGGTACAGCTGTACCCCCAAATTCTACTCTCCCTCCGCCCCTGCTTGCGGGTTGCCTCATAACTGAAAGTTCTGCCCAATAATAATCATGACGACATATGTTAAAAATTTAGGTAGTCCGTGAAGTATAAAAGATGACATAGAGAAATGAATTTGAACCACCTCACAAACCACCCCTTTTTTTGATAGAAAAAAGTATCAAATAGTTGGTGTTCACGGATAAGAGATCCATGCACACCCCATCCCGACTTGCTTGAAAATCTTGTGGGTTGTCCCGACTCCCCATAATTGAAAAGTGCAATACAATTCGAATATGCATGGAATACCATAGTCGTTCAATAAGTGAGGTGATTACTTAAATGAATTCATTAATTAATATTCTTACTCACTTGCCAATTACCTCGCGCGATTTGGTATTTTCTAAGAAATCGACTAATTAATTAGTCTCCTCAATCTCAATAGAGTATCTATTTTAGGGCAAGTTTGGTGTGACTCTCGTCTCACAAAATATGTTATATGCAACAAAGAAAATAATGCCACATTTCAGCAAAAAAAAAAAAGACACTTTAAAAAAAGTACTCCTATCACTTTTCAAAACAATATATAGAAAAAATTAATGAACAAATAATGAGTGATACTTATTTTTTATTTTCAAAATGATACAGTAGCGCGTATTTTTTTATTAATTTTTTTATGTTTCACACACAAAATTTTATTTTTGTTCTTTGTTAGACGTACTTGGCACAAAAATGAAACTACGCACGTACGTACTAAGTGCTGAATTATGCACAATAATTTCAGTAGTACGTATAACTGTTTAGGCGTCACAATAGCAATATAACGGCCTAGCTATATATGTTGTGCACTTTTATCATGTATAAAAATACTAAACATCGTATATATACTAATAATATACTTCTTCCGTCCTCTAAAAGTTGTCAATTTACTTTTTACACATTGATTAAGTTGAAATATAGTATTTTATGTATAATGGATTGTTGAGGAAGAGAAAATAGAAAAAAAAATATAGAGAGAGTGATAAAAAAAAGAAAAAGTAAAGATAGATAATAGAGATAGATAGTGAGTGTTAAAAAAAAAAAAGGTAACTTTCGATTGGAACATAAAAAATAATAAAATTGGTAACTTTTGGGAATATATGGAAAGAAATATTATAAGACAAAAATCCTTTTATATAAAAGAAACCGATTACATCACTTCGGGCAGACTTTTATGCAAATTTTCATGGTGCGAATCATATATAATAATCCAATTTCTAATTGGATCAAAATAGATTGAGTTTGGTTGAGTAACGTGAATTGATTCACACGGATCTTAGATCCATACAAATCTACACAAAATTGTATGTGCTCAACTTCAAATCAACTACCAATCTTTGAGGTTAATTTGTACACTAATAATTAATTAGTTACATATATGCATGAATTAAATTAAACTATATGTTCATGAAGAGCCTGAAAAATGATAAGAGAAGAAGAGGATTATGGCGATCATCACGGTGGCCCAATGGCGTCCCTCGTCGGCCAAAAGCCAGTGCAGGACGAAGAATCCGAGGGCCAAGGCGCATCCCCAGGCGAGTTCATCCTCGTTGCATTTGAACGAGGGCGAGCAAACACTTACCAAGTAGACGATCAATATGAGCATAAGAGGGCCGAGGAGCGTTGTTGTGACCGTATAAGTAATGAGAAGTAGAGCGAGAGGCAATAAGATCGTATGAGTGGTCGAATAGATAGCGAGGAGCACCACAAAAGGAATGAGAATAATGAAAGTGAATACTGCATTCTCTGCCTCAGAGACGAGGGGGAGGTTGAGAGAGGCGGGGAAGGAGTTTCCGCGGAGGAGGAGGCCAAGCGCCACCACTAGAAGGAGAGGGATTAAGGGAGATGGGCCTTTGGCCATGTTAGTTTAATTAGGAAACTAAGAGAAAGAAATAAGAATTAGTTATAAATGATCATTTTCATGCAAATAGTGAGTATTAATTAAATAGTAGTAGTGAAAATGAGAGCTCATTTGCAGTTGCTGATTTGGTGAACCAATTTCATAGTTTGGTATGGCTAAAATTCATCCAACATGTAGAGTTAGAAATTGATTTAATGTACAAAAAAAAAAAAAAAAAAGCAAAAAGCGTATGCAGCAATTAAGTTGTGCAAATATATAGTACTATGTGGTAATTAAAAGACAGCCTTAATTACATATCAAAAACCCCACTATTAAAATTGAGTTGCAACTAGGTTGAAAATATCGGTATTGATGGAAATATCGAGACTTTAAAATTGTGGAAATATCGATGAATATATCAATATCGATAATTTTAAAAATTATGCAAATTTAGAAACAAAGTTTTAATACATAAATTTAACAAAATAATTTGAACACATTTATATATATTCGTGATAAATTTATACAAGATATAATATGCAATGTTATTTTATATGATATTTTTCGAAATTTATCGACATTTTCTCAACACTTTCCAATAGTATCTCGATATTTTATCGACATTAGGTTTGATATTGTTATTTTATACCGATATTTATCGTTATTTACAATTGTTTTACAAATATCGTGAAAATATCGATTCTTCTCAACTATCGGTAACTATAAAAATTAATTGGATATATTGAGGATATTTTCATCCCTGCAAGAATATATAACATTCATATATATATATATATTTTTGACAATAACATTCATATATAATAATCAATTTATACAAAATGTTGGTGTTACACTTGCACTTGTACATACAACATAGACACATCCACGTGAGGATGCACATGCTTAAGAAGACCACCTTATAAACGAAACTTATGATGTTACAAGTATAGAATAATGTATTCAATTCATTTATTTCATCGTGTGATTTACAATAATATATACGGATTGAGACAACTATGCACAAGAAAGGAAAGGGTTAACTTACGGCATAATTCTAGGAATACAATTAATGTCTAAATATCTCTTATATGTTTCCGCAAAATTGACGTCCCGTCGGCGACGGAGATTTTGGATCGTAGAGTCTCGAAGCGAAGCCGAGGGAGTGACTTAGTGAGAAGATCCGCAAGTTGGTCAAGGGTGTTGACGTAAGAGACAGACAGAAGCCCCTTGGATGAAAGATCCCGAACGAAGTGTGTGTCAATGACAATATGCTTTAGTCTGGAGTGCTGAATCAGATGGAGAGCTAGACGAGTTTCAGTAATATTGTCACAGAGAAGTCGAGGTCGTTGTCGAAGAGAGAGATGTATATCCTTAAACAATTGCATGACCCAACAAACCTCTGAAGCAGCCGAAGCAAGGGCACGATATTCTGCTTCAATTGAAGATCGAGCGACACCTGTTTGTTTACGTGATCGCCAAGAGATCGGGCTGCTACCAAGGAACAATATATAGGCAGAGGTGGATTTGCCATCTCGAGAGTCACCCCTATAGTCGAAATCAGAATAGGCAGTGAGAGATAGATTAGTGATCGGTCGGAGGAGAAGACCATGATGCAAAGTGCCCTTCAAGTAGCGGAAGAGTCGTTTCACCGCACCCCAATCATTAGGAGTTGGAGAGGACATGGCTTGAGCAAGCCGGTTTACAGTAAATGCAATGTCTGGACGAGTGAAAGATAGATATTGAAGGCCTCCAATAGCACTTCGATACGTTGTAGGATCAACTGAGCCAGTTGAAGAACCCCGTCTATCTGACGAAGGATTCAATAGTGGCTTTGCACCATCCATCTGGAATCGATGGAGAAGATCGACAATATACTTATGTTGAGACAGAAACAACCCCTGTTTGCAACGCGCAACTTCAATGCCCAAAAAGAAGGATAAGTTACCAAGATCCTTAACAACAAAGGATGACTCCAGATGAGCTGTGAGAGAGCGAAGGAGGGACGAGTCGGAGCCCGTAATGATAAGACCGTCAACATAAACAAGCACAATCAACTGAATAGGGCCTTTGGTGTAAGTGAATAAAGAATGATCAACACCCAATTAAGAGAAACCGAAGGCAAGAAGTGTCGAGCTTAATGCATGATACCAAGCAAGAGGCGCTTGACGGGGGCCATATAGCGACTTCTTCAGAAGGCAGACACGAGAGGGATGGAGTGGATCCGTAAACCCAGGTGGTTGCTTCATGTAAACTGGAGTTGAGAGAGTTCCATGAAGAAACGCGTTGCTTACATCTAGTTGACGATCGAAGAGGCCATTGGCGAGAGAGCCAGGGTTAGAACAGTTCAGATGGTGACCGGTTTAATCACAGGGCTAAATGTGTCATGATAGTCAACACCGGGTCGCTGGTGAAAGCCTTTTGCAACAAGGCGAGCCTTAAACTTGTCGATAGTGCCATCAGGTATTCGTTTTATCCGGAAGACCCACTTACAACCAATAATGTTGGCTTGAGAAGGAGGAGTAACAAGATCCCAAGTACCATGACGCTGAAGAGCCGTAAACTCATCAGACATGGCTGCTCGCCAACGGGGATCCGCAAGGGCGGCGAACTCCGTAGTAGGTTCCGTGTATGCAGGAAGTGATGCTTAGTGGTAGAGTGAAGTTGCTTAGGGCGAAATATATTGTTTTGACTTCTCGTGCGCATGGCATGAGTACGAGTAGGTGGTGGGGCAGGTTGATCTTCCTCCAGAGGAGCTGGAACAGGAGCATTAGATTGATGGATGGTAACAGGGCCAGGAGAGTGATCGACTGGAGCAATAAATAGGCGACCCGGGGTATCAGTGTCTTGCACGTTTTGTGGAAGAGAAGCCCAGAACCTCGTCTCATCAAACTTAACATGGCGAGATAAGTATAAGCGTCCTGAAGAAGGATCAAGGCATCGATAAGCACTTTGTGACGTAGAATATCCAACGAAGATGCACGGCTTTGAAGGATAGGATAATTTTCCCGGAAAATAAGGACGGAGCCATGGGAAACACACACAACCAAACATTTGTAGCTTGAGATAATTAAGAAGTGGTGTCGGAATGCGGTTAATTAAATAAACTGTTGTCTGCACCGCAAAGGACCAAAATTGAAATGGGAGACCAACATGATGAAGTAGGGCCCGAGTTACCTCAAGAATGTGCCTGTTGCGTCGTTCAGAAATGTCATTTTGTTGTGAGGTATGCGGTGCCGTTGTGAGCCAAGAGATACCATGTGATGCAAAGTAAGGCCGAAGTGCCAAAAATTCTCCTCCATTATCCGAATAAAAGTGGCGTATGGGCGTATTAAATTGTTTTCGGCCATTAGTTTAAACTGATGTACAACAGACTGAACCTGTGACTTGGCTGCAAGAGGAAAAATCCAGTAGTAACGACTAAATAGATCTACCAATAATAGAAAATAACGACTCCCATCATGGGCTACACAAGATGCAGGGCCCCAAACATCAGCATAAACATAGTCCAACGGACAAGTAGCAACAAAAGTAGATTCATTAAAAGACATTCTGTGAGACTTGCACACATCGCAAGACACACAATTCAAACGTAAAGTAGCATATGTTCTCAAAATAGGTAAATTAAACTCTTTAATAATATTCGAACAACGAGTGTGGGACGGATGGCCCAAACGAGCATGCCAATTATCACTTGAAGTCCGAACACCAAGAGTATCAAAATGAGACGGTAACTGGAGATAGTATGAGGGTAGTTTAATGTGATAGACTCCATCTTCACATTTTCCCCGAGCTAGAGGATCCCCCGTGGAACGATCCTTAATAACAAAATGATACGAAAAAAAATCCATGGAGACATCATTATCTTTAGTGAATTGGTGCACAGATAATAGATTATGCTTCGCCTCAAGCACACAAAGTACATTATTTAGAACAAAATTACGAGAGGGAAACTGTAAATGAGATGTACACGTGTGAGAAATAGGGAGACCCGACCCATCCGCAATCTGGATTTCATCAGTACCGTCGTATTCAGAGTGGATGCACATTTGAGATAAATCATTTGTTAAGCTGTGAGATGCGCCAGAATCAACCAACCACCCTCCGGGAGACGAGAGTGTGGTCGGCGACCTGGCCATATTTGCAGAAGCATTCAACCAACGACCAGTGGATGCTATGTGACCCTTATATCCACACCACTGGCAAATAACATGAGAATAATCGGCAGTATCACTCGGACCGCGCCCACGGCCAGAGTTGCCACGAGTGTTTTGTGCGTTGTCCGATCGGTGAGCACCACGGTTGCTTGTCCACTGTCCACGACCGGTAGCAGAGTGGGTTGGAGCGCGACGGTTGATCAACGAACCACGGTGATTGGATGGACCTTTTCACACACTATTAGCAGTTGCTAATTCGGGTGGAATTTAAACATTTTTGATGCACATGTGAAGCTAATTTTGATGTTGATTTCATTGATTTATGGGTTGAATATGATGGTTTTGGTCAAAATAAGAGAAAAGTAGTGTTTTGTCGATTTTGTAGGAAAAACGAAGGATTTTGGGAGAAAAAGACCTACCAAAATTCACTGTACCAAAACGAGGAGTGCACCATTGGATCCGGCTCGAAAAACGGAGTGGAATAGCAAAAAGAATCAAGTCGATTGGAGGTCGGAAGCAAAAGTTATGCACGAAACAAGTTCGAAGTGCAACTTGGCCGAGTGGACAAAATCGGCCGAGTAAGAAGCAAGGCCTGAGACCTCAATGAGCAGTAGCTCGGCCGAGTTGGAGGGGAAAATTTTGAAAAGCACCTCGGCCGAGTGCACAGAATCGGCCGAGCTAGAGCGATGGACTGAGACTGCCTTAGCCAGCAACTTGGCCGAGCTACTCAACTCGGCAGAGCAAGAAGAAAAATTCAATCGGCCGAGCTCGAGTATTGGCATGCGACCTTGAAGAGCCGCAACTCGGCCGAGTGAGACAACTCGGCCGAGCTAGAGAGTTAGCCCCTGAAAAACAATTTTGCAATCCATCCCAACTCGGCCGAGTCACCCCTGTTCTCGGCGGTTTTTGTGCATTTTCACCATTTTCAAGGGACCAAAGTGCAATTTTCAACCCCAAGTCCTACTCCAACACTATAAGGGGGTGTTTCTTTTGGGCTTTGAGTGGTTTTAAAAACCAGATTTTTGAAATCCTGGTTTTTGAAATCCCGATGAATAGTAATATGGGTGTTTCTTTTGGGTTTTGGAATAGTGAAGGATTTAACTTTATGTCAAATCAAGTTGTAAGATTGAATGAATTTGTATTATTATATTATTGTTTGATGAGATTATAATGATTGATTAAGTGTGTAATGATTAAATGTATTATATTATTGTATTATTATATTATTATAGTATTATTATATTATTGTTGAGAAAGAATATAATGATTGAAGTAATATTATATAGATATAACTTTATGTCAAATCAATATGTTTGATAGGGGTGGTTTTGAGTGGATTTTGAAAACCGGTTTTTAAATCCCGAAGTAACACGGGTTTTGGATCTTGAAATCCAAAACCTGGTTTTTAAAACCAAAAGTAAACATGCCCTAAATACCTCCATTCTTGAATTCAAACATACCTTACCCCTTTCACAAGAACTCTTACACATACAAACACACTCTTGGAGGTAATCATCATCCATTTCTTCAATTCTCCACCAAATCTAGCAAGGAAGGAGTCAATAGCTTTGTAATTCAATTACCCACCATCCATTAGACTAAGCTTTCTCATTCTCTCTCTTTTTATTTGCTTATTTCATTAGTTAGTGTTAGTTTGATTATTTTGGTTGTTGGCTAGAACACTTTTGGTTCTAGGGCCTTGTAAATACTTTTGATGAAGTTTATGAATTAATACTTTGCTTATTTGGTGTTTGTGTGGCTTAATTCTATTTGGATGCTTGATTTTCACTTCAAAACATGTCATTAGTGTACACTAGTGATGTGTTAATCTTAGTTAATTGAAATTGGATTGAGAAATCTCTTTTGGATGATTGATTGCAAGCATTTGACCTAGTTTTATTGAGAGATCGAAAGATGATCAATGATTTGGAGGATGTGTGATGATCTTAGGTGTTTAATTGGGTTTTATGATGCAATTTAGGTAGAGATACTAGGTTGTGTTATATTTCTCTTGGGTTAATTGGATTGAAAATACTTTTAACTCATTATTTTGTGATCAATCTTATAGAAAAAACACAACACCACTTGAGTAGATTGTAAATCATAGATGGATTCACTAGTATTGCATGTGTCTTGGAACCTATTTTCTCTTATTTGAGTTTCAATCATATTTCTTTCGTTTTCGTGATTCGCATGAGCATTTGTCGGTCGATTTCCTTATTACTCTTTATTGTCTATTTGTGACACTTTGGTAGATAATTAGGGGTAATTTCATCATTCAAACTTATCGATCACCGTCTATTTAGAACTTAATCGACAAACTATACTTTTACACTACACCTCTCTGTGGGATCGACCTTGTATTTGCCACGCTACGATATACACCGTATACTTTTGGTTGTGTATTTTGGTGTTACATAATACATGAATCAGTTGCAACAAGAGATGCATTGCTTGATTCCAAGGTACGTAAATACTGTTCATGTGCCACCAAAAGGTCATGAAGCTCCTCAAATTTAAATGGTGTTTCACGGGAGCGAATTGCTCCAACAATTTCCCTGTAATTGTGGCCAAGTCCGTTGATGGAGAATAAAGTTAAATCATCATCGGAGACAGGTTCATCAATTAAACTAAGTTCATCAACTTTGGATTTAATTTCCTGTAAATAGGTTGAGATCGATTTGTCCCCGAGAGATACATCCGCAAGGTCAGATTTAATTTGGAATACACGAGACCTTGATTTACCTGCATACATGCGCTCAAGAATGAGCCAAGCGGAAGCAGCCGTAGTTGCAGTAGTGATCATCGGAAGAACATCGACGGCCACCGAACCAAACATTACGGGTAGTATCAACTGATCTTGACGGAACCACGAGCGGTAAGATGGATTTGTGGTTGGAGGGGACGGTTTGCTGCCGTCAATATGGCTGACGAGGTCGAAGCCGTTCAGGACGGCAAGAAGGTTTGCACGCCATGAGGTGTATGTCGAGTGAGTTAGTTTCACGGGAATGTGATGATGCGCCGTGATGGTGACGACAGAGGGCGGCGATGGAGTAGGGGTAGTGGCTGCATTGGCATCTTGAGTGGGTGTGGTTGAGGAGTTTGTAGACATGGTGATCGGTGGTGATGAGAAGAAAAAACGCAGGTGGGAGTGCAGCGGAAGGTGAGGATCGATTGTCTCGTTAGAGTGAGGATACTGATACCATATAGAATAATTTATTCCAATTGATTTCTTTTATTGTGTGATTTACAATAATATATACAGTCAACTATGCACAATAAAAGAATGCACAATAAAAGAAAGGGCTAACTGACTACATAATTGTAGGAATACAATTAATACACTTAATGCCTAAATATCTCTTATAACAAGTACATATATTTTTACACAATCCGTAATATTTTCATCATATTTTTTCACTTTATAAATTCTAGTTAAATGTATTTCTTCAGAACTCAATTAATCAAAATAATCACTACACATTTGGCAAATTCAATTTTAATTTTTCTTAAGTCGTTAAATTAAAGAATAAAATATAAGTTGGTAGGGGCTGAAAGATTATGTTTTTCTTTCTTTCATAAATGACTGAGTTTGAAGGTTCCTTCCAAGTTGGGATAGTGTTATGTGAAATATTTTATACATGCATTCCATCTCAATTAAACCAAGTCAAAACTCTAAACCCATTTAGCTTAAAAGTTAAATTAAAATAATTTAAAAAAATTCGCGGGTCATAAGTCTGAATTCAAGTTGCCCAAAAAATTCACGGATAGCAAATAAATGATTTACTACATGACCAAAATATCGTTACTACAAGGTCGAAAAATTACCACTACAAGGCCAAAAATTTAATAGTACATGTCAAAACATTCTGATAAATTCACCCAAAAAATTAACTGTCCAGAATATTTTTGAACATGTAGTAATACACTTTTAACCTTGTAGTGATAAAATTTTAGTCTTGCAGTAACATTGTTTTAGTCATGTAGTAGCCGAATAAATCAGAATTATTTTAATTTTGCTTAAAAAATTAAGAGTCCAAATTTTTTTTGGACTTGCAGTAATACATTTTTGGTCTGGTAGTGACAAAATTTAGATCTTGTAGTAACATAGTTTTGATCATGTAGTAAAATAATATTTGATAGCGAAAATAAATATTCTAATTAAGGTTGACCCGCTTTGACCTTTGTTTCCGAATTCTTTAATTCTATAGGGTTGAATAAAAATTTGATTTACCTTTTGTTTTGATATAATTGCTATGCTTAGTGTGTGACTCGTTGGTTTTTTTTATGGGGTTGGGATTAAAAAAAGACCGGCCCAGTAGTATGAAAACCAACCCATCGCTTCATATTATCTGGATCTAAAGAACCTGTCAAGATATGACAAAGACCCACAAATTTAAATTTAATTTACATTAATTGATCAATATTGCATATACGTTTTTGCCCCCACATTTTTTTTAAGGGATGTGCTTAATAAAATAAAGGTAAAGTCTAGTATGCACTCGAGTGCATGCTGTGCACCCTAGTCCATGTGCACTTTTCAGTTTACTGACTTACACTTTTTGGTAAATGGTGTTGCACTTTTCAATTATTAAACTGTATAAGTAATAATTGAAAAGTGTGCACAACATGCACTCGAGTCCATAGCAGACCAACCCTAAAATAAATTACAAGATCTAGAATAGAATGACCCTAGTCAATTTCAGCGAAACATATGGAAGTCATGAATAAAGGAGATAATTTAATTTCATTTATAATGTCCCGAATGAGCCGAAAATAGTGTATGAATTATGTGTTTGAATTGATTATTTTACGATTAATAATTCATTACGTTTTCTATATTTTTGACATATTATTATTTTGTCTTCATATAGATATTAATTTTTTTTTTTTTTATGTAATCAGGTTTAATTGGAACATTTTATAGTATATGGAACGGGTGTGAAGATAGCTGATTGCAAAGAAAGAGGGAGGAGCTCAGTGTTGACAATTTAGTAATGCATAAGAATTACAATTCGCCCTTACAATTCTCGACCAGACCAATTAATTTGGCCCATTAGTTGGACTTTTTTTTAATGGCCATGGTTATACACACACACGATTGTTGAGGACACCCATCCGCTTAGAACACTCATTCTACGATGAGTACGCACTCCGTAAATTCTCCAAAGTACTCCTCCTCGATCTAATAAAATTCCACATAGGAGTGTGTAAAAAAAGATCGGAATTGGACCGGAACCGGACTGACCGATTAGATTTCGATCCGATCCTTCAAATTTATGATTTCGGGTTTCCGATCCAGATCGGAATTATTAAAAAAAAATTATATTTTTTACGTATATTCTTTATACTTTGGGTTGCACTCTTGTGTATCAGTTACATACATGTAACTGGTTCATATTTAATATTTGAATTAATACTATACTGTATTTAAACTAATACTATACTATATTTGAACTAATATTATACTGTAATTAAACTAATACTATACTATATTTAGTATAACTCAGGTGTAAAATTCATTTATTTAAAAAATTGTATTAAATATGAACAAGTTACATGTATGTAACTGGTACACACAAGTAATTGTCTTATACTTTTTTACTAATGTACTTTCACTTATTTTTCAAAATCAAGTAATTGGTGAGGATGTGAGGTAAAATTGTTGAGATCTATTACATTTTTTCAAATACATAATTTAACAAACATATTTAATTTACTTTAACGATCAAAATACCATTAATAATAATGCAAATAAAATTCACATTGACGTAGATTGATTTCAAATGAAAAGTCAACACTTTAATTGTCATACACAAATTCATCAATCTTATTTTGCTTCGGAAAAATATCAATTTTGATCACCCAGTTTTATCTCTTTTCATATTTGGTCACCCACATTTAGTCACTATCAAAATTAGTCACCCAGTTATTATATTGTATCAAAATTGATCACTCTGTTAGTCAAACTGTCTTTGACTAACGGAGAAAAAGTTTTGAGCCGTGAAATTTCTCAAAACCTAATGTTAAAAAATTATCATGCATCCTCTGGAACTAATGAAACAAACGCAGAAGCAATGAAACATGTGCAAAAATTATCAATATTTACATTATATTTATAATAGGTCAGGAGGAATTCTTATGCATTTTCTAGAACGTGATTCAATTGGTTTACTTTTTATTTTATAGATAATTAGAAAATGAGAAACTCATGAGATAGAAATTTATTTCAATTAATTTAAAATTTCCAATTGTTTGACTAACATTTCAAGAAATTTGCAATAATGATCTTAACAGAAAAATATTTAGAATGAAAAATAAGTTTATGAAATTTTCTTGAATGGATAATTTTAAAAAATTCTTTACAATTAATCTTCACCACAAATTATGCTCCAATAATTATAAATAGGGAAATGAATTGAAATAAGTTTATATCTCCAATTATTATACAAGAGTTGCACTCTTGTGTACCAGTTACATGCATGTAACTACTATATCCAATCCAATATATGTAACTATTATATCCAATCCAATAACCCATTACAAATAACACATGACTCATTTATTATATCCAATCAAATAACTCATTACAAATAATAACACATAAATTATTTCTTGGGTCTTTATTTTATTTCAATTAATTTTATTTTTTTAATTTTATCATCAAAAAATAATACTCCATTAATTTTTTAAAATTTTATTTTTTATTTTACTCAATTGATATTTATATTTATCTTTTTAATATTATTTTTTTAATTTATTTTTCTTCCTATTTATCATTTGTGTTTCAAATGATAATTTTTTTAACGTATTTATGTCATAAATAATTATTCTAAAATTTTAAAGTCTAATAAGAAATTTTTAAAATAATATTAATTGTTTTTTTTAAGTATTAAATAGTATAATAATAATTTGTTTTAAAAAATAGAACTCGCACCTCTCTTAGGCAAGTGTTTAATTTTATTGGTACTATTTTACTTTAATTAATTGGTGTATAATTTTCACCTTATACTTTCAAAATTTTACTTCATTCCTTACAAATTTCATTTCGTTTTACATTGTTTAATTTTTTTTTTCATTTGAACTTTCATTTTTTAATCACTTTATTTTTTTTTTTTATGAATATAATTTTTAGTTTATAAATGTTATGTATGATAACAGTTGATAAGTATTATGATATATTATTAGTTAATATGCAGTATTGTACGTATTAGTTCATATACAGTATAATATTAGTTTATACTGGTACAAGTTTTAATTTTTTCGAGTTTTGAGTTCACATATTTTATGGTAATAGTTCAAATATAGTATAGTATTAGTTCACATATTGTATAGTATTAGTTCACATACTCTATGGTACTAGTTCAAATATAGTATAGTATAAATTCAAATATTGTATAGTATTAGTTCATATATTAAATAATATTTTTATACCACATTAATCTCTAGTACTATACAATATATTAACTAGTACTATACCATAGGCGTACTAATACTATATCGTATTTAAACTAATATTTATATTTAACAAAAAATACATAACTTAACACATTTATAATTCCAGGCATACCATGCAAATTAATACATCAATATTAAAAAATTGATATTAACTACCTAGTAAGAAGAACAAAAGTGAGAATGAATCACACTGAACACACAATTCAATTAATAGATACGATCACACTCAATAAACATATGAATGCATCAACATGGCGATGACCCCAAAGAAAATAATAAAGTTGATGCAATATTATGCTGGTTTCTTCCCCAATTCTCCACTCATTTAAGTTTCTAAATATAAATTTTATTTTTCAATTAGATTATGTTATTAATTAGTTTTAAAAAATAATCTACAACCTTAAAAAACTTGTAACAAACCAGATATCATTTTAAAAATAATGAAGACATAACAAAATAATCTTAGTTATTATAAATCAGATTTAAGCTAGAAAGTGAGCATGTCATATTCATACATTTATACCCAAATTAGAAAATAAAATTGAATTTTTATAGTTTAGTTTTTTTTTTTCGATTTATTTTCTAAATTTTGGTTATTTAAAAAAAAAAAAAAACTGGAAATTTTATTTCATAATTTTATTTTTGAGTTTCATATTTTTTTTTAATATTCGTTATGTTTTTATATTTATTTTTTAAAAGTTAAAAAATAGAATAATATTTAACTTCGTGGTGATTCATTGGTGAATCGATAGTCGATATAGTATTTTACATGTATTTTTCTTTTAAAAAATTTGGGGGTGAAATTAATAAAAAAAAAAGGTAAATAACTAATAACCCATATAAATAATTGGATTTAGTTGCATGTATGTAACTTGTACACATAAATGCCTAAAAAATGGAGTGCCTAAAAGAAGGGAGTGTGGACTTAGTAAAAAAGGAGGGTAAATAGCCAGTCACATACATGTAACTGGTACACATAAGTAATTGCCATTATACAAATTCAATATGAAACCAAGAATTGAAAAACAGAGTATAATTGTTACCAAAGTACAAAGTTTTATTCTATCTCTTTGAGTTTCTAATTTCTGGTAAAATAAGAAGTAAACCAACAAAAAAATGAATGAATTCATAATTGAGTTAAATAATTATTAAAAACTTAATGAATTTTTTTTATTACCCAGTATGAGAAATAATTCTCATTATCTATAAAATAATAATTAAACCAACAACATTGAGAAATAATTCTCATTATCTATAAAATAATAATTAAACCAACAACATGATTGAATCATGTTCTAGAAGATGCATCAAAATTCCTTCTGACCTATTATAAATATAATGTAAATATTGGTAATTTTTTCACATGTTTCATTTTTGCTTGTTTCATTAATTCTAGAAGATGCATGAGAATTTTTTAACCTTAGGTTTTGAGAAATTTCACGGCTCAAAATTATTTATCCGTTAGTCAATGACAGTTTGACTAACAGAGTGATCAATTTTGATAGAATATAATAAGTGAGTGATAGTGACTAAATGTGGGTGACCAAATATGAGAAGAGATAAAACTGGGTGACCAAAATTGATATTTTCTCTTTTGCTTCCATAAACTTGAAAAAAAATGCTTAAAAAATAATTAAAAAAAAAAAATCGGTCCAAACCCGGACCGGACCAGAATAATTACGGACCGGTCTCCGGCCCACCCATTTGTATAGATTCCGGTCTCGGTCCAAACCGGTCCCAGTCCGGTTTGGTCCGGTTTCGGACCGGTGCACACCCCTACTTCCACACCCTCCTTATTTTTAAAAAAACCCTATTTTCCCCTTCCATCCCCTCCGCTTCATTGTTCGACCTCCCCTCCCCTGCATCACCGACGTTGCCAACGCTCCCTCCCCTCCCATGTGTCGCTTCTCCCTCCCCTCACACATGCGTCGCCGGCGATGCGTCGAACTCTCGATTTAAAAAAAAAAAAATCGTTGCCCTCGTTTGAAGAAGTCGATCGACGCCGTTTGAAGAAGGCCCGTAAGAAGAAGGTTTTGCATTTTTTTATTTTCCGATCTTGTCAACGATCTATAAGAAATCCGCCCCTTTTTATGGTTTTGCATTTTTTCCACCTCACCCCTTCACCCTAGCCGACGCCTCCCCGCCCCCACCTAATCTATACACATGTAACACCTTTTTTTTTCCTTTTTTCGATTAACTTTTTCGAGTTGTTTGGTTTTCTTTGAAAATGTTTGCCAACATTTTGGTACTTTTTCAAAATTTGTGGCCTATTCGAATTTGTTTTTTGAGATTTAGAGATGTTTTCAATTATTTTTTTTTGATTTTTTTTTAACACTAGTTGATTGAGACCAAAATTCAAAAGTGTGATTGTTTTGTTTTGGGCATGACAGAGGAAGAACACAGGTTTGTTATGAGATTTTTTTTCATGATCTAATTTAAAAAAATGTTTCGTTTTGGATTTTTTTTTTAACACTGATTTTGCTTTATTTGTTTTGTTTTGGATGCTAGAGTTTGTTTATTTTGGGTTTCACCGTTGAAATACATTGTCAGAAGGTTAGTCGGAGACGATGGTAACGGTGGCAGCGTCCTCAGATTAATTACTAGGGTTAGGTGTGACCGTGTGGGTGTACTTGAAAAGTCAATTTATTCAAAAATAAGAAAAGTATAGTTTGGACATTACATACATATCTTAGACTAATTAAGAGTCAAAGTGGGTGTCCTCAACAAAGTTCTGTGTGCGTATAACCGTGACCTTGTTTAGTTGAGCCCATTTCGTGATTTCTATGTAGTAGGGTACAATTTAGGCCCAGGCTATATACCCCTCTAGCTTTGTTAAATATACTCCCCTCCACATTTATTAATTTAATATTTATGTAAAATACTAAATTTACTTTTTTAACAAAATATATTAAGATAGATACACCCTTTAACCCTAATTTCTAACACTAACCCTAATTCCAAAGGAAGCAACCGCCCCACCTCCTCCGACGTTAGAGTTGAGTCTAATTTTTATCCTATATCTTATTAGTTTAGATTTTCTAAAGTCAAGTATGGTTCTATTAGTCTTAATTTTTATCATTTTCCCCCGAGATTTCAATTTCTTAAATCAATTTTTGGGGATTTAATTTTAAGTCCTCTTGACCTAAATTGATGACATTCCTGAGCTCAAATCACTAAGTGACTTTGGATGAACATATACACAATGATCCAAAAACCAATTATTCTCGGAGTTGTGGTACTTAGATTTGAGAAATTGGAGGTAGCAATAGAATTGTTCGGATGAGACGAATAATTTAGTATAATCCACAACCTAAAACCCACAAAAAAATGATCGAAAATTAACCAAGAAGTACTAGAATCGTGATCATACAAGGAGAGTGCACGACACAGAAAATGTTGAATAATTTGTTGTGATACACAAAATGGCACTAAAAGGTACCAAAATGATGGACTCAATGAGAGAGAAAAATACCAATGAAACATGAAAAGTGGAACGGGAGAATGTAACTGGTTTTAAGGATAGGATTGTAATGATATACAAAAGTAAATTAAACTGGACAACTTTGCATATAGTATATTATGCAAAATTACAAATCCTGATTTTTATTATTGTTTTTCATCTTATTTAATTGAAGACGTGCACACATATACTATTAGATCAACCAAGCGATGACACTCAAACACAAACAAATTAAATAGATAGTGAATATGCATTGGCCGGCCGGGTGCATGGCTAGAGTTTTTTCAAGATGACAGGTGCACCGTACTGCGGAGAAATGGTGAAATCAGCGTTGGGGGCGTGAACATACTTTGGCGAAAAGTCGAACGAGAAGTTGCGAAGGATCATCGCTATGAAGAGTTTGATCTCTATCAGAGACAAAGTTTGAGCAATGCAGATACGAGGTCCCCCTCCAAAGGGCAAAAATGCCATTTCGCCTTTCGTAGCTTTTGCCGATCCTTGTGCAAACCTCTCCGGGTTGAATTTCCCGGCATCTTCACCCCATATTTCTTTGTTACGGTGCAGTATCAATGTTGGGCACGTTAACATTGTGTCTTTTGGAATAAAGTAGTCTCCTAACTTTGTGTCTTCATCAACCACTCTAGAGAATTCCATTCCCGATGGGTATAATCGCATCATTTCATTTACAATCATCGTTACCTGCAACCACATCATTAAAAAAAAGTCATTTCTTTTTCTAAATTACTTAGCCAGATAAGCTATAATGATAGAATTCGTGTCAGAACTTACTATCTTGAGCTTGCTGACATCATCGGTGGTGAGTTCGTTTTTGTCGCCAAATACTTGGAGAACCTCTTCTCTAGCTCGATTTTGCCAATCTTGATGTATTGAAAGTGTGATCATTGTCCAACTCAACACATTAGAACTAGTCTCATAACCTCCAAAGAAAAATATTTTGCAATGTGCGATCACTTCCTCGATAATTCGCTTTCGCTCACTCTCCTTTACATATTTTTCCTCGTACAATTCTCCTAGTAATAAATCCAATAAATCCGGAGTATCGTTGTGTTCTCCGCCCTCCCTCCTTTTCAACCTTTCATTAATCATCGAGATAAATGACGTCCGTACAAAATTATCAATTTCTTTTGCTTTTCGATTTTTCTTTGTTGGAAAATACCTATTGACGAAAAAGAAAACATACAATCTAATAAGAGACGGAGATAGTAATAATATAACGGCAATATATATATATATATATTTGATCCGATGATGCACTGCACCATCTTGTGCAATATAATCGTACAATTATATTGTGAATTTGAATCTTCTTTTATACAATATATCGTGTTGCACAATTAAAAAATCGATCTACAAGCCAATCGAATTTGATACATCACCATCTTGTGCAATATAATTGTGTGGTTACATGTGCATCACTGGATTCAAATCCCAAGTTAGTATTATAGTATAGCCCTAACTAGGAGTGTTCAAAAAAAAAAAAAATGGGACCAGAAAAATGACCGGAATCGGACCGACCGGTTAGATTCCGGTCCGGCAAATTTTGGATTCTGGTCTTCCGGTCCGGTCCAAGACCGGAATTTTCCGGTTCGGACCGGAATATTTTTTTATTTTTTTTATTTTAATTTTTTTAACTAAAACACTCTCAATTATTTTTCAAAACCAAGTAATTGGTGAAAATGTGTTGAGATCTATTACATTTTTTGCAAATATATAATTTAACATACATATTTAATTTATTTTAGGGTCAAAAGATCATTAATAATAATATAAATAAAATTCACATTGGCGTAATGAAGAGCAAACACTTTAATTTTCATACACAAATTCATCAATTTTGTTCTTGCTTCCATAAACTTAAAAAAAAAAATCTTGTCCAACCGGTCCAAACCCGGACCGGAATTTACCGGTCCGGACCGAATTAATTACGGTCCGGTCTCCGGTCCGTAAAATTTTAAAATTCCGGTCCCGGTCCGGTTCTGGACCCGTGCACACTCCTAGCCCTAACTATATGTGCTAGGTAACTATATATATATAAAAAAAATTATAAGTCACTTATGTACTAACTAAGTGTATCATGCAATTCAAGTACATTTTTAAACAATATTAAATAGTTTCACTGAATAATTGTATTTGTCTTATGGAATGAATAATACTTACTTTTCTCCTGGTAGAGGGACTGAATATTTAGCTAGTTTGCCCAAATTGGATAGCTCGGAGAGTTTAAAAAATGTCTGCTTGATCTGTTCAGTGTAGGTAGAACTAAACATTAATCGGGCAAGTACTGAGCTCGTGAACACTCCCATATACAATGACACATCAATCTCACACGAGCCCCCATTCTTCGACGTCACCTCTTTCAATTCTTCTATAATGTGTTTTCCACACGCTTGAATCTCAGGCACCATTCTCTGTCATAAATAATACAGTTAGAGCATGTTTGATAGCAAAAACTGATTAGACTAGATCAGAATGATATCTAAACTTCATAGATTTTAAAACATAATCTACCATTAATCTAAGTTATCAATTATACACTATAGCATGGTACAGGTAGTTTATGGAGGTGTTGGGCTCCATAAGAAACTCGTTACCGATTTCATATATATGTCTAGATCATGAGTACCTTTAACTTGTCGACATTAAAAACAGGGTTAAGCTTTAATCTAGCTTTGGCCCATTCATCATCCTCCATGGCAGCAATTCCAGTAGCCACCATTTGACTTATGTGATTAGAGACTTTGTACGACTTATGAAACGTACGATATTTCGTCATCACTTCTCTAATCAGTTCTGTCCCAACTACGAACACCCGCGGCCTTGGCCCCGCCCACATGAACGACATGTTACCTGCATAGTGGATTGTTGAGGTAGAGAGAGCGAGCTAGATATATAGGAAAAAGAAAAAGGTAGAGGTACCGTATTTTTTGATGGAGGCATCGATATTGGGCATGAGACGAGGAATAATATCGTCGTCGAGGCCAAGAGGCGTGGCGAAGGCGTTCTCGTACATACGATCTGTTTCTTTCGTGTCGCCGTAGAACAACTTGTAAGAGCTTCCTTTCATGCCTTGCTTTCTGAACAGCCTCTCAATCCTCTTTGGCTTAATCCACACCCAGTTCACCAATTGCCATATCCACACCACTGCAATTGACACCACTGGAATTAGCACAAATTGCAACATTTTTTAATTCTAGATTTAATTCTTTGATGATTGCAATTCTCCACACCCCCTGGCTCTTATTTATACACAAAATGGTTGGATATTATATATCCTATAAAACGTGTTAAGGGTAAGGTGATAGTAAAATTGGGTAGATTTTAAAGTGAATAAAAGAAGGGTTGCACTCTTATGTATACCCAATTTTAAGGTGAATAAAAGACGGGTTGCACTCTTGTGTACTATACATGTAACTGGTTACTATTTAATATTTAAATTAATACTATATAATATGTAAATTAATATTATACTGTATTTAAACTAATATTATATTTATCATATAACACCTAATTTACCCTCAATTGGCCAATTTTGTTTTTTTTGTTTCATTACTTGTTTTGTTGTTCTCGTGTAGGGTCCACCTCACCCCAATTATAGCAAAAGCCAAAATACAGGCCATTCAATTTAAAGGATCCCCGTGATAACTGATAAGATATTTTAAATTATTGTAGATGCGAATTATGTTGTCAGAATTAAATTATTGTGATTTGGAGTGTTTGTTTAAAAAAAAATAAAAAATTATATGAAATATTTAATACATAAAATATAGATAATTAAAATAATTTGTGGACAAAAATTAATGGGTCAAACTCAAGTCAATGCGGTCAAATTTAATTAAAGTATATTTTTTCGCTTTTAAATATTGTTTTACTATCTGACCAAGGCCAAAAGTGTAATACTACAAAAATATTCTAGACACTTAATTTTTTTGGCGAATTCTTTAGAATATTTTTTGATATATAACCATATATTAGTACACTTTTGATCTTATAGTGATAGTACTTTGGCCTTGTAATAACATTATATTGGTCATATAGTAAAATTATATGTTTGCGACCCGCATTTTTTTTTTAAATGTCTTAATTAGACATATTTTATGTGTGAAATATTTTGCACAAGTGTTTCTCTTTTTTTTTTATTGAAGTTGAATTAAAGTTCATTATTTTTTCAATAAAGATTAAAAAATATAGTATTAAATATAATGTGTAGTGAGTACTTGAGTTAGAAATATAGAAAGAAAAAAAGTAAAAAAAAAATATGTAAGAAAAAGAAAAAATAAGAGATAAAAATGAAAAAAAAAGTAAAGAAACAAAAATATTTTTGACAAATAAGAAAATTTAAACTTTAAATTGAAACGAATATTAAAAAAAATGTAAACCTTACAAAGGATTGGAGTATAATTTTGACATCCGGCGTTATATAATTCACACAAAATAATTATCATACACAAATTTTTTTCGCTGGAATAATTATTTGTTAGATATTATTTTAATGAGTGATGAGACGTAACATTTATTTTAATAAATATTATTTATTTATGAATACACCAACAATCATAATTAATGACAAGTAGGGTACATTTGCAAACTTTATTAGGCCATATTTATTTTGGGATTATGTAAGATAGAAAAAATTCGAATGAGAAAATTTTAGATGAAGAAATCTCGATAAATAATGATTGTGTGTTTATTTTAAAATTTTTGATATGATATAATTTTATATCAAATTAATTATATAAAAATGTATATAAATATTTTTCAAAATAAATATAATTGAATTGAAAAATCTGAATATTAAATGAAATAGAACAAGACGGAAAGGGTAACGTTCCACCTCTCTCAGACCTCTGAATGTATCAGTCCCAAAACAAACATGCCTCAATATCCTTTAAAACACCCTCTTCTTTTTTCATTGTGAGGAACAACTCTTTTAAAAATATGATTCTAGTATACTTTGCTAATTTATATGCCACTGCAACACCAAATCAAAATTAAAGATTTGCCGAAGTAATAAAAAAAAAAAAAGTTGTTAGTTGTATTTATGTTTATATTATATTTTGGCGCAAATAATCAATCCTCAATAATTTCCACATCCATACCAAGCGGTCAGAGTCTCGATAATCAATATATCTATTAATATTAAATATTATATGGGATATCTAGTTTGTGTTTTATAATGTGGCACGAAGTTTGAAGTTTAAATGAGAGGCAACTTCTTATATGCCGTAGGTGTTTGCAAGCACGTGTTTAAAAACACTTATTTTTTAAATACAATTACTTTTAAAGTGTTTGCAAATACCACAAGTAAGTGATTAAATTAATTATTTAAAAACAGTTTTGGTGAAACACCCTTTCTCATGCTTCTAACAACTTCTTCTAAGTGCTTCTAATCATTACACTAACTAATTATACAATTTTGTCCTCACAATTTACATAATATTTTATTTTTACCCATTATTTATTTAAATGTAATAAGGGTTTTTTTGTAAAATTATAAAAAAAGTGATTGATTTGACATATACCACAACATATAAAAAATTGATTAGAAGTGTTTAATTTTAAAACACTATCCACTTTCAATTTTACTATAAAAATTAATTTTAATCACTTTGAATCAATCACTATTACTTGCAAACACATGCGTAGTCCCATGAGGTTGGACACAAGTTTTAAGAAAAATGTAGATAAAGTATAAAGTAAGGGTATTATAAGGTATTGTAGGGTCCATTGTGGATAAAGTGATTGTTTGTAAATAAAGTTGATGACAAATTGAGTAATTAAGTGATGGTTGAAGGGTGATAGTTTTCATAAAGTGTATGGGACTACATTTAGTGGACAATGAATATAAGGCAAATGGGACTACATTTCGTGGAGGGAGGGAGTAACTTAATTTACTTAGGGCATGTTTGGTTTGGGACTCACACCCCGTTCTGTTCTAGTTTGAAATTTCATATTCGGATTTCAACATCCAACTCCATCCATCCCTAAAAATATTTATATTGTTTCTATTATAATAATACAACATCACTCACTTTTACTAATTGATTTGACATTAAATTATATTTTATAATACAACATCACACTCTCTTACACTATTGATTTGACATAAAATTAGATCCTATCCTACTTAACATTCCAAAACAAACATACACAATCACTATTCATCAAGATTTCCCCATCCGATTTTCCCCATCCTACATAATCCCAAAAAAACACGCCCTTACTATATTCAATTGAGATTCTATTGGATTTTTTTGAACTTTAAAAAGTACGTGGATTTATAAAATTCATAGAGTTCATGCAGAGTTTGACTGACTTTTTTTTATTGATTTATATGAATTTTCATAGACTTGACTGAATTGTGAAATATACTTTTTTTTATGTTTGTTTTGGGATTATGTAGGATGGGGGAGATGGGAATGGAGAAATTCTGATGAATAGTGATTGTGTGTATTTATTTTGGGATGTTGAGTAGGATGAGATGTAACTTTATGTCAAATTAATTGTGTAAGAGTGTGTGATGTTGTATTATATAATATAATTTTATGTCAAATCAATTAGTAAGAGTGGGTGATGTTGTATTATTATAATAGTAGAATATATAGATATTTTTAGGGGTGGATGTAATTGGATGTTGAAATTCAAATGTGAAATCCTGAACTAGAACAAGATGGGGGACGTTACGTCCCACGTCCGGACGTGTGAGTCCCAAAACAAACATGCCCTTATTGATTTACATAGATTTTCATAAACTCCGATATTGATGCATTGAGTTTTTTTTTTTAAAAAATTAATATTATATGGAGTATATATAAAGTGTTTTATCAATAAAAAAAATATATACACTATATAAAGTTTATATATTAATTCGGGGTGGGACGGATACCCGCGGGTCGGACATAAGACCCCGTCTTGACCCACTCAATACGGGGCGGATCCGACCTGACCCAAAGCTTGCGGGTGGGGTGGGTATCCGCGAGTCGAGTCAATATTGCCATCCCTACTTCTGATCTTTCGTCTTTAGGGTTTTTTGAGAGAATTCGTTGAAATCTCTGATTTTTAGAAGAGATTTTGGATAGTGAAATTTATTTATATTTTTGGAGGAGAATCCAACAAAATACATAGAGTATTAAAATCTATAAATTGTTGAATACCTAAAGATTTTTAAAGAATTTTTAAAATCTGTATTAAATAACTCATAATTTTTAAAGACTTTTGAAAATCCGAATTGAATACCCCCAAATTTTGAAAGTCCAAAAAAATCCTACAGAATTCACAATCAATACATCCCCCTTAATTTTGAACAACACTTTTGTGAAAATATTTCACACATAAAATATATTTAGTTAGAATCATTTTTAAAAATTCGTCTTATCATAAGTTTAGGTCCGGCTTGTTCAAAAAATTGCGGATCACAAATAGGTGGATTATTACATGATCTATATATTGTTACTACAATGCCAAATATTATCATTAGAAGACCAAAAGTATACTACTACATGTTAAAAAATATTCTGAAAAGTTTGCCAAAATAATTAAGTGTTCTCAATAATTTTGAACTTATAATAGTACATTTTTGACCTTGTAGTGGCAATATTTTTATCTTGTAGTAACATAGTTTTGATCTTATAGTTGCAGAATATTTTTAACCTTATAATAACATATTTTATTTTGTAATAACATAAAATATTTTACTTCTATAAGTTCAACAATATTAAATATGTTATTGTGTAAAGTTTAAAAATATTCTGTAATTTCGACCAAAAAATGAAGTGTCCAGAATATTGTTTTAACTTGTAGTAGTACACTTTTGGCCTTATATTAACAATAGTTTAATTATGTAGTAAATGTTGGGATATTCATCCTGCCCCTAATCTGATTGCAATTTATAAATTTAGTTTTGATGGCCAAAACCAGATCAGTAGAGTACATGTTAGATCAATAATTTGTAATCTAGAACTAAGTTACCTAAGTTGTTTTATAAAGCTTAGAAATATTGTATATGTCTAAGTCTAGTTTGAGGAATCGACTGTATGAATATCAGTTGATTACTCATCTGTTCAAATACGCGCTCGCTCAAGATTTAAAGAGAAAAAGACTAAAGACTAGAAGACATCAAGAGCTCATTAGTAAAATCAGATCTAAAGGTTGTTGTGTACCTTATAGACTGAAAGTAACTATATGATAATCTGCAATAAAAATTGTTGGGAATAAAATAAGAATTTTGATTAAGATACCAAAACCCCTTAAGACATGCCAAATAGATAAGTCAAATATTGAATGAACATGTTTCAGGATGGAACATGTAGCATAGGCTAGTTGAGAAGCTGGAATGTTAGGCAACTCTTAGCACATTTAGATGCACAAGTTGAGGGGGAACAAATGCCTAGAAGTCTACAAGAATCAAGTCCCCTCAAGGCTCAGAATCAATTTGACCTTAAGTCTGCTGAAAGTATTCAATGGACAACTGTGCTGATAAAGTCAACTCAGTAATGGAGTAACCTATCTGAAGACCAATTGAATGAATGCATCATCAAGATCAAGTCTACTGATGTATATGTCAAAACTCAGAAGGTTTGATCAGCAGAGATGTCTCAGCATGCTTAAACCAGAACAAGTTCAAAAGCAAGGCCAACTATGCTGATATGGTCAAAGCTACTGAAATGAAAGGATGAATGCTTAAAGACCATCAAGAGACATACATTGAAAGATAAAGAGCCAAGTCATCTGAAGAGCAAAGCCAACATTGCTGATAAGCAAAATCTGCTGAAGATGATAAGCAGAATTGTCCAGATGATAAGGAAAGTTGTCCTTATCATAGGACCAATCATCAGAAGTGATGTCTATGTTTGATCAAGTGAATCTTGAAGTCGGACATTGGGAAGAGTGCTTCAAAGTCAAGACAAAGTGCTCACAGCCGTTTACTTCCCAGATGAAGGACATTGTTGGTCCCTGAGACGAGTTTAAGATCAGCTGACTTGATGTCTGCTGATTGTGTGGAAAATAAACTAACTCTTCAAAGTAACTAGTCCGCTGATTTCACTAGGGGCCTAGGACTAGTTAGTCGACTGATTAATTACTTATCGGAGTTAAGTGCGGAATTGTAGTGTGCCCATAAATATTATACTCGTCTATTTAATAAATACAGTGTGTAAAACAGTTTATGCACAAATATGTATGAAAAGACTTGAAATGTAAAGTGCAGAAATGTAAATAACACATTAATTTATAGTGGTTCGGATATACGTTCCTACGTCCACTCTCACGTCCACACGTGATGTTTAATCCCTTTAATTTACCACAAATTACAAGGGCCTTGACCTTTATAGTCCCAAGGGTAGGACTTTGAGATCTGAGCCAGTTCCCTTAACTGCTACGGTCTCCACAAGTGATTGTAAGCACTTGCACTTCCCCACAAGTGATTGTAAGCACTTGTGGAGACCGTAGCAGTTAAGGGAACTGGCTAACTCCGATAAGTAATTAATCAGTCGACTAACTAGTCCTAGGCCCCTAGTGAAATCAGCGGACTAGTTACTTTGAAGAGTTAGTTTATTTTCCACACAATCAGCAGACATCAAGTCAGCTGATCTTACACTCGTCTCAGGGACCAACAGACATGTCACTTTCAAGAATCTGTCTTCCAGTTGCAAAGTTCAAGGAAGACAAATATAGGCATTTTGAGGCTGTCTCTCCAACGGGCAAATCCTCAAATTGTTCTATAAATACAGAAGTGTGGAGACCATTTTGAAATCATCCAACTATCCTACAATCTAGAGGAAACTACAAGCTCACAAGCCTTCAAGCTTTCAAGAGACATTCTTAGTCTCCAAACACTTCTTCTAAGCTGAACTACATTGTATATCCATACAAAGCTTAGAGAGATATCATATCCATTTACACTGAGCTCATTGTAAAGGATATCTCAAACTAGTTGGAACCAACATCAACCTTTATACCTTTCCAAAAGAGAGATAGAAGGTTGTTGTAGTAGAAGTGTAGGAATTGATTGTTGAGAGAAGAACAATTCAATTCTGAGTTGAGAAGAGAGTACTGGGACTCTGATATCCTAGGGATCAAGGCACCAAGGAGTGGTGTGGTTGATCAAGTGCACTTGACACTATAAAACAAGTAATTCCAAGAGTGAAGGAATTATCCTGTTAAATCAGGGAAAGTGGATGTAGGAGCTTGAGTCTCCGAACCCCTATAACTCTTGTGTTGATTTACTTTCAAAGTACTTTCATTCAAACAACACATTCATACACTGCACACAAATTGACCTTTCAAAGATATATAATTAAGATTGTGCAAAACTGAATTTGGACAAGTTCCCTGAAAAACAGTTTAAGTATTAAGAAGATTTCAGTAATTTCATTCAAACAACACATTCATACACTGCACACAAATTGACCTTTCAAAGATATATAATTAAGATTGTGCAAAACTGAATTTGGACAAGTTCCCTGAAAAACAGTTTAAGTATTAAGAAGATTTCAGTAATTAAAGAAGTTTAAACTAAAGGGTCAACTACTATTCCGCACATATAACTCACTTAGATAGTTACCCAACTAAGTACTCAATAGTACTTAATAGTTTGATTATCTTTTAAGAGTTAATCATATCAGAAGAGTTGTCCAGGACAACTTTGCTGAAACCAGTTATGTTAAAGTTTGAAAAGATTTGCATACAAGTGTATTCCCCCCCCCAATACACTTGTTATATACTCCTTTCAGGACCAACAAGTGGTATCAGAGCAGGGGTTTAAAGACCACTGTTTCTGAAAATCCATCTTGATTTTAAAAAACACATTCTAGTGTGGTCACTGAACTGATCTTTCTGAAATCTTGAATATCTATTGTCTAACCCTCTATTTGAGATATGGTAAGGGGCAACAACAACAACAATCTAAACCAGCAGCAGAATCAGAATCAGAACCAAAATCTGAATCTGAATCAGAACAACAATGCTGTTGTTCCTCATGATGCTGTTCAAGGCCTAAATAACATGGCTCCAGATCCAGTCAACCACATCTCACATCATAAATTGCCAATGTTCTCAATTGAGAACTATGACTTTTGGAAGATAAGGATGAGAGTTCATCTTGCATGGATTCACAATGAAATGCTAAGACTTATCACCAGGGGTCCATTCATATTCACACAAGTCAACCCCAGGATTACTGATGCTCAAAGAGCAGATACAAGAGATGAAATCCCCAAGGATGAAGATGATCTCACAACTGAAGAGAAAAGGAGAGATAATCTCAATTATCTAGCTCTGAACACTCTCTATCAAACAATTCCAGATGCAATAATGGGGAGAGTCTACCACTGCACAACTGCCAAAGAAATATGGATACTCTTGCAGAAATGTGTGAGGGTACTGAAAAGATCAAGGAGAATAAGCTTCAAGTGGCTGTGCAGAAGTTTGAACAATTCACAATGGAGTCAGATGAGTCCATTGACAAGTTACTGGTAGATTCATAGACATAATGAATGAAATCAACTCATTGGGCAAGGTGTACTCCAAGAGAGAAGTTGCACTAAAGATCCTAAGAAGTCTCACTCAAAAGTGGGATGTATATTCTGTAATGATGCAGAACACCAAAGATCTCTCCACCATGCCCATGCAACAAATCTTCTCAGAACTCAAGGCTTATGAGTTTGACCTCAACAGAATAAAGTCAGTTGAGGAACCTTCATTACCAACCAAGGGAGTGACATTCAAAGCCAAAACTGCTGAACCAAAAATGCAGTCCACTCCTAGATCATCAAAGTCAGTCTCTAAGACTGAAATGAAGGAAGAACTAGCCCTTATGGCTAGAAGGTTTGACAAGCTTAACTCAAGGTTTGGTAGATACAAGAAATTCTACCAAGACAACAAGGTCAGGAGAAGGTACAACTCTCCTGAAACCAAGGCTGAGGACAAAAGGCCTGAAGAAAGAAGATCAGAGGACAAGTACACTGATAGGAGGAAGTCCATCAGAGCTGAACCTTCATCATCTAGAAGGAGAGATGAACCAAGGAAGGATGATGATGTAGACCTGTGCTATAATTGTAAAAAGAAAGGGCATTTTCAGTATGACTGCCCTGAACTCAGCTCCAAGGAAAGAAAGGAGAGGCAAGCTAAAAGAGACAAGAAGTTCACCAACTGAAAAGCCATGATGGCTGGTGATGAGTCTGACAGTGCTGAAAGCTTCAACTCCTCTGATGATGGACTGTTCTCAAACAGTGATGATGATGATGTGTGCAACATGGCTATAGAAGATGATGAGATTTTTTCTACTTCTAGCTCACCATCATTTCTATCACAAAACACTAGTGAGGTCAACCTGAAACTCTACCTTGGAAAGTTGATGGAAGATTTCACTAAGTTACAAGAATTTCATGACAATTGTGTGAGAGAAAATGAAAGATTGTCAATTGAACTTGCAAAACCTTCTGAAACAGTAGTTGATGTCAAGTGTACTGAGTTGTATCAACAAGTCTTGAGAGAACTTGATGAAGCTTCTCTCAGGATAGTTAACCAACAAAAGCAGTTTGATGGACAACTGCTTGTTCAGAAGAGAAAAGACTTTGAGCTTAAAATTCTTCAAGCAAAATTTGAAAACCTCTCACATGAGTATGACATTCTTAAATCAAGTGAAGAGAGCCTGAAATTGAAGATTTCTGCTTTGAACAAATCCTCTAGAGCAATAGAGTAAATTCAAAGCTCCCTAAGACCTATGGCTCAAAAGAGTGGAGTGGGTTACAATCTATTTGAATCTTCACCTTGTCTTAGTGTTGCCTCAACAAGTAACACTAAGAGAGTCTTTGTTAAGTCAGTGTCACAATAATCTGAAAATGAATTAATTCAGCCACTGAACAAAGGAAAGGGCAAAATGCATGATATGCCCACTCAAGTGCTTCAGGGAACTAGGCCCATACCTAAGGAAAAGGCCAAAGTCCCTGAATACAAGAGGAATGTTGTTCAGCAGAGTAGACCCACTGGAAGGACAACTCATCTGAACAATATTCAGAGGAGTTATCCAAGGTATGATCAGCCTAGGCCAACTCTCCTGAGGAAACCTCAGTTGAACAGACCTATGGTCAACTCTCCTCAAGGGCACAATAAAATGAGACAACCAAAACCCTTCATGCCAAAGGGTAATGGTCATCAATATGCCCATCCTCAAAGATTCCCTCAAGTAGCACAAAGAACTTATAAGTTCAGGAGAAATGACAACTCTCCTGAAACTTACAGAGTTAACACTTTCACACACTCTTTCCCAAAGACATTTAAGGGAAAAAATGTGTATATTGATGCTAGAGGAAAACAACTTAGCCACCTTGAATCAATCAGGGTAATTAGGCAAGTTTGGGTTCCTAAAGGTACAGCTAACCTCTCAGGACCCAAAATTCAAAGGGTACCTAAAGCTTTTTAATTGCAGGTACCAAAGGGCCACAAGAAGATGAGGAGCATGAACAAAAGAACAGCATGGTACTTGGACAGTGGATGTTCAAGGCACCTGACTGGAAACAAAGATCACCTCACTGAATTCATTGAACAAGAAGGCCCTAATGTCACTTTTGGAGACAGCTCACAAGCAACTACAAAAGGTTATGGTACCTTGATAATTGGTAATATCAAGGGATAAACTCCTGAATGTAGATGACATCACACAAATAACAACCAGATTAAGCTTAAAAGAGAAAGATACTTTGTTCACTGAAGTTGTCCAGGCCAATCCTCCTGAATTTACCAGACTGGACAACACTCCTGAAGGCAATCTCCCTGAAGCAAATGATGAATTGAATGATCCAATCCCAGTTAATAATCAGGTAACAACTACCAATAAAAAAGCAGTCCCTGCTGAGGTAGTTAATGGATTAAATATTCAAGGGGGAAACAATAATGTTGAAAATGCCAATGTCCCTAACATTGAGGACAACACCCCTGAATATGATCCTGAATTAGATCCTGCATTAAACTTTTCTGAATTCTATGATCCTAGTGACTTAATCTTAGTAGAGGACAACTCTACTAAAGGGATCAGAAAAAGGACTTGGTTATCTGACCATCCAACTGATCTAATACTTGGTGATCCAAGTGTAGGAGTCAAAACTAGAAGGTTTCTTGGTGAAAGTGCTTTGTTTTGTTGTTTCCTATCAGAACAGGAACCTCAAGACATTGATGAAGCTCTTCAAGATGCAAACTGGATTACAGCAATGCAAGAGGAGCTGAACCAGTTCACAAGAAATTATGTTTGGGAGCTGGTGGATAGACCTTCACATCAAGATGTTATTGGAACCAAATGGGTGTTCAAGAACAAGAAGAATGAAAATGATGTGATAGTCAGAAACAAGGCCAGATTGGTGGCCAAAGGTTACTGCCAATCAAAAGGCATTGATTATGATGAGACATTTGCACCAGTGTCAAGGCTTGAAGCAATAAGGTTATTTCTAGCCTATGCTGCCCACAAGAGGTTCAAAGTCTACCAAATGGATGTCAAGAGTGCTTTCCTGAATGGAGTGCTGAAGGAAGAGGTCTATGTAGAGCAACCCCCTGGTTTTGAGGTTGGAAACCAAGTTTACAGACTGGAGAAAGCTCTATATGGACTCAAGAAAGCTCCAAGAGTTTGGTATGATACCCTATCACAATTCCTATTGGATCATGGTTTTGTCAAAGGGACAGTAGACAGAACCTTGTTCAGAATTTGTGAAGGAGATAACATCTTGCTTGTCCAAATATATGTTGATGACATCATATTTGGATCCCCCAATGAGAAGCTTTGTGAAAAGTTTTCAAAGCTCATGCAAAGCAAGTTTGAGATGTCAATGATGGGGATGATGAATTTCTTCTTGGGTCTACAAGTCAAGCAATCAAAGGAAGGAATATTCATCAATCAGGCTAAGTACACCAGAGAAATGATCAAAAAGTTTGGGTGTACTACTAGCAAGCCAGTGAGGATCCCAATGAACATTAATTGGAAAATGGATCCCGATGAGAGTGGTATTCCAACCAACTCTACTGAGTATAGAGGAATTATTGGATCTCTCCTCTATCTCACTGCCAGCAGACCTGACATCACCTTTGCAGTAGGTGTGTGTGCAAGGTTTCAAGCTAATCCTAAGAAGAGCCACCTAGAGGCTGCTAAGAGGATCTTGAGGTATCTCAAAGGCACTGAGAACATAGGCCTTCGGTACCCTGCTGATGACAACATTGAGTTAACTGGCTACTCAGATGCTGATTATGGAGGATGCATAATTGATAGGAAGTCCATTTCAGGAACATGCCAATTCTTGGGAAACAAGCTCATCTCTTGGTTCTCAAAGAAACAAAATACTGTGGCTACTTCCACCACCGAAGCTGAATATGTTGCAGCTGGAAGTTGTTGTGCTCAAATCCTTTGGTTGAGACAACAACTAAGAGATTACAAAGTCAACTCTACTGAAGTGCCTATCTTCTGTGACAACAACAGTGCAATTGCAATCTCACAAAATCCAGTATTGCACACAAGATGCAAGCATGTGGACATCAAACATTATTTCATTAGAGATCATGTGGAGAAGAAGGACATTAAATTGGTAAAAATCCACACAGATCACATAAATGATGATATTTTGACAAAGCCACTTGCTGTATCAAGGTTCTTGGAACTTTTAGCAGAATTGGGACTTCTTGATTCAGGGAAGTTGGACAAGTAAACCCAATGGAGTTAATCACTCAAGGGGGAACTGAAAGTGATCTTCAGCAGACTTGGGCAAAGTCTACTGAACTTCAGAAGAGTTGACCCACAATTGTTCAGAGAAGTTGGGTATGGCTAACTTCAACAGAATTGGGTCAGGACACTTGTCCATGATATTTCAGGACACTTGTCCATGTAGAGTCAGATAAGTTGGCTTGGCTATCAAACCAAATCTTGGTCTGATAAGCACCTATTTTGGGTAATCATTGCCTATTTTGATGGTTGTCCCATTCCTCTTAAAACCATCACCTTTACAAAGATTTAATTTGTCCCCTACCCAAAAAGTCACTTTCAATGCATTTAATGTCAAGATTTAACTCTTGTTTGCATTAAACATTTCAAGTCACAATCTACATTGATAATCCCCCAGCCTTGATAAACCTTAACTTCACTCTCCACGTTTTGATAAAACAGTTTTCAAAACTGAAAATCAAATTTCAATCGTTGGATCAGTTTTTTGCCAACTCTCCTGAATTAATCCTGGCCATCCAAAACTGATTTCCTCATTTTCCAACCTTTGAATTGCCTTAAGACTTACCTACTAAATGACAAACATTCTTTTTAGAATATACTCCAAGTCTTAAGAAGCCCCCAAGTCTCATTTTTTCCCCACGCATTCTATCACTCTTTAAACCCTAATTTTCAAAACTCTCTCAAACTTTCATTGTCTCATCAATGGCCCCCAAAGTTAGACAAGAGATGATTGTTGACTTCACCAACAAGGATCTTGACCTTGATTTCCAATACCTTAGCCACAAGAACAATCTTATTTTTGAACCCATAATCTCATTTGAGAGTGAAGCCTCTGAAATCACTCCTACCTTAAGATGGCTGAGAAGAGCTGGCCTGTAGAAGTTCATGCAAGACAAGCCCAGTTCTTGCTTGGAGCAATATATGGCAGAGTTCTTTGCCTTTCTCAAGTGGAAAGGTAAAGCAACTGAAGGTGAAGTGTCAACCAGATTGACTAGGAGAAGTCACACAGAGTCAAATTCTCTGAAGAGGACCTTGAAGGTTCCTATGGGTTGCCTTCAGAAGGGAGGAATCCAGAAAGTTATGGCACAGGACATGAGCAAGAAGTTGCTCAAGATTGGCTTATTGTCCCAGGTCCAATCTCCTCAACCCAACACAAGAACACACTCAAACCTGAGTTTTTAACTCTATTTGAGGTTGTAACCAAGAGCATTCTAAGCAACACTGGAAGCTTAGAACAAGTGAGTGCACCAAGGATAAGGGTAATGGCTGCTGTCATTGATGCCAGTGATAAGGGCATCAAGTTTAACTGGAGAGACTTCATCATGGGAGAGATGATGAAGGAAAAAACCAAGTTCAAGGTGAAGGCTCACATGAAGGTTGTGTTGGAGGGCAAATTGAAATACTGCACAAGGGCAAGTCTGCTAATTGAGAGGTTCTCCCATTATTCAGAAATGCAGACCTTTGCAAAACCACTTCCAGCCCAGAAAATCATGTTCAGAAAACTTTCAAAGAAGTCTGAACAAAGGAAGCAGCAGATGGCCAAGCATGCTGAAGTAAAGGTTGAAAAGAAACCTAAGTTGAAGCCTAGGACTAAGGCAAGGGCTGTGAAGACAAGGAAATTGTCCATAATCTATTCAGAAGAGAATTTTGGTGCTTCAGCAGAGGTGGATGAAGTAGTTGTTGAAGGTGTGCAAGTGCCCTCAGACTCTGAGGAGATAAGGAAAAAGTTCCCCATGGTGGTTAAGAAGAAAAAGGGTGGGAAGAGGATCAGGGAAGTTGTCCCTGAAGAGGGTAGTGGAAGCTCTAGAGCAAGCAAGAGAAGGGCCAAGCCTTCTGAGAAAATGCAAGAGCTTCAGGAGGAACAGACCTTGCAGCTAGCTCTAAGGGAAAGTAGGGCTGAATCCAGATCAAAGTCCAAGACTAAGTCCAAGTCCAACTCTCCTGAAGCTGGCACTCCTGAATCCAGATTTCAAATGAAACATCATTCTGAGCCCAACTCTCCTGATACCCACAAAATCCCTGAAAACCAACCCATAACCCATTTGAATCTAACCAAGAGGTATTCTCCTGAAGGAGCTGCACAAAGAGGGCCAATAGATGTGTTAGCTGACATTGCAGTTGATGAGTCAAGACTTCTATCACCCCTTGACTCATCCATGCTCAACTACTCCAAACTCTTGGAAGCTGCTTTGTTAGAACCTACCCCAATAAGAAAAGCCACTTCAGAACCATTGCTCTCAAAAGCAACTGAAGCAACCATTGTTGAACCCAACCCTTCTGAACCCACTATTCCTGAAACCAATCCTGAAGCCAACCTTTCAGAACCCAGAGCCAACTCCCCTATAACCCAAAGTCCCCAATCTAGTGGAGATGAGGAGGAGTATACCTATGAAGGTATGCTCAGAGGTGGAGCTAGAGCTACTGTGGATAGCTTATACCCCGTTCTTGCTGAATTCCCAAGACTTCAAAGGGATTTCCATGATTTGAGAGCTCTAGTTGAGGTTAAGGACAAAACCATCATGGAAATTGCTCAAGTTATCCAAGATAAGGGAGCTAATTGGTGGCAGATTGAAGAAAGTAGGCTGCTACATTTTGCTGGAGTGCTAAAGACAAGATTCCTGACTGATGAGGAAGTCTTTGCAAAATTAGTAGCAGACAAGGTTGCTGAAGAGAAAGATAGGATTGTTAAAGGGATTAGACACCCTTATAGCAGTTCTAATGATGATGAAAACCATGATGATCCCACAAATCCCAACCCCCCTGGTCCCAAACAGCCTACAGTTCATTACTTGACCTATCATAGGAAGGGCTCTGTCTCTTCAGAGGTGTTGACCAAAGATGGTAACACAGCCAAAGATGCATCAGCCAATGAAGGTTCATCTGAACCCAAGGCACAACTTAATGATGTTGAGGCCTCCCCACTAGAAGCTGGTTTGGTTAAGACCTCATCAGTGTCAGCAGAGTTGGACACTGACCAGCTCTTAACCATTCAGGATGACACAGTGGCTTTAGAACCAAGCACAGTGATCTCCCAACAACTGCCTTCTTTGAACCCTATTGAGGGTGAAGAAGCTGCAGGATTAGGTGGTGGAGTTGAAAAGGATGAACTAGTTAAAAAATCAGAGGGAGTAGAGGATGAGAGAGATGTGATCATCACTAGGATATTGAGTGTACCACAAAATGAGGGTGGTATAAGTGAGGAGGGGCAGGTTATTCTTGAAGTCAAATCTGAACTTCAAGAAACCCTTGATGAGAGGAGGCCTGGCCCTGATTGTGAGGAAATTATCAATGAAGGGAGAAAAGAAATAGTTGAAAATGAGAAGAAGACTGCTGATGTATCAGAGTCTTATGAAAAATATGAGGGTGATGAGAGTATTTTTGCTGACAAATTTGATCTTTCTGATATTGCAGGTGTTACATTTGATCAAATTTTTGCTGATGAACTTCTTACAGATGCTCCTGTACAAATTGACTCAAGTTCAGCTCAATCCATTCTTGGTGAGCAATCAACAAAGTTGGACATCTTGGTCCATCAAGTGGAATCTGCACATGCTGAGACTTCAGAGTCCTTAGATGAGCAAGATAGAACTCTTGCAGCTGTTGAGATGAGGCTAACAGGCTCTGAAGAAGTGGTGTTGCCCACTATTGAGGCTAGGATCAATGGAGTAGAATTAGGATTGCAGACCATCTACACTGAAGTTCAGAAAGCCAAGACCAGCATGGAATCCTTCACCAAGGAAGTCAGAAAAGATCAGAAAGTGCTTATGGACAACCACAATAAGAATGTGAAGGCTTTGAAGTTGGTTGTCAAGCAAACTTTGGGAAAGAAGAGTGCCTTCAGAAGAAGAGAGCAGAGGAGATGAGGCTAACTATGGTGAAAGAAGCCTCAGAAAAGTTTACTCAAGAGGTGTTGGCCAAAATTGTTGAATCTGCAGTGGCCAACCTTACTGATCTCCTAAAAGAAAACTTGGATGCATCCCTCAAGGCAACTATGGAGCAAGTTGTGGAGCTAAAGATGAAGCCTGTTCTTGCTTTTCTAAGCATGAGCAGTGACAGAATGCAAAATATACATGATGAAAATGTATATTTACTTGAGGAGATGAAGTCTTTGAACCTGGCACAATCCCTGATGGCATCTACAATGAGTGAGCTCAAGCCCCAGTGCTTTGATGAAGCCAAAAAGGGGGAAAGAGAAAGAGCAAGAGCAAAAGGTGCCTTGACTATTGTAGAGAGCAAGGGCAAGGAAAAAAGTGCCAGAATCCAAGGGTAAAGAGAAAGCAGTTTTGAACCTGGAAGAGTTAGATGAAGAAGAGCAACTGGCTATAACTCTGAAAAATTCCATGGCATCAGCTCAAGAGGAAAGAGCAAGAATTCAGCAAAGGCCTGGAGGTGAATCAGCAGGTGTGGACAAAACTGCTGAAGGTGTCCAAACAAGGGGGAAGATCACGAAGGCAAAAGATAACAAAAGGAAAGCTGAAACCTTCAATGATTCCCCTAACAGCCTAGATCTACCTGTTGAATTCAGGGTAGAAGAAGAAGTGTCTACTTCTAAGAAGGCTAAAGCTGCTGAAAAAGCCAAGGTTGCTGAAAAGGACAAGACTACTGAAGAAGTCAAATCTGCTGAGATTGAGAAGTCCACTGAAACTGCTGAAGGTCCCAAAGCTACTGAAGCTCAAGAAGATGCTGAGATACTGTTTGAAGAAGGCTTTGGACCTGAACCAAAGAAGAAAGTTACAGTGCTGGCAAATGATCCATCCAAGCTCTTTGTGGAAGGATATGGGAAAGATGCTGAAATTCAGCAAAAACTGGCTATGATGAGAGCTCAAGAGAAAATGGATCTCTTGATGGAAGCTAACAGGGCAAGAGAAAAGAGGAGAGCAGACTTTCAGAAGCCTAGAAGGAAGAGAGCAACTTACAGCAAACTGAAGCCTCAACTGCTGATACAAATGGATACCAAATATCCACACATGGATAAATGGGTTCCAATACAGCTGAATGACACTTGGGAGGAAGCCAAAATGGAGTTTGTCTATGATTTCTATGTCATAGGCAGATGGATGGAAGAAGATCCCAACTCCACTTTCACTCAGTTTATGATTGATTATCACAGGGAACTCTATCAACAACTTCTTGCTGCTGCAGATATGACAAGGATTGAGTTCAAAGCCCCAAAGCCAATCATTTACATTCCCCCAAAGAAAGATGGTTTCATTGATCAATCTCAGATACTTCAAGAGTTCATCCAAATTCTGAAGCTGAATAGGATGACACTTGGGCCAAAGGGAACCAATCAAGAGGCTATGGAACTGAAGAAGAGGGTCTGGGCACAGTATGGGATGGTGCCTCCTCCACAAGATGATCTCTGAATTTGCTAAGTCCTCTTGTGCCTTATCTGCCTTAAAGTGCTGAACTGGATGACTACATGCTCATGACTGCTGAGATGATTAACTGTGCTGAAACCTGTTCAAATATGCTGATACATATTCTACTCTGATCACATGTTTTCCATTTGCTTTGATCATGTATTCCTATGTATTTTTGCTCTGATCATATGATGTTTATTTATAATTTCTCTGATTCATGCTCTGATAAACCTATTTGACTATCATCATGCTTGTAATGCCAACGATTATATGAATGATAGTTAAATCTTTATGTGAATTAAGAAATAGCATCTCACTGTCTCAACATGCTAGGCTTAAACCTATATGCACTTAAACTGTGATTACACTAACATGTTTCTTTCAGGAAAATTTGACCTTAGTCACATCTACTGAAGTTATATGTAATAAGTGTAGTAAAGTCACCTTTGCATAGACTGTATAGGTTTTGGCATCATTAAAAAGGGGGAAATTGTTGGGAATAAAATAAGAATTTTGATTAAGATACCAAAACCCCTTAAGACATGCCAAATGGATAAGTCAAATATTGAATGAACATGTTTCAGGAATGTTGGAACATGTAGCATAGGCTAGTTGAGAAGTTGGAATGTTAGGCAACTCTTAGCACATTTAGATGCACAAGTTGAGGGAGAACAAATGCCTAGAAGTCTACAAGAATCAAGTCCCCTCAAGGCTCAAAATCAATTTGACCTTAAGTCTGCTGAAAGTATTCAATGGACAACTGTGCTGATAAAGTCAGCTCAGTAATGGAGCAACCTATCTGAAGACCAATTGAATGAATGCTTCATCAAGACCAAGTCTACTGATGTATATGTCAAAGCTCAGAAGGTTTGATCAGCAGAGATGTCTCAGTATGCTTAAACCAAAACAAGTTCAAAAGCAAGACCAACTATGCTGATATGGTCAAAGCTACTGAAATGAAAGGATGAATGCTTAAAGACCATCAAGAGACATACATTGAAAGATAAAGAGCCAAGTCATCTGAAGAGCAAAGCCAACATTGCTGATAAGCAAAATCTGCTGAAGATGATAAGTAGAATTGTCCAGATGATAAGGAAAGTTATCCTTATCATAGGACCAATCATCAGAAGTGATGTACATGTTTGATCAAGTGAATCTTGAAGTCATACATTGGGAAGAGTGCTTCAAAGTCAAGACAAAGTGCTCACAGCCGTTTACTTCCCAAATGAAGGACATGTCACTTTCAAGAATCTGTCTTCCAGTTGCAAAGTTCAAGGAAGACAAATATAGGCATTTTGAGGTTGTCTCTCCAACGGGCAAATCCTCAAATTGTTCTATAAATACAGAAGTGTGGAGACCATTTTGAAATCATCCAACTATCCTACAATCTAGAGGAAACTACAAGCCTTCAAGCTTTCAAGAGACATTCTTAGTCTCCAAACACTTCTTCTAAGCTGAACTACATTGTATATCCATACAAAGCTTAGAGAGATATCCTATCCATTTACACTGAGCTCATTGTAAAGGATATCTCAAACTATTTGGAACCAACATCAACCTTTATACCTTTCTAAAAGAGAGATAGAAGGTTGTTGTAGTAGAAGTGTAGGAATTGACTATTGAGAGAAGAACAGTTCAATTCTGAGTTGAGAAGAGAGTACTAGGACTCTGATATCCTAGGGATCAAGGCACCAAGGAGTGGTGTGGTTGATCAAGTGCACCTTGGCACTTTAAAACAAGTAATTCCAAGAGTGAAGGAATTATCCTGTTAAATCAGGGAAAGTGGATGTAGGAGCTTGAGTCTCCGAACCACTATAACTCTTGTGTTGATTTACTTTCAATGTACTTTCATTCAAACAACACATTCATACACTGCACACAAATTGACCTTTCAAAGATATATACTTAAGATTGTGCAAAATTGAATTTGGACAAGTTCCCTGAAAAACAGTTTAAGTATTAAGAAGATTTCAGTAATTAAAGGAGTTTACACTAAAGGGCCAACCACTATTCCGCACATATAACTCACTTAGATAGTTATTCAACTAAGTACTCAATAGTACTTAGTAGTTTGATTATCTTTTAAGAGTTAATCATATCAGAAGAGTTGTCCAGGACAACCTTGCTGAAACCAGTTTGGTTAAAGTTTGAAAAGATTTGCATACAGGTGTATTTCCCCCCCCCCCTCCAATACACTTGTTATATACTCTTTTCAGGACCAACAAAGATTCAGAAGGCTATTCAGTAGATATGAGCTCGTCTGATCTTGTCGAAGAAAGCCTTAAAGATTATTCAAAGTCAAGCTCATCTGAAGATTCAGATGACAGTTAGCATTTATGAATATAACACCTTGAAGATGTGTTAATTCATTTAAAGATGCATTGAAGGCTACAAATTCAGAAGACAAAGAAAATGTGAGAATTAGTTCTGAATTGCTCAATCAGAAGACAAGACAAAAGTTCAACAACCTGGTTGATGTGGACCAATGATACATCGACAACAAGCTTACAAAGTTGACGCGAACTATGTCGTACAAAGATCTGCCATAAGAAGTATGAAGCATTAAATGCACATTCCCATTATGAAAATGTCGTACCAGAATATCGGCATACAACTATTCAAGGACGATCTCTATCATACCTTGAAGATTTGCTTGCAACAGCTAGTTTCTCACCAACGGCTAGTTTAAACCATCAAATCCTCTATAAATACAACATTTGTTCTTTGAAACACAAAGTACCGGAAATTTTACAAGCAAGAACTCTCGCATTCAGCTGATATCAGGAACAACCAATTCAAAATTATTCTAAGTGTTGAGTTCTTTAGAGCCAACAAAGATTTCTATCCTTAGTACTCTAAGTTTTCGATCCTAAACCGTTTAAAAAATCCTATTTTTAGTGCTTAGATTAACAGTGTGTTTTTTAGCACATTGAGTTGGTTATAAACATACTCTTTACATTTCCAGTTTAGAAACCAGTTGTAAAGGTTACTTGTTACCTAACCAACAAGTAGATCTGTAGCCTCAGATAGAAGTTAAGGTTCTTGATCACAAGTCTTCTCTTGGGACTATAAAGCAGCAAGATAGTGAATTTCTCTATCTGATTAGAGAGAGTGGACGTAGGATATTAAGATGTGAACCACTATAAATACTTGTGTTCTTATTGCTTTATTTACTATTCTGTATCCATATTCATACTGCTCATATTTGATAAAAGCATTGATTTATAAAAGACTCAAAATCCACTAAGTGTTTGTTTTCCAAATCAGCAGATATCATATCAGTTGATAGCATACATTGGTTTAAAGTCATTCTTTAAAAGGAGGCTTGCATATCAACCCACGAGTCTAAACATTTAAGGCCTACACATTTCCGCACCTATAACTTTTGAGATAGCTCTCAAACTGATCAGCTAAATTCAGCAGTCAGTAAGGTTGTTATTTTAATCTGCTATATTACACTTCTGCACTTTATAGATCAGAACATCTTATTTGCATCCAGACGATTGAGTATATAACTCATCTGATCGTCTCATCTGATCTGAATCACGAAAAAGTTTTAAACATTTAGACAGTCTATTCACCCCCCTCTAGACTGTCATCATACTCATTTTGGGACGATCATACTCATTTAGTTTGCATAATACTGACGTAATTCACATGAACTTCAATATACATACGTTTGAGTGTAAGGCTTAAAGTGTATTTCGATTTTCACATGTGAATTACGTCAGTATTATACAAACAAAAGTGTATTTCGATTTTCACATGAGTTTCTGATTTTATATCTAATACTGCAAACTAAGCATGTAGATTTTCACAGCCCTAAATCTTCCATAGACTATTATAGTTGTTGGTACCACAAAAAAAAGAAATCCTTATAGAGATTGATGGACGTTTTATCGAACTTCACTACAAAAAACGCGCGTCATAGGGACGGACAAATGCCGACGGATTATAGTCCGTCGGCATTTCCGACGGATATGCTGACGGATTGAAAAGTCAACATCAATGCTGACGGATTTCCGTTCCGTCAGCATTTACCGAGGGAAAACGCTGACGGATATTTTGAAATATGTATGCCGACGGAAATGCCGACGGATTATCCGTCGGCAACGGACCCGTTGAATTCGCACCGCCTCGTTTTCCAATAAGGTAACCGTTTGCATTAAAGTCGGCGGTTACCGAGGGAAATGCCGACGGAATATCCGTCGGTAATTTTTTTTTTTTTTATATATAAGGGCCTCAAATCAGATGAGAATTCGTTTTAGAAAAAAAAAAAAAAGGGGCGTGCGTGAGTGAGGATTTTGTGGGGAAGACGAGGACGAGGCTATTGAAGTAAATTTCTCCGATTACATTGATACGGTACGTTTTCTTAATTAGTTCTATTACTTAGTTTTAATACTTATATATGTTTATGCATGGATATATGTAAATATGAATAATTTAATGTTGATTTGCATGTTATATTGATTTAGTTAGTTGTTAAAATATTATGATCATGTTAGTACGTATGTTAGTTAATTTAATTTGTTGATTAAGAATAATTTTGATAGAGTAGTTTTTTAAGGTTAATTAATTAATTAATTGTTATATGTATACATTAATTAATTGTTATATAGTTAATTACTAGTTTAATTTAATGGTGTAATTTTGATATATAATATTTTTAATGTAGGTAGTGCATGTTTCAATCAATTGTTTAAATTAGTTTGGATATAGTGGTTCGACCGTTGGATCACGTTGTAATTAGGAATATATTGATTAAATTAGGAATACGCTATATTAGTAAAAATTTTAAATTAGGAATATGTTCATTAAATTGATAATTATTGACCCAATTAGAAAATTATTATTTTAATTAGTTTTAGGTTTGTTAATTTAGGAATATATATGTTCAATTTTTTATTATTGATTAAGTTAGGTAGAAAAATAATAATTAGAAAAATAATAATTAAATTAGGTTATTGTTGATTAAATTAGGAATATGTTGATTAATTAAATTAGGAATATGCTATATTAGTAAAAAAATTAAATTAGGAATATGTTCATTAAATTGATAATTAGAAAACTCCAATTAGAAAAGTATTATTTTAATTATGTTTAGATTTGTTAATTTAGGAATATGTTAATTTAGAAATATTTTTAATGTAGGTGATGCATGTTTCAATCAATTGTTTAAATTATTAGTTAATTAGATGGTTCGACGGTGGTATCACGTTGTAATTAGGTTATATATATATATATTGTTTTGATTTAAATTAGGAATATGTTGATTAAATTAGGAATTGATTAAATTAGGAATATGCTATATTAGTAAAAATTTTAAATTAGCAATATGTTCATTAAATTGATAATTAGTAAAATTATGTATTTTTTATTGATTGAAACAGATGAGTGAACAAGTACCGAATCAGGGTTCTGGTTCACGTAGGTCGTCATTTTGGTCACGTCGTTCAAGGAGGTCTCGGGATGAATCAGTTCCTGTGACGGCTCCTCTTCCTCCTCCTCCTGTGGCAGTGTCGCCGCCGCCGCCGACTACGATGTCGGTTGGTTCGTCATCCTCTTCTCGTCAGCATCCCGTTCGAGACAAAAGACAACCCCTTGAAATCATTTCAGGAGCGTAAGTCAATAATTCTAATGTTTAACAGTATTCAATAACGATTAACTTTATTTATTTATTTATAATGTGTTAGTTTATAAATTTGTTAATAATTTTACAGGTTGGTGCCCGGTAATGAGGTGTCCAGGATCTGCACACAATCCTTTAAGAAGTGCAAGATTTCTAAGGGTGCTATCACTTGGTTGATGGTGCCACAACCTAAAAAGGATGAATACTTCGAGGAGTTCCAGGTATATAATTACAATAATTAAAGTTTATTAAATAACTAATTATTCATATTATTTAATAAATATGTTGAATATTTGTATAGAAAAAGGCCCGTTGGGATACGGCGATCTACTCGGACGACGCTATTTACGAGAAGTGGTACGGTGTTTGTTCTAGTCGGTACACGAACATGATGTACGACTGGAGAACGGCCTGGCGTGATAAAGACAGAAATCTTGTTCTGGGGGTGGAGGATGGTGTTGACCTGTGGGAGTCGTTGGTTGAGAAGTGGTTGGACCCGGCTTACCAAGAGAAGTGTGACAAAGCTCGGGCCAACCGCAGAACCGACGTTGGAGGCGGGATGGCAGTGCATCGGGGGGGAGCTCGGTCTGTCCTCGAGCAATCACTTGCTATCGTAAGTTTTCATTAATTTTTAAAAATTAAATAATTATAGTTAATTATTTTATATTAGTTATCTAAATTAATTTGTATATGTTTATTTGATACGTAATAGGAGCGGGAGACTGGACGTCCACACACCCACTTGGATCGGATGAGTCTTCTTCATCCGTTTAATGCCGATACACAGACGTCCACCTACGGGCGCACTACTGAACTCCACGTAAGTTTAATTAAATTTATGTATTAATTACATTATATATATATAGATAATTAAATTAATTTTAATTTTTTAATTATGTAGTTGAGCGTTCGACAGAGGATTGAAAAGGCCGAGACGCAAGCCGCCACGACTACTGCTGAATCCGGAAGCAGCGGTACCCCTCCGGCTGTTGACGTGGACCGGTGTTACCTTGACGTTGCCCCGACCTCCAAGGGAAGGGTCCTTGGCCTTGGTGGGATGAGCAACGCCGTGAGGACACCAAGTGGTCGGTCGGCCCGGAGTGCATCGCAGCCGTCCGTATCCTCCACTGCCGTCCCGGATCCGAACGTCATGGCAACGTTCGAGAACTACTTCCGCCTCTGGAGTACCAATGCGGGTCGGACGTTGGGGATGTCTGTTGAGCAGATCGAGGCCATCTATCAACAGACGATGGGGCAACCACCGCCAGCTCCAGCTCCAGCTCCAGATCAAGCTGCAGGTCAAGATGCAGGTCAGGCCGACGGAAACGACGTCAACTTGAATGAGGATGTGGAACAATTTTTTAGCAACTATCCTGGCAACTATCCTGGTTGAACAATTTAATTTTGTGTTGAACTAATTTATTTTTCTGTTGAACTTATTTAATTTTCTGTTGAACTTATTTAATTGGGTTAATTGCAAAAAAAATCACGACCTTTACAGTTTTTATCAATTACAACATATCATTTTTTTCTTTGCAATTTGATACACCACCTTTTTTATTTTTGCAATTCAATGCATATGTCAATTTTCTAGCAACAATTAAATCATAATTTAATTGTCAGAGCTGTCGAGGTGCCACATAGATGTCACGAATGATGAATAATATTTTTTTTTTTAATTTTTAAAATATTTTTAACTAAAAAGAATAATAAAAAAATCGTTTTAAAACTAAAAACAATACTAAATATTTTTAAAAATAAATCATAAACCAATTTAATTATTATCATTTCCCCCTCCCCAAAACTCAAAAGTATAAGATCGCGTCCTCCAAATCATAGTTCACAAAAATAATGTGATGTTTTTCATATTGTTTTTATTTAAAAACGTTTTAAAATATAAAAAATAAAATATAAAATATATAAAAAATATTTTATTGATCAATCAAGACATTTACGTTGGCATTTGTGTAGAACCTTAATGCGGCTTCAGTATATATATCATTCATGTGTTGCCGAAAAATAAACACATGCATCAAATTACAAAACTTAAAAAGGTGGTGTATCGAATTGCAAAGAAAAAAAGAATATGTTGTAATTGATAAATACTATAAAGGTCGTGATTTTTTTTGCAATTAACCCTATTTAATTTCTGTTGAACTTATTTATCTTTATGTATATATTTATCTTTATGTTGAAATATATGTTGAACTATATATTGCAGTTTATTTGTGTAGTTTATTGGTGTATAGATGAAAATAGGGTGCATTCATTTGTTTCATTGAGTACAAAATAATCTCATTTAGAGTGCATTCTAGATAGATTTAAACCACTTGAAGGTGGAAGTGAATTTTAGTACAAAATAGCCTCATATAGAGTGCATTATACATATATTTAACCAAACCACTTGAAGGTGGTAGATGCAACCATGACAACTAGCACAATCAAAATGATTTTGTTCACTTTGATTAAATCCTTGATTTCTTCAGCCAAATTCTTGATCTCTGTAACCAATTTCTTCATCTCTTGAGTCATTTTCTTCATGTCTTCAGTTTCTTGGTCACTTTGATTAGATCCTTGATTCTTGTCAACACCACAGTTTTCTAGAGTATCAGCCCATACAAAGAAACCACATCCACCACCACAACCATCACTTAGGGAGTCAGGACAATTATGAAATATCCTCCCTTTACTTCTAGGTTGTTTAGAAGCATATGTACGCCTTTCCACAATAACAAACAAGGCCTTGCTGAAATCGAATAGAAGATGAAGAAGACATGATATTTCTTTGCAAAATAGAAAAAATCGAATATGGTGTGTGTGAGTTTTGTGTTGCTATATATACAAAAAATTGAATTAATTAATAATAAAAAAAAAAAAACCCGCCAAATGCCGACGGAATATATTTTCCGTCGGAATTCGGAATTTGATAAATGCCGACGGATATTCCGTCGGCATTTATGTTTACTGACGGCATTTGGGCGGGTGAAATGCCGACGGAATTAACTTTCCGTCGGAATTCACCATTTGATAAGTGCCGACGGATTATCCGTCGGCATTTATCTTGACCGACGGAAATTTGGGCGGGTGAAATGCCGACGGAAAGATAAGTCTGTCGGCATTTCCTTCGGGAAATATTACCCCAAAACTTTCTACTGCCTAATTTTTTTCCACTTCACTTTCGTATTGCAAATTTACACCAAAACTTTCTACTGCCTAATTTTTTATGCTCATGCTCGGGTATTCAGAAACATCAAATTACGGTACATTTTCTACCATTTTTAATTTACTATATATATAAAATTCAATATAATGTAATTACATGTTTTATATATATCATAAGTTTTGTTTGAATTTATTATAAGTTTAGTTTAGTAATGTGTTGCTCCACTTAAATGTTTAGCAGATGGATTTGCCTGACCGTCGTTGGATGTATTGTACTCCTAGAATGATTAGAGGAAATGTGAATGTGGAATTTTATAATGAACTCGTGTTATTTGTTGAATTTGCAAAAAGCCAGCCACATTACATGAGTGGAAATTGTATTAGGTGTCCGTGTAATGCTAAGAAATGTCAGAATAAGCAATATAAAGAGATTGATGAGGTCCTAGTACATATTGTGAAGAATGGTTTCGTTGATAATTATTATAATTGGACTAGTCATGGCGAAACACGTTGGCCTTATAGATTTGATGAAGTGTTTTACTATTACACTGTTGGAATCTATCACCAAGAAGCAAATTTCGATCATGTTGGCACTAGTAACGAGGTAGAACAACGGTTTGGGGACGAAGAAAAACGGTTTGGGGACGAAGAACAACAGTTTGGGGACGAAGAACAACAGTTTGGGGACGAAGAACAACAGTTTGGGGACGAAGAACCGAATATGTATCAAACAATGATCAGGGAAGCTGGTTTTTCAAACATGGAAGAGGAGCCGACGAATGAGGCATTTCGGTTTTATGAGATGCTCAAATTAGTCGAAGAAGATTTATATCCGGGTTGTGAATCTCACTCACAGTTGTCATTTAATGCACGACTCATGAACATTAAGACCGAGAACAAGCTTTCTAACAGGGCATATGAGCAAGTGACACAGTTATGCAGTGAAATTTGTCCTCAAAATAATAAGGTGCCTACGACGTTTCATCAAAGCAAACAAATGTTGAAGAATGTTGGTTTGCCGGTTGAGAAGATTGATTGTTGTGTGAAGGGTTGCATGTTATATTGGGGTGACGAAGATAGTAGTCTGAACATGTGTAGATTGTGTGGCCATCCCCGGTACAAAGAGGCACGTCGAAAGGGACCTGGTGGTCAATCGAAGAAGACAAAGAAGAAAGTGCCATATAAGAAGATGTACTACCTTCCTATCATTCCTCGTTTGATGAGATTATATCAATCAAGTGCCACTGCACAACACATGACGTGGCATGCTACAGATTCCTCTTCGGCTGAGTCGAGGGAGATGCGACATCCGGCAGACTCAGAGGCCTGGAAACATCTTGACAACGTGTTTCCAGATTTTGCTTGTGAACCGAGGAATGTGAGATTAGGTTTGTGTACTGATGGTTTTGCACCGTTTGGGATGCATGGGAAGCAGTATTCTTTGTGGCCGGTGATACTGACTCCGTATAATCTTCCTCCGTGGATGTGCATGAAACCTCAAACAATGTTTCTGACTGTATTGGTGCCTGGACCAACGAATCCAAAGGACAAACTGGATGTTTATCTTCAACCTCTTATAAAAGACTTGATCTTCTTATGGGAGAATGGAGTCCAAACGTACGATGTTTTTAGAAAGTAGAACTTCACGATGCGTGCTGCTCTTTTATGGACCATTAGCGACTTTCCTGCATATGGTATGTTGTCCGGGTGGAGTACGGCCGGAAAGAAAGCATGTCCGTATTGTATGGAGAATTCTGAAGCTTTCAGTCTCCCGGTGAGTAGAAAAGTTTCATGGTTCGATAATCACCGTAGGTTCTTACCTCAAGGTCACCCGTTTCGAAGAAATAAGAAGAACTTCGTAAAGAACAGAGCAGTCACAAACAATCGACCTCCACTTCGAGATGGTATTTTATACATTTATTTAATGAGTATTAAACGTATATTTATCTATTGCTTTTAGTGTTACTTATAATTTACTCTCCGTACAGGACGTAGGTTGTTATATGAGATTCAGTGGACGGGGTTGAAAAAAAGTACTGAGGAAAATGCAGCGGAACACAACAGAGGAATTGAGGGTGGTTGGAACAAAGGGAGTATTTTTTGGGACTTACCATACTGGAGTTCACTATTGATACGACACAATTTGGATGTGATGCACATTGAAAAGAATGTGTTTGACAATGTGTTCCACACAATCATGAACACCGAAGGCAAGACGAAAGACACTCCAAAGTCTCGGAAGGATTTGGACACTCTTTGTCGCCGTCCAGAGTTGAAAAAGGATGAGCGTACAGGTAAATTTCCAAAGGCTAGATACACACTGGATAAGCCACAAAAACAAAGATTGTGTAGGTGGATAAAGGAGTTGAACTTTCCGGACGGCTACGTGTCGAACTTGAGTCGATGCGTAGACACAACAACGGGTAAGGTTGCAAGGATGAAGAGTCATGATTGTCATGTATTTATGCAACGCTTGATACCGATTGCGTTCAAGGAACTTCTTCCTCTCAATGTGTGGAGGGCTATCACTGAATTAAGTCTATTTTTTAGAGATTTAACGGCTACAACGATCACGATCGATGATATTATTCGTTTAGATGAAGACATTCCAGTGATTTTGTGTAAGTTGGAACAAATTTTTCCACCTAGCTTCTTTAACTCGATGGAACACTTACCCGTTCACTTAGCGTATGAAGCGAGAATTTGTGGTCCGGTGCAATACAGGTGGATGTACCCATTTGAAAGGTAAAATCTTACTTTTTTTATTTCATTACAATTACACATGCATTCTTATAAGTTTTATATATATATATATATATATGTGTGTATATCAGGTATCTCCACAACTTGAAACGCAATGCTAAACAAAAGGCAAACGTTGAAGCATCGATTGTGAATGCTTATTTGAATGAAGAGGTTGGCATGTTTTGTTCTTATTACTTTGAAGACCACGTCAACACAAAGTTAAGTGGTGCTCCACGTAACTTCGGTGGTACATCCGCTGGCGATATCAGTGAAGAGGTCGATGGAATGCTCTCCATATTCAAGTCTAAGGGACGGCCAATAGGAAAACCCACTGAACGATATTGGGAGACGAACTCGGAGGCGGAAATAGCACAAACGTATGTGTTATTGAATTGTGATGAAGTTCAGCCATACATTGAGTAAGTATTTCATATATAAATCGTCTATTTAAATACCACTTCATTTATGTCATTTAATATTAACCAAGTTTTTGAATGTTGTGAATTAGGATGTACACTCAAAAACTACGACGAGCAGAACCAAACATCTCAGATGCATATATAGATGCTCGTATTCAACGTGAATTTTCCCGATGGTTCGAACGTTATGTGAGTACCATTTAATTAATTATGTTTAACGTAAATAAATTAATATTTATATTAATTAATTTTAAATTGAGCCGTATAGGGACGGGATAACGCTCTAGACAGTCGATTCTTACGAGATCTCAGCAAGGGACCACTACGTCGTGTAAAGACTTACAACGGTTATATTGTGAAGGGCTACAGATTTCATACGTCTGGGTATGCATCGACAAAGGCAACTACCAACAGTGGCGTTTGCGTTAGCAGTGCGAATTACAATGCAGATGCAAGTGATTACTTTGGGGTGTTACGTGAAGTCGTCGAAGTAGAATATTCAGGATATCCAGCAAAGTCTGTAGTGTTGTTCAAGTGTCATTGGTTTGATTCAGGCCATCTAGGAACAAGAATTCACCCGGAGTACAAGCTCGTTGATGTTAGTTCGAAAAGGACGTATGTTGGGGATGATCCATTTGTATTTGCCCATCAAGTATCTCAAGTATACTACTGCACATATCCGGGAGCTCCACGTGGTTATGAATGGCACGCTGTTTGCAAAGTAAAGGCAAGGTCAATGGTAGAAGTCCCTAAAAAGGACAAAAATACTGAAGATGAATCTCCATTTCAAACAGAACAAATAGAGACTCAAACTGAAGTCTTTACGGGAGATTTCAATCTTTCTGTACCCTTGACGGCTGCAAATCCCCAATTAATCGAAATTGAAGGTGAAGAGGAGGGGGATGAAGAAGAGGATGAAGAGGAGAATGAAGATGAGGATGAAGAGGAGAATGAAGAAGATGAGGATGAGGAGGAGGATGAGGAAGATGATGATGAGGAGGAGGAGGATAAGGACGAAGAGGAGGATGAAGACGATGAAGATGAAAATTAATTCAATTAATGTAATGTATTTATTTCTTATTTTATAAAAGTTAATTAATTATTTATCATTTAGGTACAAATTATAAAAATTAAATTTACTATAAATATAAGTCACAACCAATATATATATTAATATATGTGGAAGAAATGAATTTTGTGATTTTTTAAAAAAATATTTTGGTAATTTAGTAGGTCTAGTATATAGAAAAAATTGAATTATTTAAAAAAAAATAAAAAAAATTGCCAAAATGCTGACGGAATTAACTTTCCGTCGGTATTTACTTTTTGAAAAATACCGACGGATTATCCGTCGGTATTTGTACATGCCGACGGAAAATAACCCCTTATATAAAACCTCAACCTAGGGTTTTCTTTCCAAACTTTCCTCTTTACATTCCCCCCCACCTCGCCTCCCTCCAACTGTTCGGCCCCATTCCCCCCCACCTCGCCTCCCTCCACCACCTCAAAATCCTCAGAATCGGCGACAACTACCTCACCGGCCCTATTCCCGCCACCCTCGGCACTCTAACCAATCTTCCGCGCCGATTTCTCTCCACCGTGAAGCATGGCCGCCGCCCAATCTGTGCTCCTCCGGCGTTTTAATAAGTGGGCCGACTCCGACGTAAGTGATTTTGAGTTTAGATTGAAAAATTTTGAACTTCAACATCGATTTTTTTTTTAATTTTTTGGTTGTTTCCTTGAAGTAGACGAAGTCGCCGCCCTTCGCCGGAGACTGGAAGAAGACGAAGCCACCGCCAGTTGATGATGATAATGATCAAGTAAGCTACTAATTAATTACTAGTATTAATTTGATTTGATTATAATATATTAAAGAAATTGGTTTAATTTGATCAATGTGATTGTACTACTGGTGCAGGTGGATGAATTAAAGAATACTTTTTGAAGCATGAGGATATGTAATAAAAACAATGCCAATTTCTTCACATTCCCAACATAATATTTCATGTAATATTATTGTTTCATTACATAATATTTTAATTTTTACATAATGACATTTTTTACGAAATTTCTTCACATTCCCAACCTCTCGGAAAATGTAATTCTGGTCGGAAAATGAAATTCTGGTCGGGGCCTCCCCGGCCACCCATATTTTTTATTATTAATATTTTGTTTTACTGACGGATATTCCCTCGGTATGTGAATTTCGAAATCATATTTTTTTGTATTAAAATTTAGTTTTACCGACGGAATACGGATATTCCGTCGATATGTGAATTTCGAAATCAATTTATTCAAAAATTAATTTCTTTTATAATTATTTTAATTCATTCTAATTTCTTTTATAATTATTTTAATTCATTCTTTCCGACGGAATGTTGACCCGGTTTGTTAAACGGGTTGTCCGGAATACCGACGGACATTCCGTCGAAAAAAGATGACGGCCATTTTCCCTCGGTATTTCCGTCGGAAATTCCGACGGAATTCAAAAATCCGTCGGCAAAAAAAACTGACGCCAAGAAAGGGGACGGCCGACTTTCCGTCGGTAATTCCGTCGGTAACCTCGGCGGCCGACGGAAAATCCGTCGGTAAATCCGTCTCTAAAACGCCCTTTTTTTTGTAGTGCTTGGGGATGGGTCATGACCATTGTCATCTACAAAAATATTAGAGGAAAGTGTCACATGTTTTCTGGAAACCTCTTCATCTTCACTTGAAGAATCCAAATGCACAATATTTTGATGCCTCTGAGATTCAGGAGAATCTGCTATGATATGACCCCGGCTTCTTCTTTCTACGACATCTGAATCATAATTCTTGTCCAGAATCTCAGCCAAAGCACCAAAAGCTTCTGATTCCATGGCTTGCACCTAGAGCTGTTATTTGAGCCGAGTCGAGCCGAGTATTTGAGGTTCGAGCTCGACTCGATAACATTATCGAGTTAAAAATTGAGCTCGGCTCGACTCGTTAACGAGTCTAACGAGCCTATCGAGTCGAGCCGAGCCTAACGAGCCTAATGGATTTTTTTACAAAAAAATAGTTATCGAGCCTAATAAGTCGAGCTCGAGCCGGCTCGTTAGTAAATCGAGTATTTAACGAGCTCGAGCTCGGCTCATTAAGCTAAACGAGTCGAGCCGAGCCGAGTCTCGTTAAGGCTCGGTTCAAATAACAGCACTACTTGTTGCAGTTGCACCATCATCCCAATCCTTAGTGTCTTGCATAAATTCCGCAAGTGATGCCAGAAAGTCATTACCACAGTGCTCCACAGTGATGAAATCTCGTCCAAGTCCGTAGAGTAATATTTCAGTGCATAATCGTTTTTGAGAAATTGAATTTCAAAATCGAATTTGGGAAATTTTCTAATTTTGATTTCAGTGCATAACAAAAATCTGAGTAATTAATTTTCGAAATCGAATTTGGAAAGTCAGGGAATTTCGGACAACTTAACCTAAAATTTAGGATTTTTTTTTTTTTTTTTTTTTTTTGTTACAAGTTAAATACCCATCCCTTTTTCCCCTCCCCATGACTCGAACCCAGGACCTAAGGCCTAGGTAGTGGTGCTCTAACCACTTGAGCTATCCCACTTTGTCCTAAAATTTAGGATTTGACTAGCTGCAAATTTTATGAAATTTAATAATTGAGTTAGTTTTTATTCACGAATATAATTTAAATAATTATATTAAGGGTAGTTTGGGTTTTTTGTCTTCAAATTGACTCTATTAGAAAATTCTTAAACTTGGTGTTTCTATTTGCTTAAGGGTGGTAAGAATGACTCTATTAGAGAATAATCTCAACAAAATATTACTAAAAAGTGTAAGTTAATATAACTGAAAAGTGCAACACAATATTATAAAAAAATGTATGTCAGTATAAAAAGTGCATCACAATATTTTAATGTAACTAATCAATATTAATATCATAAGAATTACAATATTTCATACTAACCACGACACTTCAAATAAATAAATAAACAAATAATTAGAAAGAAAATTAAAAGAAATATATTAAATAATTATTTTTAAATATGTTCCTTACAAAGAAATGTTCAATAAAATACGTATTCGAAATATTAGGAGAATTATAAATTGATTTAGTTGATAAACTAACATTCTTATTCAGTGAGGTTTTGGTTGTTTTTAATTCTTTGTTCACACTGATCTCTAGCTTGTGTGCTTTACATTTATGGTTTTCTACGAGAAATTAGATTTTCTTGAACATGAAATCTTATATACCTAAAAAAAAATCATATGAACCCAATCCGTTCAGAAGGTCGGGACCCTATTAAAAACATTCTCAAGGGAAAACCGAAGGAAAAGGAAGCCCCTCTAAAAGGATAGATTAATGAAGAGAAAAAAATCATCGTAAATGTCTTTTGTCAAATAGTCCCCGATAAAATCAGGCGGCCTACCCCACCATTGATAAATGTATGTCGCCGCCTGCGCCAATCTATCAGCTGTGGCATTGCCTTCACTATACACCGTGCGAAATCACCCAATTCATTTCATTTTTTCATCCTCAAAACATGCTGCCATGCCACTTCGCTTGAAATTTCCATGGTATCTCATTGGGCAGGTCGTGTAGCATATTTTGAACTTAAATATTTTGTGTGATTTGCTTTCAAATCATGGAAGAATTTCATACAAAATGTGGAGAACAAATTCTTCTATCAAACGGTCTAATTCATGTTAGAAGGTTGCAAGATGAATCGAAATCTATTAATCTTACTCACTTGCCCCATAACTCGATTTAATTATTTTCACGTCTCGGTAGATTATTTTAAGATAGATATGTAATCAGATATAAAATAAAATTTATATCCAAAGCGTAAAAACACATTCGATTATGTGCACATACCAAATGACCGAAAGATACATCATTTGCGAAGACTGCAATTCAATCGGGACTAATTGAGATATCCGAGTCTGACTATAGATATCTCAACATATCTACGTGCACATAAAGATAGCTCATTTCTTCCTTACAAATTATTCAAAAGTGAAAAGAAAGGGCATTTAAACATAATAATACTGGTTTTGTTGATACATAATGGCTTTAAAGAGCACAAGATGTCAAGCAAATTTATTATTACTACCAGCTGGTCTAAAATTAAGACAAAATAACATCAGCAATAGTTTTAGACAGCAATTGAGTTGATGAAATTGGGATAAAAAGGTCACGTCGCGATTCCTATTACCTCGTACTCGTGGGAAAGTTTAATCGGAGACTGCTTGGAAATAGGTCTTTGTTCCGAAAACAGCTCCAGATTTACAGTACCTGTTCCCCAATGAATTAGACATCTGTGCACCTGGCTGACGCTGAACCGGTTAACTAAAGCCAATCCGAGACATTTATCAACGAGCCTCCATTCACCTGATAATTGAAACTTTGAAATATCAAACACTTTTCATGGGAACACCTATACTCCAAGGCTTTATTTGCAACACAGTGACGGTACAATATGATGGAATGGAAGCTATAATAACAACACTGTGACAAGGATGGAAATGACTAAACTTTATATAGCAGCAATAGAATACTAAAATTACCAGTTGGGCGAAGATCTCCTTCGAAAACCTTCTCACCAGATTCTGGCCAAACCTCATGCCTCGACCCATCAACGGCTGTGAACTCGATGTATGACTCAGTTGGATTCAGCAAATTGAACGTTGGGTGTACTCTCAAGCACACAAGCCTGACGACAGAATTAAATTAACGACTATATAAGTTTTTAATATAATCATAAACACATAAAGGACGACTAATCAAATTCGATTACATAAGGCACTATAATAGATGAATGACCAAAAAAAGAAATAGCACTCGGATTGCCAAAAAAAACGAAGAGGGAGAGAGAGAGAGAGAGAAAACCTTGAAAATCCTCCAGAACCAGCACCAACTTTTCGAGCAACAATGCCAGAATCAATTCGTAAAATCTTTTTGTTGTCATTTGGGATGCATATCTGGCGTTCAAGGATCAAACCACCACCAATATCACCTTCTAATTGCAGTGATTCCACTTCTCCTGCCTGTTCCAGATCCCGCCTACGAACCAAATGTTAGCAGTAAATGTCAAAGATTCAGTCTTTGAAATGGAGCTCTATTTAAAAATTAAAATAAAAAGAGCTATTGTGGACATCTGATTATTCGCATATTGGACTCTGCTTTTAGTAATAAACTGTAGGCAAGAGTAACACTTCGGCAAACTAAAATATGTTTAAATGATTGGTTTTTAAGTAGGCGGTTTATGGCCGATGAATTATTTGTGTACATAAACCGTGTGTAAATGACTGATTTTTTACAGTCTTCTTTATAATGTATCACTGCCTACATAAACTGCATATCATCACCCTCTAAATAAGTCAGAAGGCACGTAATTATCCAAATCACTAGTCAACATAAAATTAGTAAGTGAATACTCCCTCATATTCAAAATATAAGTCATTTTGGATCAATGCACATATATTAAGAAAACAATTAATTTATCATTTTACCCTTAATTTTTGTACTTCTCAGTTCTCATTAAAGAATAACACATTTATGTAAATATTTATTGATCTTAAGGGTAAATTTGAAAAAAATGCAATTAATTTGCATTGAAAAATGTAAAACGACATATAATGTGTAAAGAAAACGAAAGGTCAAAACGACTTTATATTATGAATAGGAGGGAGTACTTTATTATCTATACACTTACTCAATGACAGAATACTCCTCTGAACATCCAGCAGAACGGTACTCCACTCCACTGTATTCCTCATAGCCGCTGACATCAACTCGACTATGAAGCCACTGAGTTCCTGTCACACATCCAAGTTGAGAGTATGCAAAACAATCCCAATATATTTTTAGGACTGTAACTATGAGGGTATCAATTATACGACAATATGTTCACAGTCTGTCACATTTAAGCTATTAAATTTTAATTTGACACATTTAGGCCCTTAAATTTTAATTTTTGCACATTCAGGCCAAATTGGGGTGGCTCGGGCTGCAAAATTTAGGTCATTATAATTTAATTTTAACACATTTAGGCCAAACACGCAAGCAACATGTGATATTTTAGCCTGAATTGGGGTGTTTCAGGTTAATTTGGCCTAAATGTGCGGAAATCAAAATATAATGGTCAGCCCACAAACATTATGTCCTACAATTGTTACCCCCTCTAGATTACGGGCCTGAAAAATATTACCCCCCAAAACAATTTGCAGAAAGACTCGAGATTTTTTCTACCCAATGTTAGATTTCAACATTCGATTAACAATACGAGTTGAGTATGTACACAAGCAATTAGATACTTCGAATATGATAGGATGTAGAGAAGAAGAGAGCTGCATACTCCACAGTACATCAAGAAAAGTAATAACAATTGGACAACTTGAATAAAAAAAAAAAAGAAACTTAGATGCAAATTGATTAGGTATAAGTAATAAACTTATAGGCATTACTTGAAGGAAGGTGCTCCATTGAAATAATTCTTCCACCAATCCACGGTACAACTTTGAGAGACCAATCCCCGCTTTTTAATTCAACAGGTGTCCTTGATAGTTCTGTTCCTTTGTGTCCAGAAACACTGTCTGTGTCTGGAATACGCTTAGCATTTTCTGCAATCAAAACAATAGCTTATTAATGCCCATACAAGCAGTGAAGCAGAAGCCTAATTATTAATTAAAGAAATGCAAATACTTATATGCACCAGTTGCACCATGCAACTCAAGTGTCTTTTTAAATAGTATTAGTTGCTTTAGTAAAACGCATTGTACTCCCTCCGTCCACCAAAAGTGTTACTCTTAAAGAAATAGAGTCACTGGCGAGAGATGTGTGGCATACTAATTATTACTCCCTCCAATTCTTTTTAGATGTCATTTTAGCGCTTTTACATTATTCACTCACTACATGTCATTTTGGAGTTTTTATTCCCATGTACCCCTAACCACTAATTTCTAATCACTTATAATTAAAATAAAATATAGCAGATAAGGGAAGAGCAGATCACCTATGCGAATTTTGAGTTGCTTTTCACTGGCCATCACTAAATCTGACACTTCAGTTTCCGAAGGCATTGGAATTTCCAAAATCTCTCCGTCAATACCCCATGCATCAATCTATTACGAGATTGGCCACAAATGAATAGCAGTTAAATTCAGATTACATGATATAAAGGGGATAACTTTACTGATATCAAAATTAGATTTACTCCATGCAACAGTTACACACCATTGCACATTTGCCAAGCAGTAGCTGCACATGTAAGCGACGGTTGGGCCTCTTCCAGGATCCTTCAGTTTTAAGAACCTTTACGGTCACCTTAGAAGACTGGCGTTCAGCAACATATGTTGTTAAGAGATATCCTCCTTTAGTGTATTCATATCCCTCACCATCATCTTCAAAAAGTAAGCCTTCAGCTTTACCTGAATTTTTTTAGATTCAATGTGATCATGAAGACGTCATAATGATGTTGCAGTGTCAAAATACTACAGAATTTACATGATCTACATGCAGAGATAAAACCCAATTCCCTAGGATAGTGACAAAGAACCTTTTCAAAGAGACAGAGATTGTTGAATTGAGATTTACTGATAAGGTTTCTAGAGAAGCAATCGTCTTGAGACGATAATTAATGAAAGTGATTTTACATCTTCCGAAAATGCTCCACCGACACTAATTAAAAGGTCACATTCCAAAAAATATATATATTCCCTCCGTCCATTTTTATAATTCTTATTTGAGTTGGACACGGGTTTTAAGGAAAATTGATTGTTTATGTAAAAAGTGGAAGTTTGAGAGTGGAAATAAAGTAGTGTGTGTGAGTAGTATATCCTTTTTAGGAAATACTGTAAGAATTATAAAAATAGACAAACAAAAAAGGAAAGTGGGAATTATAAAAATGGACAGAGGGAGTATCATTTTCTCATTGTAGACAAATTGGAGAATACAAAGTAAAAGAAAGTAATGTTTGCTCAGACAGCTGAGGCCATTTACTACACATGAAGCAACAGCACTAGAATATAAAAGGCAGAAAGATTACCAAATTCATCCAAAGCCACCAGTAGTGATAAATCATCCGTTAGATTAGCTTCACCAACATGCTGATAAGGAGGGGTCACAGGAATGATAGATCCACCTTTAAGATACAATGCAGGCAAATCCTACATGAGACGAAAAGAGGAGAAATCACTGACTAGTGTTAACTATGAAAGAAAACAGAAAATATATGAAATGTAGGAAACTGTACTGGATGAGAGTCTTCGAAATCAAAACTAAACCAGATGCCTTCTGGCAACTTGTGTTGCATTTGATGTAACTCCTCATCGCGTCCTGTGCTGCAACATGATAGCATGACAAAGTACAATTTAAAAGCAAGATTTTCAATTGTCCAATATAAGAGGATGGCAAATGTATTTTTGAGAAAGGGAATTAGAACCTTGCATATATGAGAAGTGGTCCCAAGAGAAATGAATTTTCTTGCGTTCTTAGCTCCAAATCTTTAGGATCTGACAAGATTTTGAAAGTTAAAAACTCATCAAGTTTTAGGAGAATGTTAATTTCAATATCACAAATACCAGTGAAAAATGTGGGAGTTGCAACCGGAGTGCCTCTTGTATGAGCCAAGTAAAAGAGAGTGTATATGTGGGATATAAGCCTATATCGCCTCCTTAATGCCAGCCGACAAACTTCTTCACACTGTATGGGATTAACGAATGAGTGAGAATGGCAGAAGAACAAGAAAATTACAACTCTGGGATAATTATCAGACCTTCATCGCTTCTCATTAGCAATATGTAGCTTGCAGTTGCATAAGAATTAAATTATGTAGGTCCTAAAGTTAAAAACATATTCTTCTCGTTTATTGGACCAAAGTGTTGCTATAGAAATGACAGTCTCACGAAAATTGTAAATAAATCTGTGCATTATTTAAGAATGTCAAAGACACAAACCTCTTCCCCAAAGGACCAGGGCTCATGATCAACAGTGTCAGTCTCAGAATGCCCACGACAAAAGGGAAACATGGACCCCACTCCCATCCACCTTCCAAACAGCTTTGGTGTCGCATTACCAGCAAATCCACCTATATCTGGCCCTGAGAGTGGCTGACCGCTCAACCCCTGGACAAAAGCTCATCCTTCATTAGAGTACTCTATTGTTCCCGAAATTGGCCAAAACAATAAGAGAACTTGTATATATGACATTCGAGAGATACATTTTTCCAAGATAGAGAATGAATACAGGTGATACACACATATACTCGTGCATTTCTAGACAAAAATGAGGCATGTGGGAGATACATGATTAAATATATTCTATACATTTTTCCTGCAACATGTGTCCTATGCATGTATTTGTATGCAATCCTGTATTATATACTTTAATATCAAACTGACATGTACTGTACATCATAGCCAACAATTCAATCTAATCCTAATTAAAATTTTCAATGAGATATATTTTTAAAGGAAAACCTCATTGAGCCAGTAAGACCACTTATTTATGAACTCATATAACAATACCCTTACAAATCCACAGGTAATTTACATCATGAGAAAATGCTTGAATTCACAGCTAAATTATTTTGTGTTATTTCTCGAAACTTACCAACTGAACCATCATGGAGATACTCATGTGGAGGTGCTCCCAGGTAGAAAGATTATCACCTGTCCATGTTGCAGCATACCTTTGGCTACCCACGAACCCAGCTCGTGTCAGAACAAACGGACGTTTTTCTTCACTTGTTAATTTCATCCCTTCATATGTAGATCTAGCCATCAGCATACCATAAACCTGCAAAAAGAGTAATGCAGCCAAAAAATTAAATTATATGTTCTATCTGATTCATGCACATTGAAATTATTAGCCAGTGTGCGTATTTCTCAGCAATGTTATAGTACATTTACAAAATCATGACGATAAATAAAAAATAACTAAAAAAAACATTGAGGCCAACAGGTAGTACATTGTGATAGTGGGAATGTTTCTGATGGCCTCCAAGTTCAGCATCTCCCCTGTGAATGTTGCTTTCTGGCATTGTCTTTGTCACAGTCTGTAAGATAAATAAGGTAAGAAAAAAGAAGGGCAAACTAGTAAAATCAAACAATTTTGACATCACCTTAAACACAGCTGGTTCATTCATGTCATTCCATATACCATCCACCCCATTAGAGGTAAAGTCTTTAACTAGCTTAGCCCACCATGAGCGCGCATTTGATTGTGTGAAATCAGGAAATACACAAGGCCCAGGCCACACGTCCCCTAAAAATTAATGAATTTTTTAATACATAATGAGTGGAATGAAATGTTTACAGTTCGAAGAGAATTATGTAGTTGACACTTCCCACTCGTTCTTTCTTTTGGTGCAAAGTATTAAGAGAAATTTGTACCAATGAAAGGCTTTCCATCGGCAGTTTGAATCCAGATATCTTTTTCAGAACCACTATCATAGACAAAATAACCCTCTTCATTTTTAATCCCTGGATCAAGCATCCAGATTGCTTTGAATCCCTTTTGATGAAGATCATCTGCAAGAGACTTTGGATCTGGAAATCGCTCCTGCAAAAAGGAGGAACACAATCTGTTAGAATAAAAAAAAACGGAAAACATAAAAAAGAACATGGCCCTTTGGAAATGAAGGTATCGACATCCAAAAAACAGAACACCCTTGTCTGCTATTATTTTAGTACACTTCATGCAAGCTAATAACAGATTGGCCCTCATAAAATTTAAATGGTAATATATGCCTTGTAGCATGCAAGAAAGAAAGAGTAACAGTTTACTAGAAAGAAAGGTTACAATATAGAATTGTAGAAGGAAAATACTAGTAAAAAACTTGCCTTATCAAAGGTGAAACATCGAAAACCATCCATGTAATCTATGTCCATCCATATGACATCACAAGGTATACTTTTTTCCCGAAATGTCTTAGTAATCTGCGACATTAAGAGAAACAAAGGGTCAAGTTGCATTGGATGCACTAAAAAAATAAGCTTCAAAAAACAGAAAATAGGATCAATTTGCGTCCACTTTTATGCATAATGGTAGTTTGGACAGTTAGACTGATAATATATTATAGGAAAAGAAAAGGACTTAATATGAAAATGCAACGGAAACATAGAAGCGGTATAAGAAAATATGTTTCAACCTCACGGACTCGAGCATCAGTATGGTAGCTCCAACGGCATTGATGATAACCTAAGGACCACTTTGGTGGCATAAAAACAGTTCCTGTTTACAAAAACACCGAAAAGAGCAATAAAAAAATTACATCAATGAGGAGAGGGAGAATATGCAGACTAGCTAAGAAGCTGTACTAGTAGCATGAATATCCCATCTATTTTCTATAATGCAGAAAAGATATATAATTATATTAAAATTAATTAAGTTTTCATTTTAACTTGTATTATAGCAAGTAAAATTATTTGAGTGGTGTGGGTAAGTCAGTTGCAACTTTTTCAAATACTTCATGTCATACATCATCATAATATGTATTAAAAGGCTCCAAATATGGAAATAATTCGTTGTACATGTACATAAGGACTACATCGCTGGAAAATATCATCATGATATAACGGATATCTTAGTTAGAAACTTAATCCCATCAGTAATTGTAGGTAACTGGTTTGTTCCATCTGATCTTTTATTCTTATTTTCCAAATGTCAGATCATCCAGCAATTCACATTGCAAATGGATTCCTTGGGAAGTGTGGTATTCAAATAAATTGTTGGAAATATATTGCAGAAGTTGGACAATAGATAAACAGGAGTTCCACTTGTCATTTCCATATGAAAATAGAGACATCACATAATGCATGCTTCAAGACCGTGATTGCAAAGAGCATATTACCAACTGCCCGTGAAAATGAGACAAGAACATCAGTTGGCGAAGCAAATGGGCCAAATGTGATGACAGGATAGGCTGATGAAGAAATTAGCTTCACATTTGATTCTTTTCGCAAGTCAATCTGTTAAAATGATATGTTACTACAACATCCAATCTGTATAACAAACTTCCTTCATAAAATAATTAAGTGAATCAAAAATACCTCACATCGTCGAGTTGTATCTGCAAGAACTCCAACTGCCTCTCCATTTGGAAGAACAGCAAGAACCCAAGGGTGGGATTGGTATAAGGAAGTAGTTCCAGGGCCATAGCCCCAGGCATCAGTATTCCAAGTAAAAATCTAATACAATTTACAAGTGAAAATTAGAGATATACAAAGATACCGCACTATATATTAATTTTTTTTATAAAGCTTATTAAATTGGCAGCAAAATAATATCAAATGTAGTGTGCTTACCCTCTTCCCTGTTCGCTCAAGCTGCCCACTAACTTCTCCTGTCCCATAAAATGAAGTGTTCGGTGGAAACTATATCATAGCACATTGTATCCAATTATTAAATATTTAAATGCAATTGCCTACAAGCAAATATCTATCACATTTACCTCTAAATTAACTATTTGTTGTCCCAATACACATTCAAAATCAGGAATGTAGGTAGGAACTTTATGGATTCTTGCTAGTGGTGTATTTCTGACTTTGGGGTTTTCAAAAGAAATGCTTGGAAATGCACCATCCCTATCCTCTGGAGAACAATCAAACCGAAATACTCCTTCCTCGAGTATCGGCTGAAATACCATTTTCCCAGATTGCCCCTCTGAATTCAATGATGTGCCTTCATGTCCAGCCATCTTAGATATTACCAACCTCCCTTTAACTCTCGTCTTTCTATATGCCCAATAACTATATCAAGAAACTTCCACAGACCATATAATTCCACAATATGAAAACAGAAATCAGTACAAAGGTCCATAAGTATTTAATTTAGAAGTGAGAATTCAAAGAATAGGTAAAAGGCATCAAGCAACTATGAAAATATTTGTTAACACATATTTCTTCAATTCAATCAAAATAATTATGCCAAAGGGGAGAACATCAAGAACTCCAAGAGGGATTTCAGGGCATATATTTCTACAGTTCAAAACAAATAATCAAACGTATTTCTTGAATCCTAATTAATAAACAGAACAAAATAGGACAGCAAATGCCATATTAAACTGACCTGTTCGAAAAATTCCTTGCAATCGCTATGCTATCGAAATGGGTTTGTGATTTCAAGAAACACAGTGAAGAAAAAGTTTTCAGAGACCCATTTGAAGTTGGTGAAGTACAACAGCAAATTGGGGTGGACTGATCAAGTGATTGATGCCTGTTAGACAATGCACTACTTAAATTAAGCAGTTTTTCCATCTGGGTTCGAGAGTTTAATTATTTTAAATTATACAAAACTGTGGAAAAAGATAAACTTTTACGCTAATTTATTCGTTGGAATCAGGGAGATTCTTGTAGTTTAGTGGGGTAATCAAGCACTACCATGAAAATTTGTTGGGCGCCTTTTGTGATGGAATGGAAGTGCTGAATTGCTTTTTCTTTTTCTGTGCAGAAAATAATCTTTGGGAGTGGGAGGGGCTATCAACACCCCAAATAGTATTATTCCCACCCCAAATGTTAAACATACACCAACAAAATTTAAAATTCTATTTTTTTTACTAAACATACTCCAATCTATTCCCTTCCTGTCCTTTTTTACTTAAAAGTTAAAATAATTTTTCTTCTTACATAATACTATACACACCCCATCCATTTTAATCTATCTCTCTCCCTAAAATCACAAAAGAACCGTGCCTCTCTTCTCCCTCACCCCCAACGAGCCGTGCATTTCAAGAAGAACGAAGAAAATGTGTAAGTGTTCAACGCCGAACAATCTCTCTAAATTCCTAACAAATGAAATGGAAAATTGATACAGTAAGAACTTTATTTCATTTTGAATGTTTTTACTTCCTAAATTTATAGGGTTTATATGGTTTGTAGTGATTTTTTAAATTGTCGAATGAGTTTAGTAATTTATTGTAAAAAATCCTAATAAAATGCATTGTGTATGAATGTATAAAAAATATTGAGTTTGATTTTGGGTTTGTGTGGTGTTTTTCTGATTTGGGGCTGCCGCGCCCGCGTACGGCCAGAATCGCGGCCGCGCGTGCACTATGCACGTCTGTCTCGGCCGCACGCACTGGATAGTGCACGACTGTAATGGCCGAACACCACCAGGCTGTTGCTTTTTTTTTTTTTTTTGGAGATGTTGATTTCATGAAGCACGTTTCTGTTCTTAGCAGAAGATATAGCATTAATACTAGAAACCCCAATGCTTTAGTAGAGAGTTAAGCATAGTCGCATAGACATCCATGTTGTGATCATCTAATTTCTTCTGCTAATTATGTTAATTATCGTACTCCGTACTATAAATATTTAAGTTTTATGAATATTGTTTCATTGGAAATTGTAGAAAACATAAAGTTGTATTCGAAATCTTGAAATTGTATATAAAACTTTTATATTTTATTTAATTAACCTTTATTTTTTTAGGGTTAAAATACACGGACACGGAGAGAGTTAGACCAACGGGGTTCGAACGAAGACGTGCCTCCAATTGAGCAAGAGGTCGAAGTTGCACCTCATGTTCAACAAGAAGATGAAGAGGCACCTCCGGTTCAACAAGAAGATGAAGAGACACTTCCAACTCAACAAGAGGATGAAGAGTCGGATAGCTTACTTAAGAGACCTTAATTCATAATATAGTGACAATGTCAAGCTATTAATTCATAATATTATAGAACAAATCATAAAATATTGTGTATTTTATATATTAACTAAAGCGGTTGAATTATTTTGGAAAAAATGTTGATTGTTATGAGAAACTCACAAAAAATATTTTAAATAGACTGTCATTATCATAAACATTTATGCATACCTTGCATCATATATCAGCTTAATGTAAAAAGTCAATCAATCAGGTTCTTAGCTTGTACTAGTATGATACATATCCAAAAAGAATTAATCATCTTCACATTTGCCACATGAACTACGCATCAAGATATAGTGCTCACTAGTTCTTCACAAATGTGTCATTTATTCTTTTTGTAGTGATTGTAAACAACCACAGAAAGCACCTGCCATATAAAAAGTTATACAACTGTCAAACAAGAGCAGAATTCATAAAATAGACTGTGGAGTAGCAAGAAACGATATCCATCATACCATCACTATCAAATATAAGCCAAGCATTATATCACACAATATATTAATAATTAACCAACTATGGCAACGTCAATGTACAAATTCAAGTTTGTTCGGCCACAAACTGATGTACAGATTCAGGTGTGTTCGGCCACACACTGATGTACATATTCAGGTTTGTTCGGCCACACACTAATGTACAACTTCAGGTTTGTTCGGCCACAAACTGATGTACAGATTCAGGTGTGTTCGGCCATCAGTGGCCGTACACTATTTTACTAAAATTTGAGGAAATTGTGTTCGGCCATCAGTGGACGTACATTCAAAGATGCGTGCGGTCAATGTGGCCGTACATACACTGATGTGTTCGGCCACGATTTCGGCCGTACACGTCGCGACTGCTAATGCTAAAAAACTGTATAAAGTGTAGAAAGAATGTATGAAAAAAGTGTAAAAAACATTAAATATACTTATATTAATTTCCTCCATCACGTTTTCTTCTTCCATAATCATGTTTGTTGTGAGTTTATGATCATATGAAGATTTATGGTGATATGGTTTATGTATACAGGTTTTTAAAGTAGAGTTTAATAATGGGGTGTGTATAACATGGGGTATGTTTAAAATTATTAGGGGTGTGTTTAACATTTTTAAAATGATTTAAAAGGTCATCTTAGTAAATTCAATTAGGTCTATTTTTGTCCAAAAAAATATGGGGTGAGAATAACACAATTTGGGGTATTGATAGCCCCTCCCATAATCTTTTAACTTTGTTTGGTTATGTTCTTAGAGTTCAATTTTATAATTTCTATATATTTTTTTTTTATCTGTTCAATTTTATAATTTTTCTTAATATATTTAAGGGAAAATATCAATTTTGTCATCCAGTTTTACCTCTTTTCATATTTGGTCACCCACATTTAGTCACTATCAAAATTGGTCACCCAGTTATTATATTATATCAAAATTTAGTCAATCTGTCATTGACTAACTGAGAAAGAGTTTTGAGCTGTGAAATTTCTCAAAACCTAAGGTTAAAATACTTTCATGCATCTTTCAGAACTAATGAAACAAACACAGAAACAAGAATGAAACCTGTGCAAAAATTACCAATATTTACATTATATTTATAATAAGTCAGAATTCTAATGCATCTTCTAGATCGTGATATAATAGGTCAGAAGGAATTAATTTATTTCAATTAATTTCAAATGCCCAATTATTTGAGTAACATTTCAAGAAACATTTCAAGAAATCTGCAATAATGATCTTATTAATAGAAAAATATTTAGAATGAAAAATAAGTTTATGAAATTTTCTTGAATGGATAATTATAGAAAATTCTTTACAATTAATCTTCACCACAAATTATGCTCCAATAATTATAAATAGGGAAATGAATTGAAATAAGTTTATATATCTGCCCATTATTATACAAATTCAATATAAAACCAAGAATTGGAAAACAAAGTACAAATTTTTAAAAAAAAAACGAGAGTACAAAGTTGCATTCTCTCTTGAGTTTCTCATTTTCTGTAAAATAAAAAGTAAATGAATTCATAATTGAATTAAATAATTATTAAAAACTTACTCAAATTTTCTAACTATCTAGCAAGTTTAACGTTCCAGTAGAAGATGCATGAGAAAGAATTCTCATTATCTATAAAATAAAAAGTAAACCATAATCACGTTCTAGAAGATGCATCAGAACTCCTGAACTACTATATCTAGCAAGTTTCACGTTCTAGAAGATGCATGAGAAAGAATTCTCATTATCTATAAAAATAAAAAGTAAATTATAATTACGTTCTAGAAGATGCATCAGAACTCCTGAACTCCTTCTAACCTGTTATAAATATAATGTAAATAATGGTAATTTTTGCATTTTTTTTTTTTTTTGAATTACATTAAATACCCATCCTTTTTTTTCCCTCCCCATGACTCGAACCAGGATCTAAGGCCTAGGTAGTGGTGCTCTAACCACTTGAGCTATCCCACTTTGCAAATGGTAATTTTTGCACATGTTTCATTCTTGCTTCTGCGTTTGTTTCATTAGTTCTAGAAGATGCATGAGAATTGGTTTTGAGAAATTTCACGACTCAAAACACTTTTTAGGTTAGTCAATGACAGAGTGATAATTTTGATAGAATATAATAACTGGGTAATCAATTTTGATAGTGACTAAATGTGGGTGAACAAATATGAAAAGAGGTAAAAGTGGGTGACCAAAATTGATATTTTCCCTATATTAATATTTTTGTCACTGAATTTTACATTTTTCTGAAATTTGATTATTCATATTTAATCATCATAATTAGTCCCTTAATTATTTTTTTAATCAAAATTGATCGCACAGTGGATCAATTATTGATTAATTGATGAGAATAAAAATGTAAGAGTTAGTCTCCTGTGCACAGTGTGCACACTAATACACAGTTCAATCATATATCTATTTATAAAGGCAAATAAATATAACTAAATAATGAATGTTCTAGTGGTTATAGATACCATTCATAAGTACGAGGTCACAGGTTCAAATCATTTCAAACTTGTTTTTTTTTTCTTTTTTTTTTCCAAACTTATTTTTTTTTTCTTTTTTTTTTCGTTTGTTTTTTTTTTCCTTTTTTTTTTTTCGTTTCTATTTTTCATTAATAAAATTTCCATTTTTCACTAATAATTTTTTTTTCGTTTTTTTTTCACGTTTTTTTTTTTTCGTTTCTACTTTTCATTAATAATTTTTTTTTTTTTCGTTTCTACTTTTCATTAATAATTTTTTTTTTTCGTTTCTACTTTACATTAATAAATTTTCACTTTTCACTAATAAAAATTACCACTTTTCACTAATAATAGCTACCATTTTTCAGTAACAAAATTTTCACTTTTCAATAATAATAGTTACCACTTTTCAGTAATAAAATTTCCACTTTTCAATAATAAGAATTACACTTTTCAATTAAAATATCTACCACTTTTCAATAATAAAAATTACATTTTTCAGTTAAAATATCTACCACTTTTCAGTAACAAAATTTCCACTTTACAATAATAAGAATTACACTTTTCAATTAAAATACCTATCACTTTTCAATAATAAAAATTACATTTTTAAGTTAAAATATCTACCACTTTTTAATAATAAGAATTACACTTTCCAGTTCAAATATCTACCACTTTTCAATTAAAATATCTACCACTTTCAATAATAAAAACTACATTTTTCATTTAAAATATATACCACTTTTCAATAATAATAATTACATTTTTCAATAACAAAATCTACCACTTTTCATTACTTAATTAATTAATTAATTTACCATTATTAATTAATTACAGTTCTCATTTTTATCGACCAATATTTACATTTATTAATTAATTTACAATTATTAATTAATCTATAATTTTCATTTTTATTTTGCTTATTGTTATCATTGTTAACTTAATTAATTAAAACGGGTACATTTAATTATAAATTGTACTGTTAAAATTATTATTAAAATTGAAAAAAATGATATTCTTATTATTGAAATGTGGTAGATTTTGTTATTGAAAAATGTAATTATTATTATTGAAAAGTGGTAGATATTTTAACTGAAAAATGTAATTCTTATTATTGAAAAGTGGTAGATATTTGAACTGAAAAGTGTAATTCTTATTATTGAAGAGTGGTAGATATTTTAACTTAAAAATGTAATTTTTGTTATTGAAAAGTGATGATATTTTAACTGAAAAGTGTAATTCTTATTATTGAAAAGTGGTAGATATTTTAACTGAAAAGTGTAATTCTTATTATTGAAAAGTGGTAGATATATTAACTTAAAAATGTAATTTTTATTATTGAAAAGTGGTAGATATTTGAACCGAAAAGTGTAATTCTTATTATTGAAAAGGGGTAGATATTTTAACTGAAAAGTGTAATTCTTATTATTGAAAAGTGAAAATTTTGTTACTGAAAAGTGGTAGATGTTTTAACTGAAAAATGTAATTTTTATTATTGAAAAGTGGTAGATATTTTAACTGAAAAGTGTAATTCTTATTATTGAAAAGTGGAAATTTTGTTACTGAAAAGTGGTAACTATTATTATTGAAAAGTGGAAATTTTGTTACTGAAAAGTGGTAGCTATTAATAGTGAAAAGTGGTAATTTTGTTACTGAAAAGTGGTAATTATTATTAGTGAAAAGTGGAAATTTTGTTACTGAATAGTGATAACTGTTATTAGTGAAAAGTGAAAATTTTATTAATGAAAAGTGGTAATTATTATTAGTGAAAAGTGGAAATTTTGTTACTGAATAGTGGTAACTATTATTAGTGAAAAGTGAAATTTTATTAATGAAAAGTAGGGACTATTATTATTGAAAAGTGAGTAATTATTGAAAAGTGGAAGTGAGTAACAAAAAAACAAAACAAAAAAAGAAAAAAAGAAAAAAAGAAAAAAAAAGGAAAAAAAAAAGTTTGAAAGGATTTGAACACCTCATGCTCATGAGAATTGTAAATTAATTAATTAAGTGATAAGAATTGTAAATTAATTAATAAAGTAATGAATTATAAATTAATTAATTAATAAATAGAAAAAATGGAATTATAACCATAAAATGGATAATAAGTTAGAGTGAGAGGATAAGGACAAAAGCATGTGCACCAAACCTGTTTTGGTGCACATGGTGCATTTGGGAATTTCCCAAAATGTAATTATTTAAAAAATTTATACTCCCTATGTCCAATTTCATTATTCTCACTTTCTTTTTTTTAGTTGTCCAATTTTATTATGTCCATACTCTTTTTGGAAACAATATTATTCATACTACTTTATCTTCACCCTTCTACTATCACTTATGTACCCACTTTGCCATTCACTTTATTCATAAACAATCATTTAAGGGTTGGTCTGTTATGGACTCGAGTGCATGTTGTGCACCCTAGTCCATGTTGCACTTTTCAGTTTTACTGACTTACACTTTTTGATAAATGGTGTTGCACTTTTCAATTATTAAACTGTATAATAATATTTTTAGTTATAGTGACTTACACTTTTTAGTAATATTGTGTTGTACTTTTCAGTTTAATAACATACACTTTTCTTTAGACTAGGGTGTACAACATGCACTCAGTGCATACTAGACTTTACCATCATTTAATTACAAATGGACCCCACAACCCCCTATTATACCCTCAACTTATCTACTTTATGAATAAACTAATCAATATTCATTAAAATCCGTGCCCAGATAAGTGGGCATAATAAAATTGGACGGAGGGAGTAGTTTTTTTATAAATAGGTTAAGAAATACTAATATAATAAGGGCATGTTTGATAGCAAAGGTGGATTATCTAAGATTATGATGATAATTAAACTTTATAAATTTTAAAGCATAATCTACCATTATTCTAAGTTATCAAACAAACAATAAACAATAAAAAGGATATATAGTTAATCTAGGTTTAATCTAAGCTATCAAACATGGCCTAAATATATGTATTAGAGGTGATGTGATTGAGAGAGAAAAATATAATGAAATGTGAGAGGGAATAGTTACAAAAAAAAAAAAGTAGTTTTCATTGGGACGGACGAAAAAGGAAAGTTGTGTAGCTTTCACGGGGACGGAGGGAGAACTTGTGTACACACTAATTTCAATTTTAATTTTTTATTTATATTTTGGGTTGGTCTGCTGTGGACTCGAGTGCATGTTGTGCACCCTAATCCATGTTGCACTTTTCAATTGTACTGACTTGCACTTTTTTATAACTTACACATTTTGGTAAAATGGTGTTGCACTTTTCAATTATTAAACTGTATAATACTCCCTCCGTCTCGGTATAAGTTTCCCATTTCTTTTGGTTGTTTTGATTAAGAAATATGATTAAATAATAGATGTAGTACAAGTGATGTGATGGTGAGAGAGAAAATAATAGATGAATGTGAGATGAAGTATGATAAAATAATGGGCACGGCTAAATACACCCCCAAATTTTCTATACATACCCCAAAAAATGTTTAGACTAAAATATCCCTATATTAAATAACTAAACTACCCTTCTTATCATCTTCTTCCTCTGGTCTTTCTTAAAAAAATTCTGAAACATTAAGTGTAACCTTTCATTTCCAACTTCTATGGAAACCTATGGTCATTTTATAAAATTAATACGGTTATTTTCTGGATTTAATTCCAACTTTGACCAAAATTTTATGACAATTTTTTCTCAATTTTAATTCTGAACAAGTGAAATAATTTCTAACTTTTTTCTTTGTGGTTGAACATAACATAAACTGTGAACAGGACGGAGGAAAAACCAGATACCGATTTTTTCATGCTTCTATGGAAAATCACATATATTGCTTAAAAAACAGGATCTCCATGGCAGCTTATTAACAAAATTCACAAAATTGAACCCTAAAAACTAAAAAACCGAATGAAATTGCAAAAATGAAGTTGAAGATTAAGAGTATTTTCATATCCACTCATTACGTAGTTGAAGATTAAGAGCATTTTCATGAAATTGCAGAAATGACACCTTCATCTTTTATTTGTTTTACAGAGTAGTGCGGTGGAAATGTGTGAGTTTTTTTGTCCTTTTTATTTTTCTATTTGTTTTTTTTAATTGTAAGGGTATAATAGTATATTATTGGGGTATGTTTAGTAATTATTAAAAAAATATATATTTACAATGGGGTGTGTATAGTAGTTGGGGTGTGTATAGGAGAATCGGTGGTTTGTTTAGCCGCGGCCTAAAATAATAGATAAAGTATAAGTGATGTGATTGGGAGAGAGAAAATCATATGCCAAAAATGGAAAAATATGAAATGGGAAACTTATTGTGGGACATCAATAAAAGGAAAGTGGGAAACTTATAGGGGGACGGAGGGAGTAATATTTTTATTTATAGTGACTTACACTTTTTAGTAATATTGTGTTGTACTTTTCAGTTTAATAACTTACACTTTTCATTGACTTGCACTTTTTAATAATATTGTGTTGCACTTTTCAGTAAAAAAATTGCTGCACTTTTCAGTTATAGACTCTTACACTTTTCAGTTATATTGACTTACATTTTTCATTAATATTGTGATGCTTTTTTCAGTAATACCGACTTGCACATTTCAGAAATATCGTATTTCACTTTTAGTTATACTAACTTGTACTTTTAGTATATATGGTGTTGCACTTTTTTTTTATATCGACTTACATTTTTTAGTAATTTTTTGTTGCACTTTTTATTGAATAAAATTTTTTCTTAAATATTTAATTTAAATGGAGTGTGTATATTTTTAAGTAAAAACAAAAAAAAAAGGGTAAAAAAATAAAAATAAATTAAATAAAAAGAAACAAAAAAAAGTAAAAAATGAAATAAAAAGAGCTATTTTATAGGTCATGTAATTATTTTTATAATAATAATAAAAAAAAAATTGAACTAGGGTGTACTCAAGTGTATATTAGACTAAACCTCATATTTTATATGCTCATTTAATGAGTTCACCTAAAATCATTTTTTTACTACGGTTATCTGTGCACCCGCTCATTTTATGAGTTCACCTTCAAATCATTTCATTTTTATCACCCGCTCATTTTATGAGTTCACCCCAAAATATTTTTAAAAAATAATTACATTTAAAAGACTATATTACCTTTTATTAATTTACATAAAATATAATAAAATCAACCATAATTTATATATTTACAATCTGCAACTCAGTCATTGCCAAGTTACCGTCCGTCGATCATATTTTAAGAAAAAAAATCGTAAAAAAATACTCCCTCCGTCCAATTTTATTATTCCCACTTTCCTTTTCGGGCTGTCCAATTTTATTATTCTCATTCCCGTTTTGAAAAATGACTATTCACACTACTTTATATTCACCCTTCAATCATCACTTATTTACCTAAATTGCCACTAACTTTATTCATAAACAATCACTTTATCTATAAATGGACCCACAACATCTCATCATACCCCCAACTTATCTACTTTATACATAAACTACTATTATTCCTTAAATCATGTGCCAAGAGAAGCGGGCATATTGAAATTGGACGGATGGAGTAAATTAAAAGAAAAAAATTATCGAATTTAGACACAAATCTCGATTTTTTTCTTTTTTCTTTTTCTTTTCCCTCTTTTTTTTTTTCTTCCCATTTTCAATTTTTATTCCAGCCTTTTTATTTCTTCGTTTTTTTCCCTTTTAATTTTTATTTTCCTATCTTTCTTTTCCATTTTTCATGGGTATTTTTTTTAATTTTAATACAAAATAATATTATAGGTATAAGTTTATTATAGTTAGTAATACAATAAGTAATAACTAATAATACCATAAACAATAATCAATAATAGCATTAGCAGTAATTAGTAATATCTTATACAATAACAAATAATTACACACATCTAATTATATTCAGTAATATCAAAAACAATTATCAGTAATAACATGAACAGTATCAATAATACCATGAACAATATATACAATAACAAATAATTATATACATCTAATTATATTCAGTAATACCAAAAATAATTATCAGAGGAACAGTAATCAATAATTAATACCATGAACAATAATCAGTAATCAATAGACAGTTATACGCTCACACGAGTTTTTAACGCACACCCCGTACGATTATGACACACCCCATGAAATACCGAAAATACCCTTCTCCTACCTAACCATAATTCTCCCCCTTATTCTTTCAAATCATATAGCGTGAAAAATAAAAAATAAAAACGGCGTTTGGGACACCTACTCCTCTCCCAACCTCGTCGGTCGCCGCTCAAAGCCTCGCCGCCACAACCTTTTTTAGTTGCCGCAAAAGTCTCGTCGACATAGCCTCGTTCGTCGTCGCTGCATTTGTTTCGCCGATTTCACACGTGTCTGCTTCGTCGTTCAGCCAGGCCTCACCGTCCGTCCATGGCTACGTCCGCCGCGGTCCGTCCAAGCCCCCCTCGCTTACGCCTCCTTTCGCCGCGTCCCAAGACGTCTGTCCCTCTTTCGATTGTAAGTTAGAAAAACAGATTCGTCGCCTCCTCCTCGTTTCTACCACCCCCGTTGTCAATTTTCTTCTAGATCTCTCAACCTCAAAATTTAGATATGTAATTTGTTTTTTAATTTTCTTCTAGACCTCTCAATCTCAAAATCATTGATTTGTAAAAAAAATTGGTGGATATCCATCTTAATCTTGTGTGTGCATATAGTCGTGGTCTTTCATTAGATTTGTGTGACCCATTAATTGTGTACGCCGAAAAAAGTAAATTAGACCCAATTTTTTAATAAAATTGTCTATATAAATTAGAATTGATTATATTATATTGTGTTTAAATTAATATAATGACACTATAGTAATTTTAAATGTATTTTTTTATAAAAAATAATTTGGGGTGAAATCAACAAAAGTGGGGGTGTAAGTAATCGTGGCCAATTGTTTATATATAAATTAGAATTGATTGTATTATATTTTGTCTAAATTAATAGAAGGACATTATAGTACTTTTAGGTGTAATTTTTTTTTTAAAAATCATTTGAAGGTGAAGTTAAAAAAAAGCAGTGATGTAAATAATTGTGGTCAATTAATTATACAATTTGAAGGATAAAGTTAACAAAAGCGGGGTGTAAATAACTGTGACCAGTTATAAAATAAAAAATTGAAATTAAGGTGTGTATAGGTGCACTAGAGTTTATAGAAGAATTTTTCTTATAAATAATATCTATTTATTTAAAAAATTATGTATCTCTATTTAAAATAAACAATTAAGGGCATGTTTTCTTAATGGGTTTATGGGGTTTAGTGATGGGTTTGATGTATAAATCCATCTTCTTTCATGTTTGGTTTTTCAAAACTTTAAACATCTTGATCCAGTTTTTATAAACTAAATTTCATGGGTTTAGACAACTTAGTCTCCCTTTAGGTTTATCTAGCCTCCTCCTTAGATTTATCTAATCAACTCACCATATCTAAATCATTCTTATTCCAACACATGAATCAAACATGGACCTAAATATTTTATAATTCTGTCGTGTGTACGTATAATCTGGCCAAAAAAAAAAAAAAAAGCCCAAGATTTTCATGATGAATCGGCCATCAAATAACTTCGGAAAGGCCCATTCAGAAGTTAAGGCCCACAATTTTCATGATGAAATAACTATGGCGCGGGTATATACCCCTCCAGCTTTGTTTAATGCACTCCCCTTCCATTTATTAATTAAATATATATATGAAATACCATATTTGTCCTTTTAGTAAAATATTATATATACATACAGACCCCTATAATCCTAATTTCCTCATCTTCCCCAACTTCTTTCTACTGCTTCTCTCTTCCTTTCGTTTTTTTTTTCATTTTCTGCACTCCCCCCTCTCTGTCGCTCTTCCCCTCCCTCCCCCCTCTCTGTCGCTCTTCCCCTCCCTCCCCACTCGTCGTCGCACTCCTCTCTCCCCCCTCGTCGTCGCACTCCTCCTCCCCCCCATCGCCGTCGCACTCCCCCCTCCCTCCCCCTCGCCTCGTTCGCCACCGCCCCTCTCGCCCAGCGACGTCGCTGCCCTCCTTCGCCCCCTCTCTCCCTTTTTTTCCCTTGTCGAACATAATGTTTCCGGTCGACATTTCTTTTCAAAAATTAATTTTTTATTTTCTTTTGATACAATGTTGTCGACCGGGGTGTTTTCGTCGACCATATATTCTATGGTCGACAAACCAGGGTCGATCGACACTGGTTGATCGAAAAAAATCAAGGTTTTTTTTTCTGAACATATTGGCATCGAAGGTGGCGACGGTGGAGGAGGCCAGAGGGACTGCGACAGCTGTTGGCGGCCGGAGGGGGCGACGACTGCTGGCGGCCGGAGGGGGCGACGTCTGTTACAAAATTAGGGTTAGGGTTTTGTGCAAATTAGGGTTAGGGTCATAGGGGTGTGTATGTATCTATAACATTTTACTAAATGGGCAAATATAGTATTTCATATATATATTTAATTAATAAATGGAAGGGGGAGTGCATTAAACAAAGCTGAAGGGGTATATACCCCACACCAATAACTAATTCTCCCTCCGTCCCAACATTTTTTGCACACTTTGACCGTTACAGTTTTTAAGAAAATGAAATAAAGTGATTGGTGATGTAAGATAAATGAGGGGTATTTTAGGTAATTTGATGAGGTATAAAGTGGATTTGATGAGGTGTAAAGTAAAATGTATGTAAAAAAAGAGTGTCAATTTTGAAAATAAAATGATGTTGGGAGGGTATTAATTTTGTGGGTATTTTCATATTAAAAGTGTGCAAATAATTTTGGGACGTTTCAATAAAAAAAGTGTGCAAATAATTATGGAACGGAGAAAATAAGTGATAAAGACTAGGCCACTATCCACTAGGGCTTGAAGACCTTGTTTGATAAACTTTTTTCTAGTGTCGGTATCCTGTCAGTGATCTGACTAATTAAATTATCAATTTCACTGTTCACGGTCCAATTAAATGTATGAGCACCATATTTTCTCTTTTATGAGGAAGTTTTGCATGAAACCGTCTCGTGATGAGATGAAGTATAATTTGAGAATAACTCTTTTAACACTTTAAAAAATATGAGTATCTATTTATACTAATTGTAAACGGTTTAATTGAAAGAGTTATGTCTCATCTAAAAGTTTGAATTTGTAGAGAATTAAATAATTAATTCATTTATATTTAATTACTCCGTATTTAACCCTTCCCGTACGGATTATCACCTTTACCCTTTAAGAGAGTTTATCACTTGTTAAATGTGTGGAATTGCTTTTAACATGAATTGAACCAACGACAAATTAAATTCTTTCACTCACACCTCTTTGTCCACTTTCATTTCTCATCTTCTATCTTTGCGTTGCTTATGTGATGAACAAATTGTACACAATAAATTGAACCTGAATAACATTCAATTTTATTTATCTTGGATATTGTCATATTTAATGAATTTATATACTCTGTCAATAGGTTACCACTAGATTAGACGTCTCCAACCAAAGTAGATAACAATTCATAAACAACCCAACAAAGATAACAATTCACAAATATAAAGAACGAGAACATAAAATTGACTTGTTTTCGTATTTTGCACGTTTCCAAGCAGCAATACGATCCCTACAAGCGTATGAGTTCAATTGAAGTATGCAAGCACGACCAAGTAGTTTTCGTTCCAAAGACCTAGTTAAGTGAATGTGAATCCCTAAAACTACAAGTTTTCATGCTATTGTAATAACGAAATGAGGTTGTTTTTGCATTTTTTAGGAAATTAAACTAAATGTATTGAGCTAGATTAACTAAAATGCACGAAAATTAACACAAAGAGACAAGAAGCAAGATTAAACTAAATTATACTAAACTTAACACGAATAAGAATAACAAGACAAGGGAAATAACAAATATATAACTTTCGTGTGAAAGTGCAAGGAGAGAGTATTGCCTCGAGTGTTTCTATTTTGTGGGTGATTTAACGATCAAACGAACCAATTGCATGAATGAACTTATGGTTTTGGGTTAAGTTAAAGGTTATCACTCATATGTGTAGACCAATCCCTCGTGAGACTTAGGTGAACACGTGCATTAATTAGCAATTATATGATCTAATTAATACCGTAAGCTCCTAAGATAGTGAATCGTAAACACTTTCAACACGATTACTAATGTTTACGATTCACCCTCTCACCAATCTCCTAGACGACCTCTATTCAATTGATGTCTAAAGTTGTCGATCTAGTAATTAACCCTCTCTCGGTTAAGCTAATTACTAATTAACTTCTATTTAATTAACTAAAGTTCACACTCACACCCCTAATCATGCAACCCAACTCTCGTTGCAATTAACATAATCAAACATGCTAGCTAATAGAATCATTCAAAACATAACAATAGAAGCATAACACCCAAAACCTAAGCTGGTCATGCAATTAATCCATCATTATACTAAACACCCATCAAAACATCCACATCCAAGGCAATTAGGATTTAGCCCATGATTTTAAGGTAGAATCCCATGACTATAACACAAGCAATCATAAAATACATAGCTAATAAAAAAGAAATTGTGGAAAATTATGAAATTACAAAATTGAAGTGCAAAGAGGAGAAATATCACCTTGATAATGGAATTTTAACTAAAAATGGATGAAATAAACAAAGCCCAACAATATTCCTTGCTTGAAATGAAGTTCCTACAACTATCTAAGCTAAACTATGGAATTTGAATGATAAAATCTCAAGAAAACCTTCAACTATGTGTATGTAGGTGTAAAATGCTTGCAAGAATGGGAGAACTCCTAAAAAAAATGAAATTTGACATATTTATACCCTTTTACATGAGTGTGGTACGTGGCCCTAGGTCAAACAAGTTTGGAGCAAAAATTCGAGTTGACTCAGTCGAGTCGGGTGACTCGGCCGAGTCATGTCTTAGCAAAAACGTGACCATGCTTCTTCCAATAAGAGCTCGGCTGTGGCATTTGACTCGGTCGTGGCCTTGTTCCAACTCGATCGAGACCGACACTCGACCGAGGTAAAAATTTCCTCGACTTGGCCGTGGAATTTGATTCGGTCGTGGCCTTCAATTTCCACTCTCTGATCATTTTACTCGGCCGAGACTGCACACTCGACCGAGTTTCACCCTTGAGTTTATTTTGTGCAAAATTCTTGAATCCGACCTCCGATTGACTCGATTCTTTTTTCCATTCCACTCTATTTTTTGAGAAGAATCGAATGGTGCAATCCTCTCTTCAGTCCAGTGAGATATATGCACATGATTGGCTCCTAAAAGTCTCATTTTTCCTACAAACATCAACAACACACTACCTTTCTCACAATTAAATCAAATCATCCACAATTGGTCCATATAATATGAAAATACAAGAAATATAAGCTCTAAATATTCACTAAAATCATGCAATTTCCACCCGAATAAAAAACAGAGCACACAAAAATTTAAGTGGTTCGATCAACTTGATCTACATTCAGTGGACACACGACTTCAATTTTGATTGATAAAAGAGATGTTTACACACTCAACACTCGAAAATGGATTTCTCCTCACTTCACTTGTGAACTCACAACTCAAAACGAATGCTCGTAAGCGTCAAACTTTTACAATTACAAGCTATGGGGTATTTATAGAAGTCAAGGTTGATTGCAGCGTGCGTTGATTGTGTGATCATTGTCAGGCTGGAGTTTGTTGTAACCGCCTCCTAACAAACTCACGTTTCCAACATTGCCCAATCTGAATTGACTGCAATGCCCTTTACTTGTTCTTGCAAACAGATGACACAATCAGAAGACTATCAGAAGACCTCCCTCTCCTGTTTTACTCTTCTGATATCCAACACTTAGCCAAAAGACTAACTCTACAAACATAATTCTACTGAGCTGATAAGAACTCTCCTGATATTAACAACTTAGCTGATTCTAAGTGCCACCTTCTCATCTGACTGGAAACCTCCAACTCATCTGATCAGGCCTGAGTTAGCTTGCCTGACTCCACCAACTGATACGTCCAACAGCTGAGTCCATCAGCAGACTACTATTAGTAGACTAGTACTCTGCTGATTCCACCAGACGAGTATAACTCATCTAATTTGAGATTATGAGATAAATCTCACATACTCCGTATGTCCACAAAAGTATACATATGTTCACTTGTTCACCAAAATTATGGTTTATAAACTTGTAAAATATTGCAATACTCTTTATTTATATACCCTTTTTTTTAAAAAAGAATTTGTATTCAAAATTGTATGAACATGTTGATATATATATATATATATATATATGTATTCATAACTTGATACACATGTTTATATACCTTAATCATGAACGTATAGACATGCAATGATGCAAATCACCAACAAACGTTAAAAAAACAATTCATTGAATCACATGTTTATGTACCTTAATCATGTGGTTCAAATTTGGTTGTCTCCCTCCATCTTTTCCCGTACACATCTAAACATAATGTACGAGTACAATGATTAATTGAATGTGGCAAAGAAGAATATATAATTAGGCAACGGTTATATACACCTCCAGTTAATTTAATAAGTGTAAAATACCCCCAATACTTTATTAGCAAAATGTCACTAGTAGATACACTCTCCTCTATTTCAACAGTTGCCGTAAAAAAAACAAAAACAACGCCGCTCCTCTCTACACTCTCATTCCACCGTGCAAATTACCTCCTCTTCCACTCAACAAGGTCTTGAAAAGCTAAAGTACGCGCGGATAGAAAATGAGGAGGACGCTAGCTATAGATATGTAAGCTATTTTTTTTTTTTCTTTTTTTGTTAGGTAAAGTCTAGTATGCACTCGAGTGCATGTTATGCACCCTAGTTCATGTTGCACTTTTCAGTAATAATTGAAAAGTGCAACACCATTTACCAAAAAGTGTAAGTCAGTAAAACTGAAAAGTGCACTAGGTTGCATAGACCAACCCTTTTTGTTATGCTTTTATTTTCAAAATGTAGTTGCATGCATGAAAATCTAGGTTTTTGTTTTTTATTTATCCATTATTGTTCCTGGTATGTTTTGTGGTAATTTAAGACTTAAAGTGAGATAAAATCGGTGTGTGGATATTTTTGCACGTTCAAAATTTTAAGTTTTCATTGTTTAAAATTTTCAAGGCTGGTTTGTTGACGGTGGAGCTTTTTGTCAACAAGAAGATGCTGAAAGTGTTTACTATTATTGACAAACTTTTGTCGAAAAAAAAATTTCAACAACTTGTTGTTACAAAACGATACTCCTCCTGTTCCATTATTAATTGAACATTTACCATTTATATGAGTTTTAACTTTTAATGTATGAATTGTTTATTAGTATTAATGTGATAAAGTTACTTTTTAGGAGGGATAGTATAGATAGTTTCATTTTATTGGAGAAAAAATATTTTACTTGTGTGTAAAAAGTAATATTGCATGTAACATTTGGTGTAAATAAAATATATTTGAGAGAGATTTTTAAAAGAATAAAGAGTAGGTGATAAATATTCAAATAATAATACAACGGAGGGAGTATTATTTTCAACAAAATGTTATCGGTAGTAAAAAATATTTTTTATTATTTTCATATATATCATTTTTTTAGACATAAAATAACACCTCATTATTTAATCTTCTCTCTATTTTATTTATTTTATACATAAATTATCAATATCAGTGTTCAAACAAATGAAATTATAAAATTGGACGGCCCGAGTACATAAAGATTTACTAAATTGTAACTCAAAATCTCAATCATTACTTTTTTATACTACATTCGTCTTTATTTAATCTTTACAATTTGTTGTTTCACTAAAAATATTACCTTTTTTTTTTTGCAAGTTAAGTCCCCACGTTTATTACAATTATCAATTTTATAAATAAAATTTTTGTTCATTTAAGTTTATCACTTTTTGATCATTTACATTTAATCACTATTAAAATTGGTTATTTACTTTTTTTTTTTCTATTAAAATTGGTCTTATCATTCTTTAATCTGTCATTGACTAGCGAAGGAAATGGAGCGAAGGGTGGAGGTACAATAAAACGTGGGCACGATCAAAATCTTCTTCCTAGATATTTAGCTCTTAATTTTTTTTAAAAAATTGTAACTTAATACCACAATTACGTACAGAATACACGATTTAAATCAAAAAGTGAAATTTGTAGACTCTATTGAGTGTTTTTAACTTGAACTCGAATGCATCTCTACTCAAATGTCCAAGTCGAAAATGAGCACAAATGCTTATTAGGATTTTGGAGAAAGGGGAGAATGAGATGTCAATTTTGGGGAATGGATAGTGATTAAATGTGGGTAATCAAATGTTAAAAATGGTAAATTTGGATAACAAAAAATGATATTTTCCCTTTACAAAAGTTACATCAGCTGTTAAACACTTTTTTTTTTTACTTTTTCTTACACTTTACATCAAATACTAGATAAAGTAAGAGTATTGTAGGGTATTGTGAGGTCAATTTCAAATAAAGTGATTGTTTATAAAGTTGAAGGGTGAATGAGACTACTTTTTTCGTACAAATGCAGTATCATTTTTTTAAATATCTAGAAATTTGTACTACATACCAGTTGCTTTCTTCATAAAGGGGGTGGGGATGGAGGGAGAGTAAAAAGTGGAATTGGGTTTGGATTAATATCTCAACTGCACCTTCCATTCCAATACTATGGATCAATCTTTCATATATTAATAGCGTCACCTTCCACTATAATCCCTTCACCGTCAGCACCCCTTGTCTTTCTCCTCTGCTCTTTTTTGTCGTTTAACAGTTCAAATTCTTTCTTAAATGCCCTCTTTTAATCCTCTTCTCTTGCCTTGATTCTTGAATTCTATATAGATCATCCTTTTATTTAATGGGTTTTTCCATTGTTTGAACAGCTGTTGCCCATTTGGCCCAAATTCTCTTTGAAGGGTTTCGTTCAATTTTTTTTTCAGGCTTTTTAAACATCAATTTCGTGCAGTAATTGTAATCAGCAGATGACAAAGATGGTGACAGCTGGAACTATTGCATCTTCCATGTCTTTACCATTGGCTATGAACTCTTGTGCAAGGTAATTTCATCATTCTCAGTTCAACAACTTTCAATTGCTCTGTTTAATTTTGTTTTTCAAATTCATGGAATCGGTAATTTGGTTTCTGTTTTTGATGGGGTTTTGATGTTATTTTGTTGTAAATTTGATTGAAGATGCTATGTGTATGTACTAGTTGGAAATCCCCAATATCCATTTGTTTTTTACGATCATCAGGTGTGAATTTGATGGTCGTGGTGGATTTTGGATGAGTGTTGCAACAACCAGAAATGCTGCAGTAAAGAAGATGAGGTTGGAGATTTCACCTCATGCTTCTTTTGCAATGGTTGAATCCCCTAATTCGTCGAAGCCCGACTTTTATAAGGAGGTTGGATTATGTCTATGTCTATGTGATATGATGATCTCTTTAAATTTGTTGAAACTCATCTTTTTGTTGTTCATCTAGCATTTTGCTTTGTATGTTATTTGTAGAATTGGTTAAATATGAGTATTGATTTTTCGTTATCAGATCCTTGAAGCTGCTAGAGATAAATTCACCAGGGAGGTATCTTTCCAGTCTAAGGACAAAGATATCTCACTTGCAAAGGTAATTTAATATTACTCAACCTTTCTAAGATTGTTAAGGTTTCCTTTTTCGAGATGTAATGTTTTCTTACTTTCCCGACTTTGGGGGAACCAACCGGTTAGAAGATGGGGATTTGTCGATATTAATCATTTTTTTTTTGCTGGACCCATCTTTGTAGGTTTTACTTTATGTAGCTGCTGAAGATGAGGCGTTTCTGGCTTACAATCGCGAGGTGGATGCTCGTTCGATTCACAACGAGAGGGAAAACACTTCATTGCCACCTCGTGGGGTGGGGTGTGATTCTGTGGACACTATGCTGATGGATGGAAAGAGTATCAACGAGTGGTTGGCTGAGCTGGACACCATAGCTAAAGAAGTTGAAGCCGAACTCGTTCCAAGAGAGATTGGGTGTGATTTGGTACAAGTTCTTGATGCAGTAAACAAAGTACTCTTCGAGAGTAGACAGTTTAAAAGGTTACCTGTACTCGTAGATTCAAAGTGCTCATACTTGCACTCAGCATTACGCTCCGGTGGTGCCACTGGTACAACTTCATTAGTCTACATTTGAACTTATAATATTAAAACTTGGGAAAATAGTTTTTTTTACACTATTTCGGTTTCAATCCTACTGACTTTGAAAAGTTGAAAATAGTAATACAACTTTCAATTTTTCGACCATGTGGATAAATCAGACCGTTCCACATCAGCATCAACTAGATGTTTCACCTCTTACAGTTGGTTACCGGACTACAATGTCGAACAATTGAAAGTTATCGGACTATTTTCAATTCGTGAACATAGACATGACTGAAAACTGAAATAAAAGCGAGTTACAGGACCAAATAACTATTTTCCCTTCATATTATATATACACTTGGAATTTTTAGTTTTATGCAAGCTGACTTTGTGACAACTTGTGACAGCAATTTTGGTTAGCGTGATTTATATTGAGGTTTGCCGAAGACTTAATCTGAGAATTGTGGGATCTCGAGTTGGGGAAGATTTTTTGATATGGCCCCCAACAGGGAACCCCGAGGTACGTTGATCTACAAACACTTAATATCGTATTAATTTGTAAATGTGTATAAAAAAGTCACATTTTTAACTTTCTCATGTATGGCATTTTGCTCCATTGCAGGAGTTATTCAAAGTAACGTCTGGACACAGCTTGTTTGAGGTTGTCAACGGGAAGTGTGTGGATGATCCACGATCAAGGGCTTCGGATGTAAATAGCAACTCACTTTTAGGACTAGACATTGCAACAAACCGAGATATCATTGGCATTGCGTTGGCCAATTTAATTGTGAGCTAAATTTATCCTTTCAAAATTTAATGCTATTTTTACTTTTCAAAGATTGTTCATTCAAATGTTTTTTTTTTTTTTTTTCAATAAAAGTGGTAACATATATTGTAGAGGTTTCAAATGTTTTTTTTTTTCTTTTTCAATAAAAGTGGTAACATATATTTCAGAGGCTTTACTGGAAACGTGCTTCGAAAACAAATTACGGGTTGATGCTGACTTCTCCACTTAGGTCTGTTCATTATTCCAACAAAAACAGCGGTTCAAGCATGCCTTTATTGCGCCCTCGAGAGATGAGGTAACTAATTATCTCTCCGAATTAATTATTGCCATTTGTCGCCCTCTCTTGATTTTTTTAGGTACCTATTTGTCTTTCTCCTACAGGTTTGAGATGCTTATATTGCAAGATTGGCATGAATGAGGGAATTATGAATTCCGACTCATAATATCCCCATTATTTTACATAAGCTTTCACATCGGCTGGAGATCCTACTTTATGATCATGCATATAAAATAGACTCTGTTCTCCAAGACTCACTTCATCTATAACCTATATACACATTATTTGTTCATATCTTGGTTCGGCAATTTTTTTCATAGTGATTGAATCTGCTCACATCATCATAGCAGAGTCCTCTGTAATTGTCTTTAAGTATTATTTCTGAGAAATTTTAGGAAAATCAAAATGGACACTAATTTAGTAATTTTACTGCACCATTGCTAAAAGGTAGTATGTATTGATCCTTCTTAGCAATACCGTTTGACCTAAGCTAAAGAAAGAGGGAAAAATCCTCTAATAGGATTGCAAAACTTTTGTGGGATAACACGGTTACTTTTCAGGCTTGCTATCATGGCTTCAGAGAGATTACTACTCCTTCAGCCGCATGATTGGGTCTCAAGACGAGACTACGGCATGTTATTGTATTACAGCAGGTAAATTCGAATTCACATTTAATGTAGAACCATTTACCTTATATATGATATAAGTTTTGTGCATTGATTATAGAGAATACGAGGCTGCCGTTCAAGAGCTTAGCATTTGTATGGCATTTGCCCCTGAGGAAGAAGCTCAAGTTTTAGAACCTTTTGTCGAGAAGTTACATCTGATGCGGCTTGAAACGTCGTGGAAATCGTTGGGCCGGTTAACCGTTACTTGAAACCATTGCTTGTTTGTACTAAGTTGTTGATGTTACCTAGTCTGTAGAATTACTACCTTTATAAAACTTCACTTCTCTTATGCTTGTAAATATTTTTCTGTTCCATGTTGCATATGGCTTAGATTTAGAGATGTTAAACGACATCAGAAAGATTTTTCAAGCTAAAGACTTGGCAAGAAGCTAAAGGCTTTGCAAGAACTCTATAATTAAACTGAGTTTGGTAAAAATAAAATAGGTTGGTTGTATGTAAAAATAAAATAAAACCTTTTTAAGGATTTTTTTTAATTACTATTTTGTTGAAAGATCTTTTTAATAAGACTATTTAAACTTTTTGTTATAAGAACCCTTGAAATTGTGGTTGATATAAATGATCCAAAAAAATTAAACATTTGAAGTGAAATGAACTATGTAGATATAGGGCTTATGAAAAGTTGTAAAAGTCACGAAAGAATAGTAGAAATTATAGAAAGTTTTTTTTTTTTTAATTTTTTTAAAGGAGAAACCATGAAATATTTTTCACATCTGTTACCTTCATTTTTCAGAAGAGGCTATTGCACACAACAACAAATAATTCTTTATATACATTATGATGAATAATAATAATGTATTTTTGAAATGAGAAACCATGAAAATGAAGATGAGAATAATAATTTTTTTTTTTTGCAATTAGTGTATTTTTAGTATTTTTTCTAAACAATTTGGATAAACTTTTTTTTTTATATATACAAGTGTGTTCATATACATTTGCATCAATGGTTCCGGAGTCTATGAAAATCCATGTAGGCTTTACATGAAAAAGCTTGGGCCTGGTTCATAAATATTGAGTCTGAGTCTGACCTGTTATCTATGATAGGTTTTTTTTTGCAGCCTAAGCCTGGCCTTTTAAGTAAATAGGCCAGGCCTACGAGCCTTTTAGAAGCCTATTAAATATGAATCGTAGTTCAATATTCAAAGTTGCAAATAAAATTCACTATCAAAACAAATGCATTACAACGATGGGTTTAAATACAAACATTATAACGATTTCAAAAGTACTAAAATAAATTTAACTTACTTTAATTTAATTTAATATAAATGTTAGTACTAAATTTTAAGAATGACTTATTATAAAATATATATAAGTATACTATATAATCTTAAATAGGCCGGCCTGTTAGGCTTATAAGGTCCTATATAAAGCCTAAGCCTAGTCTACTTAACTAAATAGGCTTTTTAAAAAGCCTTAGCCCGGCTCATATTATAAATAGGCTAGGCCTAACAAGACCCTTAATAGGCTAGGCCGTAGGCCCCTGTCGGATAGCCCGACCTACTTCCACCCCTAATGAAGATCATGAATTTTTTAAATCTACAAACTTTTTTAAATTCAAAAAAATCCAATAGAATATCAATTAAATACACCCCAAATTTAAATTTAGACAGAAATATATTCGTGTAACGCCGATCATATCATGAACACTATAATAAAATAAGCAATCAATGAGTATTATTATTAAAAAAAAAAACATCAAATTAAAATAATCATAGTAAAAAAGTATGGAGTCGGTTGCCATCTCAATCAAATGTATTATACTAACAATTAGCTTTTGTATTGGGTTGGAAACCCAGTCATGTATCAACATGTGATATATTTTTTTTTTAGTTTTTTTTTTTATTTGTTCCATTTTATTACTCACCCGTCCAAGTGAAATAAATATTTTTATTTATGAAAATATGCATATTAAGTTTAAACGGATAAAAAAAATTAAAGTTATTAAATTTGGACGGGGAGTATTTCCATTATTTTTTTATAAATAATATTATTAACACTACTTTATTTTCATCCTCCAACTAGTTTAACCATCACTTATTTATTTAAATTGTTACTCCCTCCGTCTCACTATAAGTTTCCCACTTTCCTTTTTTGGATGTTCCACAATAAGTTTCTCATTCCAATTTTGGCAAATTATTTTCTCTCTCCCAATCACACCACTTCTACTTTATCTATTATTTTATTATACTTCATCTCTTACTAATCTATTATTTTCTCTCTCACCATCACATCACTTCTACTACATCTATTATTTCATATTCCTTAATCTAAACAATAAAAAAAAAAAAGGAAAAACTTATACCGGAACGGGAGCTTAATTTTATGACTTTCTCGGACACCGTTTCGATCCCTTATTGAGTAATTTTAATTATATTTCAGTTTGTCATACAAGTCGCATGGCTAATGAAAAGACACATCAATGAACTAGAATGACTAAAAATTTCCCTAGTATTCAATAAGAAGACTACTCTTCAAAAAGAAAAATTTATAAGTAGACTTTATACGAGCGTACCTTCAACATATTTAATTTATATAAAGATTAATTAATATTTATTAAAACTCGTTTTAAAAAATTGGCACGACAAGTTTGGACATTAGAAGTATATAGAATTGGGAGTCAAAGTGGATAAGATGTAATGATTGAATAATTTATGGGTAGTCTGCCAACCTGCCTTACTACGTATTCCAACCCCACAAGAAAGGACGTCTCCAAATGATTCAATTATTTTGTCTCAAATTAATGATTGAATTTCGTAAGAAATTTATAAAAGTGAAATGGATAGATCTAAATTCACAATTATATCATCAATAATTTCATCACATTAGGCCATTTATGTTCCAAAAGTTGCCAAAATCCTTCACTAATTTCTATTTTCAATCTTGCAGTTCTGGAAAAAAATTCTAATATTTTAATTTTTTAAATCAAATTAAGAGCAGATATTACAGCTCGTGATCTGTTTAGCCTTTTTTCAGGTGTAGCAATTTGTTAACAAAGCAATATTTTTTAGAGTTAATTTTATGTAAAATAATTTTATCATAAAATTGGTTTAAAATAAAAAATATCATTCAATAGTAAAACAACTTTTTATTTTTTTTAATGAAGAAGCTAATATGAATAAACTAAATATATTCTAATTACAAAACTATTAATATTATTTAAAAGACATGTATTTTTAAAGGCTTTGAAGTGGTTGTAAGTGGATAAGAAACCTAATTTATTCGGTGAGGTTTAGATTTTACCAAACCTGTCCCCAAACTTCATTGATGGACACACCCTCCATCACATATTTAATTATGATTTAGACACAAAATTATTATTCTCTTAAAAGATATAAGACTTAAATGTATAGTGACCCAAAATTAAAAAATATAATATTAAATCTAGAGTGATTGATTGATATAAAGAAATGTAGAAAAAAAAGAAGTTGAAGAGAAAAGGTAAAAAAAAATAGTAAATTTTGTTAAAATAAAAATATAAATTTTGTGTTGAGACGTACCAAAAAGAAAAGTATAAATCTTCGAAGGGATGGAGGAGTATAGTATTAACTTTGTTAATCGAAATATAGTATGTAAAAAGAAATACTCCGTAGTAAATTTTGTTAAAATAAAAATGTTATTGTGTTGGGACGAATCAAAAAGAAAAGTATAAATCTTTTGAAGGGACGGAGGGAGTATAGTATTAACTTTGTTAATCGAAATATAATATGTAAAAAAATAAGTACTGTGTAGAAGTAAAAAATAGATAGTCAAACGATTTTGAACCACTTAACACCTAGATCGTCTAGACGCCGCTTAAGTGCTGACTAGCCGGCCCAAGTTTTTTTTAAGGGGTTTGACAAAAATGGAAACATGTATTAGTGAAAATACTCTAGTAAACCTTGTTGATGTTGATGTTGAGATGAGTGTTATGTTTAATGATCCAACACTGACAGCCGAGTGTTGTGTTTAATGTTCCCAACACTCATGACAACATCAGAATTTGCCCTTCCTTTTCTCACTAACTCTTATCTTACGCTTGTTGTCTAATGATGTCCCCAGAGCAGTTAGAAGACGTGGTCAACACCAAGTCATGCCACTGCGTGGGAGTGAGAAGTTATTAGGCCATGGTATAACAAGTTCCTAAATTCTAGGAGTGGTGGAGAGAAGTTCTATAACCGCATGATCTCAAGGTTGAGGCGATCATGGGAGTTGATGGCAGTTCGTGAATGAAGCCTATAAATACAGAAGTTGCCCTCAACACAAGATACACAAGAAGAAAAGCTGAAATCGACTACTACTCTATTGAACGCTATATACGCTTCTAGTTAGGAATATCTTTGTTTCTTCTTGTAGTTCTTCACGTTACTATAAACCCGAATAGTAGTGTGTTAGGACATAGTCTTATTTACTAGGTTGTGTGATTAGATCTATGAGGGAGATAGTTTCATAGGATCTAGTAAATCATTATACACTTTCGTAGTGTAATTATACACCTCAAAGAGGTTGTACTCGTAATAATCTACGCAAATTTTGAATACTTCTATTTTTAGTACGTGCAATTTAAATTCCGCTGCATAGTGTTGTCTAGCTTGTGCCAACACAACAGACAACATCTCTGATTTCGCACGCACACACTTTCAAACCTAATAAAATCTGAAAAAAAAATAAAAAAAAATTTAAGAGTATAGTTAAAACATAGGAATTCTCCTAGTCCAATTATTTAGTAAGAAGCTTTAGAAACAACGTCGACGAGCAAATCCATCTTCTCATCTTTCTCGAGTCTCAATTTGAATTCGTGAATTTGAGTGTATAATCGTGTTCTGAGTTTGTATTAATACTTATTTTAATTTTGATTCTTTTTATTCATGAAACGATATTGTTTCACGATGATTTAAAAAAAAATAAAAAATTAAGCATTTCCCTAGGCAACGCCTAATGCAAAAACCGTCCATGTCCATTGATTATATAGAACCCGAGTCGTTCGGTGGCCGTCTAGCCCGATTTCTTCATCGATAATTAAAAGAACATTATTGGCACATGATATTTATGAAACTATTCTAGTAAATAGGACCGCATATCATAATATTTTGAAGGCAAAACTAAAAGAATTCCGTCTCATCTAAAAGTCCGAACTTGTAGTGAGATTGAGAATTAATTCTTGTATATTAATTCCTAACACCCCCCCTCACTCGTGGGCCGAATAATCAACTCTTACCCTTTTTGGGGAGGAGGCCCATCGAGTGGACAAATTTAAATGGGTGGAGTGCTTTCAACAGGAATCGCGAACCCAGGTCATTTTGCCCGGTTAGCTCTGATACCATGAAATAATTCCGTCTCATCTAAAAGTCCGAACTTGTAGTGAGATTGGGAATTAATTCTTATATATTAATTCCTAACAAACTTCAAAAAATTTAGCACATTGATACGCCAACCACATGCAATCACCCATTTATACACCAACCACATGTAACAGGAAGGTCGTATCACTCCTGAGGATTTGAAAAACTTTTAGCAGCTCTAGCAAATTGATGAACCTCATTAGCCTCGCGACAGACGTAAGACACAGAGCAATCGGGAATAGAAACAATAATTATTTTACATTTATCAATGAAATTGCCAAACACCGAATCATGCACTAACAAAGAATTGATAGCATCCGCCATCACCTTTGCATCCATCTCCACAATCACTTTCTCCAAATTCCGCTCCATGTAAGTACCTCCAAAAGATCAAAAGCTTTCCCATCATCTACCCGATACTGCCCAACCACAGTCTTGGACCAACAACTACGAAACACTCCTTCATCTTCATCATCATCATCATCATCATTATGCGCAATAGCTCCAAAACTCATACTCATTGTATCGGCGAAGAAAGCATTGTCGATGTTTACTTTGAGAAATTGCAGCGGTTGTCGGTGCCATGCCTTGCAAACCATGGCGGACCGTTGATTTGTCTGAATAAGATGGAAAACACTCCAGTCCGCCAGAAAATCCGACGCCAACTTTGACACCATCGCAGCCACATTACAAGAACTTTTCCATAATAGTATTAAGAAAATGGAATTTGAGACTTTTGAGTCACTTTTGTACTCATTTGCACCATTTGCACGGTGCAAATGTTGTAATTGAGTCATAATTTTAATTTAATTTTAATGTGAACAATTAAAAATTCAACTGAACAATCCATAATTCATCTATTTCACAGTTCTAAAAAATCCTACGTGGCTTTCTCTATTCGCTTCATTTTAAAATACTGCATTCTCATGAGTCGGTTATTTTATTTCAAATTGTTCTCTTTATTTTCTCTCTTTCATTTAAACTACTCATTTATTTTCTCTCACTTTATTTAAACTGCTCATTTATTTTCTCTCACTTTTATTTACACTGGCGTTTTTTGTTTTTCTTCTCTCCGCCTCTATTTTGCACTCTGCTATAGAATTTCAGACCATGGAATTCGATAAATTGATGTTACAATTTTTTTTTTTCATTTTATAATTTTTATGTGTTATCATTGTTTTGTGTTTTCTGCGTCTGATTTCTTAATTGAAATTCTTCATAAATTCAATATATACCTTGCTGCTCTATTTACATTGCCTTTTTTGTTTTTCTTCTGCGCATGCCATATAATTTTATTTATATTAGATTCTATGTTCTCAGCGTCTCATTCCTTGGATTGTTCTGTGTTTTCTGCTTCTTATTCCTTGATTGAAGTTCTTCATACATTCAATATATAACTTGCTGCTCAAATTCAATTTTGTATTCTCTTCTCTCACTTTTATTTACATTGCTTTTTTTTTTTCACTGTACTTTTATTTAATTAGAATACGTGGATTGTGAGTTTCTTGGACAATTGAGAAATCACTACACTCATTTGAAGAATTTTTACAGGACCTTTATTAAGAATACGTGGTTTATGGAGGATTGTCATCACATTAGACGATATGTTGATCCATACCGTTGAAAGAAAGTCGAGGGCTGTCATCACATCGTATGCTTTGTTGATTTAATCTTATACAGGTAGTGTAGAATTTGATAAAAACTCTGTTTTCTTTAAAAAAAAATTCTTTCATGATACCTTTATTTAATGTGTTTGCCTGATTTCTGGACAATTGAGAAATTGCTCCAATCATTTGAAATTTTATTAAGAATACGTGTTTGTGTTTGCGCCAAATTCTGGACTTCAGAACTTCGGGTACATCATAATTTTTTTTTTTACAATTAATATATAACTAATTTTGATATATAATTAAATACTCCATTGTTTATCATTAACCATTTTTTCTCAATAATAACAGTTTTCCCAGGGTCGATCATCTGTTGGCAGCCGCACGGAACTTGATCAGAATTTCTAATCAAGACTTAGTTCGTCGAGAGTCGAAGGTTGTCATCACATTGGACTGGGTTGATCCCTCCAGTCGAAGGAATATTAATGTTGACGAAAATGGGTTTGCAAAATTTTTTAAACAACAATAACTTAATTTTATAACTTTTTGTATATTTTTTTAAATAATGTAATTTTTTTATTTTATTTGTATTGCGTTAACATTTTTTTTTTCAATTTTTTGTCTTCTATGTTTTTGAATTTTTTTAAAACTGTTTAAAATACAGAGAAATCAATCAAACTCCTACTAATTCCAGAGCAGGTTCAAAATATTGAGGTATCAATTCAATTCAACTCCTACTAATTTTTAGGGTGGGGCTATTAACACCCCATATACTGTTATACATACCCCATTATTTTAAAGACAAAAATAGGTATGAATAAAATGACTAAGTAATCCTTGAGTAAAATAATTTAAAAAAATAATCTGAAAAAATATATTTAAAATTTGAAAATATTTTGAAAAAGTCAACAAAATATTTAAAATAATAAATCAATTAATTTAAAAAAAAAATGAAAAGATTTAATAAAATCTGAAAATATTCAGAAATAAATAAAAATAATAAAATAAAATTTTAAAAATTAATTAAAAATAAATAAAATCGTAAAAATATTTAATAAATTTGATAAAGTGTAAAAAATATTTAAATAAAAAAATTAAATTAATATAAAAAGATAAATAAATCAAAAATATATATTTAAAAAAATCATCTAAATCTTCAAAAATTAATAAATTAAATAAGTTTTGAAGATTTAGTTGAGTTTTTAATATTTTTAAATTTTTTGTAGGTTTAATATTTTTTTGAAGATTTTTATTTTATATTTGATTTATTTAAGATTTTATTTAATTTTGTTCAGATATAATTAAAAAATTAATTTAATTATTTTAAAATTTTAGTTGATTTTCTTAACGTTTTAAAATTTTTAATTGATTTTTTTCATTCAAATACTTTTTTAATATTTATTTGATTTTTTAAAATATTTTTCAACCTTATTTAATTTTTTTTATATTATTGAATATTTTTTGTTCGGATGATAATTTTTTTTTTCGGATGATAACTTTTTTTTTTAAATTTATATATTTTTAAGATTTAGTTAATTTTAATAATGTTATTTTGGTTTTTATTTAAATTGTATTTTGTTTTAAGTGTTAAAAGGGTAAATAGGAAAGAATTGGGGTATGTTTAGTAATAAAAATTGATTTTTAAATTTTAATGGGGTGTGTTTAACATTTGGGGTGTGTATAACATTTTATGGGGTGTTAATAGCGCCACCCAATTTTTATTGATTTATTATTCATTTTAAATTGACATGAGAATTTTGGATTAAAAATGAATTGCAAACCAACAACTGAAATACTCGAGTCGAGTGGTTTGAAAAGAAAAAGACTTTGTTCATCTTTTATATGAAAAAATTAGGATAATTTAGTGTCGGCTCATTCTCTTTCTTTCTCTCAACTCCACTCTTTTTATTTCAACTCAATATACCACTCTAAAAATGATGAGATGGTGTCTATTTATAAATTCATTTACTCATGATTTCGGCCTAAACCTCATATGTTATGTCAATCCAACCTTCAATACTCGATCATATCATCAATTGCTATTTCCAATTTATGAAATTTGCAATTCATTTTATGTCTTAGATTTTTTCTCTTCTTACAATCAATTATATTTATTTAAGTCATGTGTGCCTCTGCATTGTAAATATATAGATGGAGGAAAATAATTATTCCCGCGTAGTACGCGGATCGTGCACTAGTTAATAATATATTCAAATTACTTAAATATTATATTTATATACATTCAATTGTATATAAGAATTAAGATTATAATTGGCCATTGTTAATAATTCACCTACATGTCAACTTGGGCCCAGTTCAAAAGCCCAAAAATGCTATATTGTTCTACGGGTCACTGTAAGATCAACTTCAATGACCCATTTTAAGCGGGCCTGACTATTTACACCTCCATTTCAGATGGATGCACTCTTCCAATTTATACACTTTCTCTAAAATTATATACATTCCCTTAATTGTCTTAAATGTCTTTATCTCTATAAAATTCTATTATTACCCACACTCCCCCACCAAAATTAAGCTGTCAATTTTTTTTTAAAAAAATTATTTATTTTCGATCAACCAGTGTCGACCATGTACACTTACATCGACAAAATGTTGTCGACGAAAGTGTATATGGTCGACACTGGTTGGACGAAATTTATATAAAAAAAAGGGCTAGTCTTGGGTGAGACCGTCTCACAGAATGAGATCCGTAAGACGGCCCTCGTATATAAAAAGTGATTATGTTTGAGCAAAAAGTGATAGTGTTTAAGTAAAAAGTGACAATCACTTTTGTTAAAAATATTATCACTTTTTACTTAAACATTATCACTTTTTTTACAAACCCAAAATCTGGAAAAAAATATGGGTTATCCTACCCAAAATTTTGAAATATGGGTTAGAAGGGATCCGTCTCACAGAAAAAGATCAGTGAGACGGTCTCACACAAGTTTTTGCCAAAAAAAATCTGTAATCTTTTTAAGTATTTGTTGGAATTTTTCTGATTTTTTTTGGTTTGGTGGTTACCGAAAATGTGTCGACAACGGCTGAAAGTATTGGTTGAGGGAAAATGTGAAATAAATGACAATAGAAATACGTTCAGTAAGGGGAATGCATCTAATACACTGTATTTCAGTGAAGGGTATTTTTAATTTTATACATAATTATTATATTAATTAAATGAGATGTGGGGTGCATCCTTCTGAAGTGGAGGACCTTGTGGGTGTACTTGGGCTCTCAAATCAATGATATTTATAATTTAAAGTAAAGTCCGGTTATTTCCATCTCCAACATTAGTAAATACACCCTCCTTCATTTTATTTGCTCCAATCCCATTTACCTCTCATAATATAACCACCCATTTCTATAAAGAATAAGAAGTTATTATATTTTTAATTCTTGGTAAATAAATTATTTTTATATACATACTGTATGTTTTTTTTTTATATGATTTATAGTGATTTTAATGTATACATTACAAATTATATGAGAACCAACTTAAATTAAATTACAACAAAAAATTATCGAATTTAATGCCAAAATTATGTTTATGTGCAACTCGTGCTAAGTCTAGAAACTAACCGAACAAAATGCTTATCTTTCAGCAAGAGTTACTTAGTGTACAACCGCTCTGGTCGAACAGATTGATTAGCGTCTTAGTTGAGTGAGTATTCATTATCCTAGATTTTAGAATAGAGACACGTGTAGAACCTTCCTTGACATGTAGTTTCATTAGTATAGATAAATGGGAAATCTTCTTATTTCTTCGATTAATTTATGATACTGTATATTGGATTTTGCTTCTAAGTAATATTCCTAATTGTGCCACTGCCAGAGTAGAGACTGGTTTGTAATCTTTTATGGCTCAACGTCATTATTTGTTCTTCAGTCTTAGGGAGATAAATGATACATAAAGTATATTTTAGGGGTCAAAGTGTAATTTACCCTAATATAAAATTGAGGACTGAAAAAAAACAGTATGAAGTTTCAACAAGCAAGGACTTGAAGTCTTCCATCAATGGCGGAAAGAATTGAATCTTCAATACAAAATCTATGGCAAGAAGTGAGAGACCTTAGCCTAGGCACCCAATCGCACATTGACCACCTCCCTACCCCACCCACCCCCCTCCAATTCCTCCGCCACTACATTACTCCCAACAAACCCTGCCTCATCTCCGCCGCCGTCCCCCACTGGCCGGCCCTCGCCTTATGGCCCTCCGAAACCTACCTCCGCACCACCCTCGCCACAACCGCCGTCTCCGTACACCTCACTCCGACGGGAAAAGCCGACGCTCTCGCTCCTAACCCTACCTCCCCTTCCTCTCTCTGCTTCGCCTCAGCCGATGTGCAAACCCTAGATTTTCCAGAGGCTTTGGATTTAGTGCTGGCGTCGGATGAGGGGAATAAAGTGGCGTATTTGCAGCAGCAGAATGACTGCTTCCGCCGCGAGTATGGGGCGCTGGCGGCGGACAGCGAGGAGCATATACCGTGGGCGACGGAGGCGCTGGGCTGTTTGCCGGAGGCCGTGAATTTGTGGGTTGGGAATCACCTTTCCGAGACTTCGTTTCATAAGGATCATTATGAGAATCTTTATGTTGTGATCAGTGGGGAAAAGCGGTTTGTTTTGCTTCCTCCAACTGATGTTCATAGAATGTACATACGTGAATATCCTGCTGCTAAGTATCAATATCATCAGGTGCCTTTTCGTTGTTGCTATCTGTTTGATGAGTGTCATGAATTCACCATTGTTGTATTAACTTTTATTGTGTGTATGCTTTTTGTTGTTGTGTTTTTTAGGAAAATGCAAGAAATCAAGACCCTTTGCTCAGTGAAATCTGAAAATATTTTGTTTCTATAGTCGTAAAAGTAAAAAATGGGCACAGTATTGTTCCATTGAGATAATAATTTTCATTTGAGTGCCGGAAGAACAAGGGGCACACACATTTGTCCATGGGATATGCACCTATTCATAAACTTAATGTTATGTGATTGATGCATTTTTTTTCTCATTAGTATCATAGTATGGTGTGTGTTTAGGTAATATTGTGGATTATATCTCAGAACATAGAGGTTTAGGATGTTGAATGCCATGATTTCTTGCTGGGAATATGTTAGCAACTTTCTTACCCATTAATAGAAGTTGGGTTTTTATAAATTTGATGAAATTGGCCTTGTTCTTACAACACAGGATAGTGGAGAGTTTTCACTGAAGTTAGAGGATCCCATTACTTCGGTTCCATGGTGCAGTGTGGATCCGTATCCTTCACCTAAGGACAAACAGAGAGAAATAGAGAAGTTTCCCTTGTATTTCAATGGACCGAAGCCATTTGAAGTTACTGTTAAGGCAGGGGAGATGCTTTATTTGTAAGCTCTCTGTTCTTTTGTTAATCGTTATTAACGAGTCTTGTTGTACTTTGTAGAACTAATGCTCTATTAAGCTGCTTATGCTTCTCTTCATTCTATTTCTTTGTTTATCCGTCTCTGTTGTTTAATTATTTAAATATTTTAAGGACAAATGAATACTTGATAGTGTTGGGTGTTCTTAAGTTTACAACTTGCATATAGGGTGGTGTTTGAGAAAAAACGCAGAAAGGAAATGCTTCTATAAGGAAGTGTAAATAAGTTTCTAACTGCAACTCTGAAAGGAGTCTAGGAATCTCCTCATTTCAATTTTAAGATATAATTAGCTATTGGAATTGACTCCTGAATCTTGAATGTGTTCATCATTTTAGAAACAACTCTTCCATCTCTGCTGTCAATAAAATATTCTTTTTTCTTATCACTAAAAAATAGTTTAAGTTAACAATGATGTTTGTTGATATATGTTGTGTAGGCCGAGCATGTGGTTTCACTATGTCAGACAAAGCCCGGACGATACAGGCCTCACAATCTCCATTAACTACTGTACGTTAAAGCCTCCTCGTATTTATTTTCTGATTCCCAAATATTTGAGACCTGAAGTAGTTCATTTGATTTGACAGGGTATGATATGCAGTTTGATATCAAATATGCGTATTTCAGCTTCCTGCAATCTATTCCTTATGCATTATCTGTCGATCGAGAGCTGTATGAAATGAGAAATGTGGAACAAAGTCTGGACAGATTGTGTAACTCAAGAGATGAATTAGATACCATAGTGTCTCCCGATGAAGGAGATGTCGAATGAGAGTGACCAAACAAAGTTAGACCAGTTTTTTCCATGGTCTTTACGAGCAAATTCTGATTAGTTGCAAACGATGCAGCCATTGGTGACTAGAGTATGGTAGAGAATACAAAGGCCTTCCAATGCATCTTCAGGGAAAAATCCAGATTTTCGAGCTTAGAAGAGAATGAAGGCAGGATTAAGGGGCTGCAATTCACCCTTTTCAGATTTTTTTTAGGGTAGACTTTAGTTATAAATCTATTTACTATTTTATCTATAATTACATCAAACAAGTTTTTATTACTTAACAACCAGTTTTACTTACATCTAGAAGTCGGACTTCGTATAGTTTCAGTTGTTGACTCGTACACATCTGATTTGATATAAAATTATATTCTAAAATTTCACCATTCGACACCATCCCAAAACATACACAACCCTAAAGTTGATTGAGGTCACTTTCCGGCACAAAGAGGCCATGGAAGCCGTTGGGGACCCGTTGAGGCAGCTTAACACTTGCAATTATGTCAAGAGTAGGGGACTTTGCATCCATTACTATAAACTTGGATTCTTTAACATTTTCATCATGCAAATATGTAACTAAATAACCATCATCCTCCTCGGCCGTTGGATTATTTGGATCCCTTGCCACGAAAAACGGTTCGCTTCCGTAGCAACCCTGCCCGTATAGGCGGCTAGCCACTGTGCAATCCTCCTCCTCCATTAGTGATAGGTCTAGCTTCACCACCCCAAGCAATGCCGTTGTGCCAATCACTGCCGCATATACATACCTGCATGCATGTGTTGCTTACATACCTTGCATTATAAATTGATATTTCATTCCCTCACTCCCTTTCATATAAATCACAAGCCGCGTGCAGAATTAAAATTACTCATGTAACTTTCTATTATTTAAATTTAATATTTTGTGAAATATCGATTGTAACCAATTATTGGACTGAAATATCGATCAATTGGAAGTTATAAGATTAATTTAATTTGTGAAAGTGGAAAAAGTTGAAATTAAAATAAAGGCAACACAAAACTAAAAATAATACTTTAATTTATTATAAGAAATTTAATTTAGAAGAGTAAATAATGTGTTTTTGAATTAAATTATTCATAAAAAAATAATTATATTGTTTGTTTTATCTATAATGAAATTTGGATGGGTGTTATACTCGATCAACCTCTCACAAAGTTTAAGTTATTATAATCGTTCAAAGAACGGATCAACGAATTTGAGGATGACAATTCAGAGTAAAAAAAGGTTAATCAAGAATCAAGGGGCCTATGGGTGCAAGACTTACCTCATCCACATTAAAGGCCAATCATTTAATTTGGCCGGTCAGGCGGGCAACCTGAATATACATGTCTATCTAGAACAAGCAGCCACCTCGGCTAGACTGGATTTTCATATAGAGCAGGGTGTCCTACGTGTAGGTAGATGTTGAAGTCAATAATTTATTCAGCTCGTCTACGAGTATAATTGCGCATATGAGTCATCAAGTCTTAGTGAATAAATGTGGCACCTTATATAGGACACATAACTTCATTTAAGACCACATCATCATAAAGAGAACAACACACAAGTGCAGTTTTGACCCGAAATAAAAACATCAACAATATTGAGGCTAGGATTACCTGTTTTTCATGGAAGCATAGGCCGGGTTGATTACTCCAAAATCAAGAGGTGTATCAGAAACAGAACGCCTCTGCACTGTTCTTGCCTTCACATTCACAGTGATAACCTCTATTGTTAAGTGAGCTTCATCAACTTTGTCAAACACATGCTCCACTGCTGCAATATTAGAAGCCACAATCCTTATCCTCTCACCTCCATTTTCTTCCCAAGCATTAACACAGTGCAACATGTTCAACCCCTCCACATCAATCCACCACATCTCCCCGTCGTCCTCCGCGTATTTCGGAAGAAACCCTAGCCTCGGAACCTTGGCAGCATCCACCCCCACCGGCGATTTTCCCCTCAAGATCCACAAAGGCTTCACCACGATCTGTATGTCTGGGATTATTGCATACTTTTCTGTAACTGCAAAGTCATGCACTGCTGTCACTTCTTTAATGGAGTGTATTGCCACATCCTTCTCTTTTATTCCTTGAGAGTTTATTCTGAATAATGTCAAGAATGGACACCTCATGTTGTACCTAAACAGAGAAACGGATCTACAATTTCATTTCAATGTAATAGGAATTAATATACACATCTCTACGAGTTGGATTTTTAGATGAGACAAAATTCTTTCAGAGAGCATAAAGGCTCACGCCCACACGTTCTAGGTTCGATTGCTGTTACTCAATGGATCTCCTCACCAAAATCGTCATATAAATGAAAATTGTGTCATTTTAATTAATGTCACGGAAATGTTCAATTTTCCCCCAACTTCTTTGATCCAAATTTGGCATCAAAATACATTTTCTAGCTTAAAGTCTTTAATGCCAGAAAAACAGTGTTTTTTTAATGTCCGTCATTAATTATTATTTTTATGTCATATATTAGACAATTTTAGTTTTAAAAGCTATATATGGGATTAAAGTTTTTTTAGACCTTTAAGTAGGACTAATTTTGAATTTGGTCCCGATGGAATACACATTTTGATTTTGGTTATATAAGTTGTCTAAATTTTGAATTTAGTCCAATTACCCGTCATTTCAGGTAAATGAACCGGTCAAATCCTTAGCTCGTGTACAATTCAAATCAACTGTGAATAACCGTGAATTTGCTCATGTGCAGAAAAATGCACGAGCTAAGGATTTGACCGGTTCATTTCAATGTCAGGTAATTGGACTGAATTCAAAATTTGGGTCAACTTATGGGACCAAAATCAAAATATATATTCAATCAGGACCAAATTCAAAATTAGTCCAACTTAAAGATTAAAAAATCTTTAATCCCTATATATATATTGACATAGTTTCTATTGTCAATTTTCTATAGTGTTAAATTGTAGGGGGGACAACTCTTCAAATTAATAAAATATTTCATCTATTCATTTTTTTTTTGTTTGTCAAATTTCATTATTTTCAGAATTATTCACACTACCTCATTTTATCCCCCAACAAGTATATATATATATTTTGAAATTAAAAAAAAAAAATCCAAAGGGGTTCAGTACCTAAAGGCGAAAGTATCTCCGGTGACTGGGTCGGTTTTGGGATGTGCAGTCATTCTAAAGAAGGGATTTGACGCTTGAAAATGGTGGCGGCCCAGAGTTATTACATCTCCGTCCGCTGTCACTTTCACTGCGTACGGAAGATCCGATTCGCAAAGAGCATAGAGTTGACCGGCAATTAAAGTCAAACTCGTGTTTGCAGTGCCAAACCCGCGGTTAAGAGGGTCAAACTGCCCGGCAACCACACGCGCTAGGGTTAGCAGAGCGCGTGACACTGATGCTGCCGGGCCATTGAATGCTGCAAGAAAGTTTGGAACAAAAGGGTATCCCATTTCACGCTCTACCGTGTACTTGTGTGTGCTGACGTAGCGGCTACAGAATGTGACTTTGCCTTTAGAGATTTTGATCACGTGAAGCATGCCGTCACCGTCTAGGAAATGGTAAGGACCCTTGGGGACGAACTGAGGGTTTGGGCCGTTGCGAATGTAGGCTCCGTCGAGGCAGCTCGGGAGTGAGCCCTCCACTGCCGAGCAGGCAGTGGGGGGAAGCTCGTCCACCGGTGCAAGGTTCTCTGATAGAACGTGCTTTGCATCGATGGACGGGCCAAGGGGTTTGTCAATGAAGGCGCAAATGAAGTCCTCTAATGCGTTGAGGGCGGTTTCAAGCAAAGACAATTGCTTGATCTTTTGGTTAGGGTTTTGGATAGTAGTTTGTAGTTTGAGCTTCTTGTTTGTGTAATGGTGATCAAAGGTGGTGGTAAAATTAGAAGACTTAGAGGTGAGGGTCAGAGGTTGATGACTCTTCACATTGGTTGTAAGGAAAGAGGAGGAGGAAATGGTTTCCATTCTCATCATCATGATATATCATGTGAACAAATAAAGAGACATTATTATTTATATTGTTGTGTTCAATATATATAATAATAGTAATTTATTAATAATGCAGAAATTAATATCATGTGTTCTGGGAAATAATACATTGATAAGATTGAGGAATTAATGACCACCTGTATAAGATAAATTTTGGTCAAAATTTATGGGTCAAACCAATTTTACTCCCTATGTTTCACAAAGATAGTTACATTTAACTTTATACATAAATTACTCTTATTAATTATGAGTAAAATTGATAATAAAACATTTAATAGTAAAAGTAAAAGAAGAAATGTAGCTATATAATTTGGCACAACTCAAAAGAAAAAAAGAAACATATTGTTATCTTTGTGAAATGGATGAGTAATTAATTTTTTTTTTTTAATTAATGGACCCCGTCCCGTTCTTTTTAGTTCGGACACAAAATGATCTATTTTAAATATGGGTTGCACGCGCGTTTGTAAATATGTACCCGAAAAACGGTTCTTCTCGTGAGTATGACGACAACTTAAATGATAACGGTGCATGTTTCTAAACACCAGGTACACGTACAATTTGATTTCATTTTGTTTTTTATTGAGCTCATTTAATACCTACTCCAGTTAATTACTTAATTTCACTTAATGTAAAATGCAATATAATATTACTGAACAATTTTAGTGGTTTATGAAGAAGTGTGCAACTTAATGATACCAAAAGTATCAACAAAGTTAACGTTTTTTTAATCTAATCCAATCTCTCCCTACTGGATTAGAGAAGCCAGATCCCCAATTTCAAAACTTAAAAAACTGCATCTACCATAGTTTTGGATATTAATTAATATTGAACCTTAAGAAATTCAACATTAATAATTGTGAAAGTGAATTATTGAACTTTAAGAAATTAGTTTTGCATTCAATATCTGTTCTTCATTAATCGGATATTGACATATTTTTTTATTTTAAATTTCAATACGTTCAACGGTCAAAATTGGTGAACGAAAGGTTTTTGGAGTCAAGAAAAACAAGTGGCCCGAAAAATTGCATTGAGGCATGCAATGAATGAACACCTTGACAAATAACCATTGACCCATTTTTTGCAGGCATGGGCTATAAACCCCTCCAACTATGTTACATACTCCCAAAAAAAAATGTTCATTACCTCTAAATTACCAAAATTATCATTTTTTCTCTAAAACCCTTCTTAATAAATACACCCCTACCCACTAAAACCTTGCCGCCCTGCAGTCCAGGAACGAAGGCAGGGGGTGCCAGCAAGCAGGGGCGGATCTATGTGTATAATAGAGGTGGCCATGCCCCCCTCAATTTTTTAGATTTTTTACTATTATATTTATAATAATAAATTTTTTTTTTTTTGATCAGTAAATTAAGCTTTTATTTTCAAGCAATTTGGCTATAATATGTAGCCATAAAAACAATACAATCGAGACTTTAAACACAGAAAACATCAGCTTATATGACTAGTCATTTCTGAAGAAACTGGTTGGGTTCAAACTCCATTCCTCATATGTCCTAGTTAGGAACGCTGCATCCCGTATCGACATCCATCCCCACATTCTGCTTTTAATTTCGTCTATTAACTTCACTGCCTCCGTGCGCTCGTTATTGAAAAGCAACGCATTCCTCCCTTTCCAAATGACCCACACGGTGCATACCCAAAGACATATATTGAAATTTACGTACCGTTTACCCCGTAACAAACCCGTATGTTGTATGAAGTGCTCCTTCACCGCGTTGTGTGCTACTGTTGATATGTCCAGCCATTTGTAAATTCCCGACCATACCTTCACCGCGTGCTTGCATTCCAACATCACATGTTTCGTTGATTCCATATTTTCTCCGCATGTTATGCAGCTCCTGTCCCCCGTGCTTGGGATAATATTCCTCCTCATAAGATTGTCGCGAGTTGGAATCCTTTCCCACAATATCCGCCATGCCGTCGCCGACACCTTCAGAGGCGCTATTTTACTCCAAATTTTGTTGAAGCCCGTACTCTCGAACGACCCATTTTCCGCTCCTCTATTACTCGAAATGATAGCGTCATACGCTTCCTTGGCCGTATATCTCCCATCTTTTGCCATTTTTCATCTCCATTTGTCCTTCCTGTTTGCATGTAAAGGAACTTGGTTAATTATGGTCAGTAGATGGCCAAACTCCCCATTCTCCCTATCTGACATACTCCTGCGCCAACTTCCTCCCCACTCTCCCACCCCCTATCCCAACAACACAACTGCCCCACATACCCATTTTTTTCCACACTAAGCCTATACAGTCTAGGAAACCTGTTTTTTAGTGTTTCATCCCCCACCCACCTCTCTTTCCAAAACCTCGTTTCTGCCCCATTTCCCACTATTTTTTCTATACTCCCCCACCACCATTTGCCTCTCTCACCCGCCCCATTATTCACTACATCTTTCCACCACCCCGACCATGTTCTGCTCCTCCCCCCCGTATCACCCCCTCTATCCCCAATGTGCAATTTACCATGTATAGACGACACGACCCTAGCCCACAAACTCTCCCCCTCACTCAAGTATCTCCACAACCATTTACCTATTAATGCTTTATTAAATTTCCCTAGATCTCTCACCCCCAGGCCCCCAGAATTTTTAGGCGAGCATATAGTGTCCCACTTTAACCACGCTATTTTTTTTGAATTGATCCCCCCCCCCACCCCACAAAAAATTACGTTGTAAAGAAATCAATTCACTCAGGATTTTCTTTGGTAATAGGTAAAAGGATATATGGTAGATTGGGATCGACGTCAATACGGCCTTCAAAAGTGTGATCCTCCCCCCGAAAGATATCTTTTTATTGTCCCATCCTTGCAATTTTTTCTTCATTTTCTGAACTAAATGCGACCATTCTGATACGTTTCGCTGGTTGCATCCCACCTTCATTCCTAAATATGAACACGGCAGTGACCCAATTTCACAACCCAGAATGTTTGCCATTTGACCCATTCTCTCATTGTCCACGTTCACTCCAATTAAGCTGCTCTTATCGAAGTTTATTTTCAACCCAGAACAGAATTCGAAACTGCCTAAGATCTGTCTCATTGCCTGTGCATTTTCTACCTTAGCCGAACTTATGAGAATTGTATCGTCTGCGTATTGTAAGTGAGAGATTTGAATCCGTTCTTGCCCCACTTCAGCAGCTTCAAACAACCCCCTATCAACCGCTGTTTTGATCATTAGACTTAGGCCCTCCGCCGCGATTAAATACAGGAAAGGGGACAATGGGTCCCCTTGCCTCAAGCCTCTTTCCAGATTAAAAACCCCAGACGCACTGCCATTCACCAAGACGGATGATGTAGCTGTCGCGACACATTCTCTCATCCATCCTCTCCATTTGTCGCAGAAATTAAGAACTTTCATCATGTTATCGAGAAAACCCCAATCCACCGAGTCATATGCCTTTGCAAAATCAATCTTGAAAAACATTCTCTCCAGGCCTTTCTTCTTTGCTTCCGAAATTGTTTCATTTAAAATCACCACCCCATCGTGTATCTGTCTCTTGCCAATAAATGCACTCTGATTTTCTGATATAATGTTATCCAGGACCACACTCAACCTTTTTGCTAGGATTTTGGATAGAACTTTGTATGCACAACCAATTAACGAAATAGGGCGATAGTCGTTTAATGTTGAACATACCTCTTTTTTTGGAAGCAAAATGATGAAAGAAGGATTAATGCCCCTGACCAATTTCCCATGTTGCTGGAATTCCACCAGCATTCTTACAAAGTCTGCTTTTATAATGTCCCAAAATTCCTTGATGAATCTGAAGTTGAAGCCGTCCGGCCCCGGGCTTTTCGAGCTATCACAATTCCATACTGCGTCTTTGATTTCTTGTTCGGAGAAAGCCGCGGTCAGCCTCTCATTTTCTTCCGCGGATACCACCTTCCGGGCAATGTCCAGGTTCACTCTCGGTTTTGTCCTGTTTGATTTGCTGAAGTGGTTTTTGAAATGCTCATGTATGCCTTTTTTTATCTCCGCCACTCCCTCTAATCGTTGCCCCTCAATCATGATCTCTGTTATCTCGTTTTTTTTTCTTCTCCTATTGATAACACTGTGGAAGTATCTCGTGTTTAAGTCTCCTTCCTTTAGCCATCTCAATCTCGCCTTTTGTGCATACAGGCTATTGCGTAAATTCAAGTTTCGGAACAATTCCGCCGTCGACTTCTTCCTCTCAATTACTTCCTGTTCATCCAGGCCGAAGGTATCATCAATAATGTCCAACTGCTGTATTTCTGTTTTGAGATGTTCCACCTTGTTATCTAGTGAGCCGAAAACCCTTTCATTCCATATTTTCAGATCTGCTTTCAATAATTTTAATTTCTCCTTGAGCACATATCCGCCCCACCCTACTACCACGTACTTTGCCCATGATTCAGCCACAAAACTCTTAAAATCCGGATGTGCAAGCCAGGCGTTGACAAATCTGAACGGTTTAGCGCCCCAATCCTTCGACCTTGTCACGAGTAGGATAGGGCAATGGTCCGAGACTGATCTTGCCATGCCTTTTTGAGTTGATTGAGGCCACTTAGATACCCACTCGTCGTTAATTAAGACTCGATCAATCCTACTCTTGCAGCTTCCGTCCGGTCTATACCACGTGAAACTACGTCCCAATAGTGGTAAATCAATTAGAGATGTCGTTCTGATGAACGCGTTAAATTTCTCCGTATCCCTTCTGTTGAAGGCATCCCCTCTACCCACTCGCTCATTTTCGTGTCGTATTGAGTTGAAATCTCCCACCACACAAACACACATTCTTCTATGCTGCTCCACGATTAGCTTAATTTTTTCCCACAATTCCACCCTTTCGCTTGGGATGTTCGGAGCGTATACATTGACGATACAACAATCCACTCTTTCGGGCCTCCAAACACCAGTGACGACCACTGCCCCTTGTATACTCCAACTACCCGTGCATTCGAACACATCCGCATTCCATATTGTTAGTATCCCCCCAGATCGACCGACCGCCGGTCTATATGCCCATCCGAGACACCCACTATTCCACACTGTTTTACACATCTCTTCATCTATGTGTTCCATCTTTGTTTCCTGAACACAACACATCTCTACTTTGTTTCTATTCACAATACTCAGCATTTCTTTTCTCTTCACCCTACTCCCCAGGCCTCTTATATTAAAAGAAAGCATCTTCATAAATTACCTGTTTTCTTCCCCTGTTCCTCTTCCTGGATCATTCTCGGTCCTTTACTGATCCCTTTCAATGCTTGAATCATCATTTCGTCGCTTTCTTTACTTGTGAGTCCAATCGACTTCCCGAATTCCCATATCGAAGTAGCCTCATCAATAGATTGCTTATTTTTTCTTGACAGTGCTATGCCTTTGTGCTCCCGTATTTTTGCCACAGCATCCTCCTTTGATTCTATGTTATCCAAGAAGCTCGCTAAACCTTCCCCGTCTACCTTCTTCTTCTGCGCTTTGTATCTGGTTTTTCCCTTCGAATTTCTCATGTTTGGACCATTCTTTGTACCGATCGGCCGTCTATAATTCTTTCCTTTGTCCAGCTTGCCCATCACTGTTCCAGCTTCGTCAGTGTTTGCCGCTACCCCCAAATTTGGACACGGCCCGCTATCGACTTTCTCTTGAATTAGGTTTTGGTGCTGTGGAATTGAGTTTGACTCGTACGCCTGATCCACCGCACACGTGTGGCCATTCTGCTCCGCATGAATATTTATTGGGTTGTGTTGTAATGGGTCAGTACGAATTGGGCCCATTTGTGGCTCCAGGTAATGTGTTCTTCTTGCCTGCTCATCCCTTATTTTCATTTGGGCTTTATCTAAAGGCCCATCTGAATTTCCTCCATTTTCCTCAGTGATATCTGGCCCAAATGTATCTTTAATCAAATTTCTACTGGTGGGCCCTCCCTCATTAAGGACTTGTGATACTTGTCTTATGCCATTATTCCCCCCAGGAGTTACGTGTACATGCCCCTCCAACTTCCCATCCTTAGGCCCATCTGTCGATGCACATTTAATTCTTTCATCATGATCCGCATGGGAACTCCCCTCTTTGTCCTTAATTCCCCTCCCCCCCTCTTCTTCCAAGATTGGTTTTGTTACTTCCTCCATATCTATGCCGAATCCCGAGATATCATCAATGTCCACCGCTTCGGCTGCCTCATCCGACCCCTCGAATTCCTCCGACCCCCCGAAGTCCTCCGACCACTCGGACTCCTCATCGTCAGAATCGTCGTCTGAAACCTCGGTGTTGCACTTGCATGAACCTTCTTCCTCGATCTTGATAGAATAATTGGCTCCATCTATATTGATCTGCAAACTCTTTTTGATGTCCGCCATTCCCGACGTTGAGATAAGCACTCTTGCTTGATCGAAACTCTTCTTTTTGGCTGTTTTCTCATCAAGTTTTATCATTGATCCGAACGATGCACATGCCATCGCAAAGAATCTGAAAGACCACGCATGTATCGGGACGCCATGCCATCTTGTCCATGTAATTCTTTGTTGTTTTACGTCAATATATCTCCACGGTCTAATCCATTCAAACCAAAAACCCGCCCATTCGTCAAATTCCCCGATGATATCACCCGTAGGGGCCTCAGTTGCGCTATTCACCAGAATCATGTTTCCCCCCAGCGATCGGATCTTAAGTTTGCCGCTGCACTCACCTTCGATCTCCATCCCATGAAAACTGACGTTTCAGGAACCCTGTGAAACATTTTTCCGCCCATATTCTCTCCTCTTCCGTCGTCTGGAAACGCAGGCTAACATCCGTCCATCTTTCGTTGAAATTACACGTACCTGTCTTGTCCATTTTTTCCTTCACCACCTCTGCGAAACTAACATCTGCCTTTACTGTCCCGAGGTCAGTTGGAAAGGATTTGGGCTCATAACTTTTATCACCCTCCATTTCACCGGCGAAAGCCCTTACATTCGGCTCCTTATCCAAACTTCTTTTGAATTTAGACACGAAAACCCTCAGTTTATAGCTATCTATCCACAGGTTATTGAGATCATCCAAGAGTCTGGTCTCACAAGCCTCCTTGGGATACCTAACGAAGCCGAAAGGTCTGCCGTTCTTATCCTCCTTGTTTGGGCAGAACAAATCCACCACTTTGCCTACAGATTTAAAAGTGTTGCACAATGTTTCCCATCTGCATCTCCTTGGGAACTTTGTGAAATAGAACGTTATGGTATCCTCCTCCCACGCTCTGCCGTTACCTTCGTAAGGGAAGGTCACCCTCTTTCTAGCCGTCTTCTTGGTCTTCTCCTCACTACCATATATCCTTTGGATCTGTGGCTTGGGTTTAAACCTAGGGGGAAGGTTTGTATACTGCCTCACCGGTCGACACTCGGCGTAAAGGTTGCCATTACTGGACTCTACCCGGTTTCTACGTCTCACCACTCTCCACTCACCTCTCTCGCTCTCGCTCTCATCTCTCGCTCTCGCTCTCATCTCTTTTGTCTTCATTTATAATAACAAATTAATATATAATAAACTGCAGTTATATTTATTGATTTGAGAATTAAATCCAAAGATATAGTAAGTTCAAAATGCATAAATAAAAAAGTATTAAATTAAAATATTTAAATAATCACTAAAATTGAGAATTGGGAAATCAATTCTAATTCCCACAGCTTCACATTATCGTATTTAATTTTTTTTTCCCCATTTTATACGTTATATTGTACATTTTATTTTATTTTTTATTATGGTATATTGTTTCATTATTTGAATTTATTAGATTTCACTTAATCTACATTAAAAAAATAACAAATTCACACACACATATGCATAACATGCAAGTTAGACGTTCTAAGTTTCGTCAATATATTAATGTCATATTTATGTATTTTGAAATATTTAATGATGAATATTGATATAATTGATGTAAATATATATATAAAAAATCATATAAAAAATATGTTAGTGTTAAATTGTATTTTTTGGTCCCCTTACCCCGAATCCTGGTTCCGCCCCTGGGTGCCAGGGGCACTGCCCCCTTCAATTTTTCAAATTTTCTTTAATAATTTTTTTAAAAAAATATTTAATAAAAGAATAAAAGAAAAAATAAGATTGATTTGTGAGATTTATCCTCCTCACGGTGAGGATTGGTCCTCCTCATTTGGATCAATATGATCAACAACAAGTCCTCTGGTGTCAACATGTTCCACCTCGACCTGTGTCTCGTTTGGTCGGTTATCAGTTGCTCTTGAACTCGTACTTGCCTATCCTAATAGAGGCATCATACTCTCATCAAAAGTGACATATCTGTTGTTAATGCACTTTTCACTCCTGAAGGATACCCTACGAACACGCATCTCAATATGCACGAGACTCAAACTTATCCTGCTTGACATGGGCATATAATACACATCCAAATACCCTTAAATACTTGTAATTATCAGCTGCATGGCCAAACCATAACTCTTCTGGGGTTTTATACTGCACAACTAAGGAAGGACTTTTGTTTATCAAGTAGGCTGCAATCGACACAACTTCTCCCCAAAACACCTTTGGCAGACTAGAGTTTTTCAACATACACCTGACTCTCTCAAGTAGTGTCTGATTCATCCTCTCAACTACTCCATTCTGCTGAGGGGTCCCTGGCATAGTCTTATGCCTCACTATTCCTTTCATCCTACAGAACGCATTGAACTCTTCTGAAAGGTACTCTAGACCATTATCAATTCTCAAAATGCTTGAGCTTCTTTTCCAGTGAAATTCTCAACCTAAGTGAGCCATATATTCCTTAAAATTATCAAATGCTTCAGCCTTAGATTTCAGGATAGTAACCCACGACTTCCTTAAGTAGTCGTCGGGAAAAAAGCCAATTTAGTCCCGTAACTTATTACCTTTTCTGAAATGGTCCCAAAAAAGTTAAATGTACCAATTTAGTCCCAAATTTTTTAAATTTATTTTGTTTTGATCCCATTTTCGCCGGAAAGATGGCTGGGCGGTTGAATTCAGCCGAAAAATGCTGATTGTATAAATAAAAAAATATTTTAAATTATTTTAAAGTCCAATAAAATAAAATAAAATCCATGTCATTATTCTATAAAAATAAAATTATTATATTATTTAACTAAAATTAATTATTCCATAAACCCAAAATCAAATCACCAAATCTCATTCGCTTTGACGTTCCACCCCTCTTCACCAGCTCCTCCGCCTTACGCTCCGCTGCAGCCACCCCCTCCTCTGGCGTTTCGTACGCCGAATCAACAATCCCCATCCCCACCGCCGCCTCCGCTCTAATCCTCGCCGCCTTCTGCACCGAGCTCAATGAGCGCGGCTTTGACGGAGCCGGCCTTGACGCCGACGGCTTTGGTCGAAGCCGTTGGAGAAGAATTTGCCTTCGGCTACCGTGATGAGAGCTGTGATCCTCGTGATAAATTAATTTTATTAGGAGTAACTATAATTATTTAAGGATTCAAGAATTGTGGGGATTTGATTTACTGTTTATGTGATTTTGGGGGATTTGATTTACTGTTTAAGTGATTGGGGGATTTGATTTACGGTTAATGTGATAATGTAGCAATTGGTTTTAGTATGTTTTTTGAATAATTAATTTTAGTTAAATAATATAATAATTTTATTTTTATAGAATAATGACATGGATTTTATTTTATTTTACTGGACTTTAAAATAATTTAAAATTATTTTTTATTTATACAGTCAACACTTTCCGGCTGAATTCAACTATCCAGTCATCTTTCCGGCGAAAATGGAACCAAAACAAAACAAATTTAAAAAATTTGGAACTAAATTGGTACATTTAACTTTTTTGGGACCATTTCAGAAAAGGTAATAAGTTACGGGACTAAATTGGCTTTTTTCCCAGTAGTCGTCTATGATAGACATGAAGTATCTCCCACCAGACCTTGTCTGATTTCTAGCTGCCACCACAGATCAGAATGGACATAATCCATCATCCCTTTTGTAGAGTGTTCACTCTTCCCAAACTTAAGCCTCTTGGCTTTCTCAAGGAAGCAAGACTCACACAAATTCAGTTTTGCGATCTTGTCATTTTCAAACAAACCTTGCTTAGACAGCTCTACTAGACATTTCTCACCTATATGAGCTAGTCTTCTATGCCACAGCATAAAGTTGTCTTGCACCTCAGCTACATCTGACCTGCCAACCACTATACTTCCCTTTAGAAAGTAGAGATCATTCTTTCTCACACCTTTCAGGACAGTCAGCTCCCACTTAAACACCCCGAGCTCTCCATCCTCAGACTGGAATTTATAGCCCATAAAATTCAGCATCCCAAGTGATATTAAATTTCTCTTGAGTTCAGGTACATACCTAAGAGAATCCTCACCACACCATCAAACATCTTCAAGTGAATTGAACCTTCACCCATAACCTTGCAAGTGTGATAATTTCCTAGCAACACAGAACCGCCCTTCTAATGCTTAAAATCATGAAACCAATCTCTTGTTGGAGTCATATGGAAAGAACACCCTGAATCCAAGATCCATGCTTGTTGTTCTACAGAGGATGTGATGGTTAGTGCCTGAGCAGACTCATATCCTTCTTGCTCCTTATCTTCTTGGGTCTGATTAGCTTGATTCTTGTCAGCAGGGTTCTTGGCACCAGATTTGGTAACCAAGGTTCCAGAATCGGAATGCAATTCAAATTTTCAAACTCAACTTAATATGCATGTTCTCTCCACGTTTTCAAATTTTCAGGCCTCATCTGTGAATGGGTTTTCCACGATTTCCTCAACCTTCCGGGGTGAGACTCTGCCTATAAATATCAGTGTTTTCCCCTTTAGAAGACACATAATTTTTCCTCTCTCAGCATATATACAAACCCTTATGTTCAGTTCTTAAAAAGCTTACGTACATTTGTTGTCTCTTTTACAGTGGTGCTACTATAAAAGAGAGAAAGTCGTTTTACCTTTGAAAACGGAACGCCAGACCCGTGAGCACTATCTAGGGCGTAATCCGTTTTGCGGGTAAAGGGTTTACCCTTGAATCAACTTGAGTTCTCTGCGGTATACCCTTACACTACAAAAAAACTGCAAAATGCCGACGGAATTTTACCGACAAATTGAAATCCGTCGGGATTACCGACGGATTAACAAAGACAATCAATTTACCGACGAAATTTATTTTCCGTCGGTAATTACCGACGAATATTCCGCCAGCAATCACAAAAAAACGTGTGATTACCGACGTAATTACCGACGGAAATTTCCGTCTCTAACCACAAAATTAAAAAAATTGTAATTACCGACCGAAATCTCCCTACGCTAATCACAAAATTAAAAAATAAAAAATTTATGCAAAAATTAAATTATTAATTAAAGAAGAAAATTTGTTAGTTAGGAAATTATGATTGATTAAAATAGAAAATTTGTTGATTAAATTAGAAACATTTCGATTAAATTAGAAAATTGTTGATTAAGTTAACTAGAAAATTATTGATAAATTATAAAATTTTATATTAAATTAGGAAATTATTGATTAAATTAGAAATTTTTATGTTATATTGTTTGGACATAATATTTTTAGTTTTTATATACATTTAGTTTATATGATAATTAAGTCTTTGTTGTGTGAATTAACAAATAAAATAATTATTAATAAACAAAAGAATAAAAAATAAAACTACATTTACAATTTATAAATTTAAAAAAATTACAATAATTGTAAGCCACAAATTTAGAGATTAATATAAGTGAAATAATGTTTAATCAAAACAAATTTTTTTTTTTTTTTTTATACATGTGAATTTTAGAATTTTAATTAAAATAAAAAAATACATTTACAATTTATAAATTAAAAAATTAATTTTACAATAATTATAAGTCACAAATATAGTGATTAATATAAGTGAAAGAATGTTAATTATTAAATGAATTTGTTTTCTAAATTTTTTTGAATAAAAATATGATGTATGCATACATTAAATTACTAATATTCTATTTGAAAATAAGATTCACACTTATACAATAGTTATAAGTCACAAATTTAGTGATTAATATAAGTAAAAGAATGTTCAATTATTAAATGGACTTGTATAAAAAAAAACAGGAAAACATGATATGAACTTTTTAGAATTTTATTCAAAACACAAAAAATAAATAAATTAGATTTACAATATATAAATTTAAAAAATTAAATTTACAATAGTTATAAATCACAAATTTAGTGATTAATATAAGTAAAAGAATGTTCAATTATTAAATAGATTTGTTTAAAAAAAAAAGAGTAAAACATGTATAAATGATATGAACTTTTTAGAATTTTAATCAAAACATGCAAAAAAATAAATAAATTAGATTTAAAATATATAAATTAAAAAAATTAAATTTACAATAGTTATAAATCACAAATTTAGTTATATTAATATAGAAAAAAATTAATTTTATAATTTTTTTTTTAAAAAAATGGTTCGAAAATGAGTACATATACAATTAATATTACAATTATAAACGAAAAACAGACTTGTTTGAGTGATAGGCGCTCCTCACTAGGCGCCCACACACCCGGGTTTGAGTCCCATGAAGGCCGAATATATTCAGCCAATTAAGCTCGGGCCCTCGCGGGCCTGTTGGCATGGACCCGGGTTTAAATTTTTTTTTTTTTTAATTTGGTTAATTAAAAAATAATTAGAAAAAAATCCGTTGGTTATTAAAAAAAAAAATTACTCGGTAATTCCGTCGGTAAAAATTACCGACAAGGTTAGCAACGATCAAATTTTTCCGTCGAAAAACACTGTTTCCAATCGAATTTTCGTCGGTAAAACACCTCTTTTTTTTTTTTTTTTTTTGTGTTGGTGGAACTAACATCATGTTTCTAAAATAGTAGATGTATTCTGCAATAACAGAAATTACTAGAATGCAATGTTGTATAAAGCATTAGTCGCCTAGTTGGACGAGGGGTGTAGAAAGGATTGCGAATTGTTTATATTACATGCTCTTTTTTCTTTTTTTTTTTGCATTAATTGTCTTAGTATTTTTGAAAATATTAAATTGTATAATTCATTATAGATAATGAATAGGGCTGGTTGAAAAATACAAGTGTGCAGAGGCGGACCCAGTTCAGTGATACGGGGTACAACTGTACCCCCAATTTAAAAAAAAAAAATCTACTATATATACATATGTTTGTATGTATCTAATTTTTTTGTTGCAGACTCAGTTTGATACTTTGATATATAAGAATTTTACTGTATAATTTAATTACAGTAATGTAAATATGATATATGATACAGTGATTCAGTTTTATAATTTGATTATTTGGTTTCGACATTTCACCGGAAAAATGGCTTTTCTTTCGGCTTCTGGTTTGATCTTTCACCGGTGAAGAAGGGTACTATAATATTTATTATGAAGTGTGCTTTATTTTCTGGTTTAATTTATTTCCTTGACTTTTTGGGCTGCTGGTCCATTTAGACTTCCTCTCTCTCTCTTTTTCCTTTTTTTAGTAGGCTTTGATTTTGTATTTTTAATGGAGAAAAAAATTATTTACGTCCCGTAACTAGGGGTGTGCATGGTTCGGTTTGGTTAACCAAACCGCCCGTAAATCGTAAACCAAACAATAAATCGTTCTTTTTTTTCAAAACCGTAAACCAAACCGTATTTATAAAAACCGTTCGGTTTGAAACCATAATATTTCGGGCGGTTCGGTCGGTTTTGACCGAACCGTTGTTTTCCCCATGACTCGAACCCAGGATCTAAAGCCTAGGTAGTGGTGCTCTAACCACTTGAGCTATCCAACTTCGTCAACACAATCTCAATAGAATAGATAAAATGAAATCCCAACAATCCAAAATATAATTCGAATAGACGAACACTACAAAAACGCTCGTTTTTGCCGACGGACGTATACCGACGGATTACCTTTCCGACGGCTGTACCGACGGATTACCGACGGAATTCAAAGTCAGAAGACTCTGCCGACGAAATTCAATTTCCGTCGGCTTTCCGGACGGAATGCCGACGGACACTCAGAACTCTCTACACGGTGTCGTTTTTGGGTCACCGGCCGACGGATTTTTCAGTCGGTATTGTAAATTTCCGTCGGTAACCGACCCGCATTAACTAACCGCCTCTTGATCGACTCCCAAAATTAAATGTGGTCATTACCGACGGAAATTTCCGTCGGTAACCGACCCGCATTAACTAACCGCCTCTTTATCGATTAAATGTGGTCATTACCGACGGAAATTTCTGTCGGTAAAGGCAATTTTTTTTGTATATAAACTGAAGAACAGATTACTTTCTTTCTCTTTCGAGAGAAAGAAAGCCCCCCTGCCTCCTCCCTCCTCGATCCCTCCTCCCTATTTCTATCTCCTCTATTGCGCGAAGAAGAGGCTCTGTCGAGGTGTTCTCTCAACTCGATTAGAAAATCTATACGGTACGCTTTCTTAATTTGTTAGTAATTAATTTTTAAGTTATATTGTATTTGTATTGCCTATAATTATGAATTAAATTGCATGTGTTAATTTAAATTGTTATATAGATTCATATGAAATTGTTTGTAATTGATGTATATAGTTAATTATTTTGAATGTATGTAGTTGATATATCTAATTAATTAGTTGATATTGTAAGTGGATAATTGCCTATATATAGCTAGTTGATGTATATAGTTATTTATAATAAATTAATGTGATTTGTTAAGATCGATATTGCATGTTTTGCATAATTGATGTTATATATATAGTTGATATTATTGTTTAATTTGCATATACGTTGGAGTGGAGTTAATTACATAATTAAATTATGATATTGTAAGTTATAATTAGCTCGATTAATATTGTTGATTTACTAATTATGAAATTATTGATTAAATTAGGGGCTTTGTTAATTATATTAGGAAATTGTTATTTTAAAGTTAGAAAAAATTGTTACTAAATTTATTAGGTTATAGATTGTTAATTAAAATTGGAAATTATTGAATAAATTAGTTATTGTTGAATAAAATAGGAAATTAGTTATTGTTGAATAAAATAGGAAATTATTTATTAAAATAGGTTATTATTGATTAAATTAGGTATTGTTGATTGAGTAAAAAATTATTTATTAAAATAGGTTATTGAATAAAAAATTATTGATTAATATTGTTGATTTACTAATTATGAAATTATTGATTAAATTAGGGGCTTTGTTAATTATATTAGGAAATTGTTATTTTAAAGTTAGAAAAAATTGTTACTAAATTTATTAGGTTATAGATTGTTAATTAAAATAGAAAATTGTTAATTAAAATTGGAAATTATTGAATAAATTAGTTATTGTTGAATAAAATAGGAAATTAGTTATTGTTGAATAAAATAGGAAATTATTTATTAAAATAAGTTATTGTTGATTGAATAAAAAATTATTTATTAAAATAGGTTATTATTGATTAAAATAGGTTATTATTTAGGGATTAAATTTTAATTTATTAGATTATTGTTTTTTATTAAATTAAGAAATTTATTATTAATTAATTAGTATTATATATATAATTTATTAATTTAAATGTTTAAATTAAATAGATGACTGGAAATGGTGCTGGTGCCTCTGGTGGCTCGGGATCTCACGGGGCCTCCGGGTCACGTAGCCGATCGAGGAAGAGTCGATCGAAACTTAGACCCGAGGCGCCGGTGCCTACACTGCCACAAACACCATTATCGTCGCCTCCGCCACCCATTCCACACCCGTCGCCTGATCAGCCGTCGTCTCATTTGTCTGTCCGGGACCATCCTGTTGTTCCTGCTCGGGATGGCCGGGAGCGCATTTGGGCTACAGATGGAGGAGTGTAAGTAATTAAATACTTTTATTGTATAATAATTAATTAATTTCGCACTCGTTTTAATTTATAATGTGTTTTGTTTGTTAATTAATGTCACAGATTGTTACCTGGTAACGAGGTCTCCAGGGCATGCACGATTGCTTTTGGCTCTTTACCGATCTCTGAGGGTGCAATTACCTGGTCGAAGGTCCCAAAACAAAAAAAGTTGGCGTACTTCGAGGAATTTCAGGTAGTAATTAATTACTTAATTATTTAATTAATGTTTGTTAATTTGTTCAATAATAAACAATTTATTATATGTGCAGAAACAAACCACTTGGGATCGGAATATGTACTCAGACCAGGCTATGTTCAAGTATTTCTGTAAATCGGCGCAAGAGCGGTATAAGGATTTAATGTACGAATGGAGAATGGCATGGCGGAGCGATGGGACGACGCAGAGCTTGGGTAAGGATGATAATGATGTTGTGTTTTGGGATTCATTGACGAGGGAGTGGTTGGATCCTGCGTACATCAGGAAGTGTGAGATTGCTAAGGCCAACCGGAGATCCGACGTTTGGGGTGGGATGTCCAGGCATCGGACTGGAGCCCGGTCCATCCTTGAGCAGTCGATGGTCATTGTAAGTGTTTATTAATTTTTTTAATTAATTTCAATAAATTTAATTATATATTTAATATATATAATACATAAATTTAATTATTAGGAACGGGATACGGGGCGTGTACCCACTCACTTGGACCGGATGAGCATTGCTCATCCGTTTAATGCTGATACACAGCAATCCACATACGGGCGCACAACTAACCTCCACGTAAGTAATAAAATTGTTTAATTAAATACATTTTTTATAATTTATTCTATTAATTTAAAATTATTAATTATGTAGTTGGAGATGAACCGGAGGATGGCCGAGATCGGAACTCAAGTCGACCCTACTCAAGCCGGAACCAGCAGTGCTCCTACAGTCGAGGAGGTGGACCGGGCTTATTTGGAAGTTGCCCCCACCACCCGCGGACGAGTTCTGGGCCTTGGTCGTATGAGCGCTGATGTCAGGTCCGGCGCTGGTCCGTCCCAGACGGCATCGCAGGGTTCCGTATCTTCCACCCCAACTCTTGATGTGACGATGGCACAATTCAACCATTTCATGCATGTGAATATGGGTCGAGAGATGGGGTGGTCGGACGAGAGGATAAAGGAGGTTTATCAGAGAACCATGCAAGCTCCTCTACCGACGACGTCTGTTCCCCCAGGCGCCCCCCCAGCCTCCTCAGCCCCCCCAGCCTCCTCAGACTATGTCCCGACCATGCAGCAGGATGATGACATCGTCAATCTGGGTCAGCAGTTCGTTGGCGACCCTGATATTGATTTGTGGACCTTTGGTCAATGAGTGTCTTTGAACAATTTTATTTTTTATTTCTGTTGAACAATTTTATTTTTATGTCTCGTAGAACTATTTACTTTTATGTATTGTAGAACTATTTATTTTTATCTGCATTATTGTTGAACTATTTACTTTTATGTTTAAGTATTAGTTGTTTAATTTTAGTTATGTGTGTTTTATGTGTTAAGAATTTGTATATTAATTTTAGTTATGTTTTATGTGTGATTTTGGGGTGGAAGAACCCGATATGTATCAAACAATGGTGATGGAAGCCGGTATGTCAAATATAGAGGAGGAACCAACGGATGAAGTTTTATGAGATGCTCAAATTAGTCGATCAAGATTTGTACCCAGGGTGTGATTCTCATTCTCAGTTGTCATTTAATGCTCGACTTATGGCTATCAAGACGGAGAACAAGCTATCTAACAGAGCATATGAGCAAATGACACAATTATGCAGTGAGATTTGTCCTGTCGATAATAAAGTACCTACGACGTTTCATCAGAGCAAACAACTGATGAAGAATATGGGTTTTCCGGTTGAGAAGATTGATTGTTGTGTGAATGGTTGCATGTTATACTGGGGTGATGACGATAGCGATCTTCTTATGTGTAGAATGTGTGGCCATCCCCGGTACAAAGAGCCACGACGGAAGGGACCAGGTGGTCAATCGAGCAAGACAAAAAAGAAAGTGCCACATAAGAGGATGTATTATCTTCCTATCATTCCTCGTTTAATGAGATTGTTTCAATCTAGTGCTACAGCTCAACACATGACGTGGCATGCAAGAAATTCTGAAGATATTGAGGCTGGGGATATGAGACATCCGTCCGACTCTGAAGCCTGGAAACACCTTGATAACGTGTTTCCAGGATTTGCTTGTGAACCGAGGAATGTGAGATTAGGCTTGAGTACTGATGGTTTTGCACCGTTTGGGAGTTATGGAAAGAAGTATTCTTTGTGGCCGGTGATACTGACTCCGTATAATCTACCTCCATGGATGTGCATGAAACCTCAAACAATGTTTCTGACTGTATTGGTGCCTGGTCCGTCGAATCCAAAGCATAAACTTGATGTTTATCTCCAGCCTCTTATTAAAGACTTGATCTTCCTATGGGATAACGGAATGCTAAACAGAAGGCAAACGTCGAAGCATCGATTGTTAATGCGTATTTGAATGAAGAGGTTGGCATGTTTTGTTCATATTATTTTGAAGACCATGTCAACACGAGGATCAGGAATGAACCACGTAACTTCGATGGTAGAGGTACGCAACAAGAAGTCGATGGCATGCTCTCTGTATTCAAGTCTAAGGGGCGACCTATAGGAAAAGCCACTGAACGATATTGGTCAACACACACAGAGGCTGAAATAGCACAAACGTACGTGTTATTGAATTGTGATGAAGTTCAGCCTTACATTGAGTAAGTATATATTTCATATATTTATCATCTAATTAAATAGCACTAAACGTGCGTCATTTATCATCTAATTGTGTTGTGAATTATTAGGATGTATACACAAGAGCTACGACATGCAGATCAAAACATCTCAGATAGAGACATAGATACTAGTCTTCAACGTCAATTTGCCCGATGGTTCCAACGTTATGTGAGTATCATTAATTGAATTTTACGTGAACAAATAATTGTTTTGATTAATGTTAATTTTAACTGTACGTATAGGGACAATCGCACGATTTTCAGAGCCGGTTCTTACAGGATCTCAGCCAAGGACCACTACGGCGTGTGAGGACTTACAACGGCTATATTGTGAAAGGCTACAGGTTTCATACATCAGAGTATGCATCAACAAGAACGACTAACAACAGTGGTGTTTGTCTTAGGGGTGCGAATTACAATGCAGATGCAAGTGATTACTTTGGGGTGTTGCACGAAGTCGTTGAAATTGAATATCCGGGATATCCAGTGAAAACCGTAATGTTGTTCAAGTGCCATTGGTTTGACACATCCCCTTTAGGAACCAAAATTCATCCGGAGTACAAGCTTGTGGATGTTAATTCGAAAAGGAAGTATAGCGGGGATGATCCGTTTGTATTTGCCTCTCAGGTATCTCAAGTCTACTACTGCACGTATCCAGGAGCTGGAAAACGTAATAGATCAGAATGGCACGCTGTTTGCAAAGTGAAGACAAGGTCAATGGTGGAGGTCCCCCAAAAGGAAAACAACGATGAAGATGAACCTCCGTTTCAAATGGAACAAATAGAGAATCAAACTGAAGTGTTTGCGGGAGATTTTAATCTTTCGGTAGACTTGACGGCTGCAAATCCACAATTGATTGTTATTGAAAACGATAGTGGACATGAGGAGGAGGATGAACATGACGAGGGGGAGGATGAAGAAGATGAGGATGAAGAAGATGAGGAGGAAGAGGAAGATGTGGCAAATAATGAAAATGAAAATGAAGACGAAGATGAAGATGAATATTAAATTAATGTAACCTATCTATTTTATTTTGTACAATTTATAAGATTTCATTATTTATCATTTGGTTATAACTTATAATTTAATTATTTATCATTTGGTTATTTTATTAATTAACTTATAATTTAATTATTTATCATTTGGTTATAAAAATCCAATGGCGACGGAACATATCCGTCGCCATTTCCGTCGCTAACGGCAACGACCCAAAGCCGACCGAAATATCCGTCGCCATTTCCGTCGCTAACGGCAACGAGCCAAAGCCGACCGAAATATCTGTCGCCATTTCATTCGCTAACGGCAACGAGCCAAAGCCGACCGAAATATCCGTCGCTAACGGCAACGAGCCAAAGCCGACCGAAATATCCGTCGCCATTTCCGAATATAAATGTAACTTTCTCTCATTTCACGCGTATTTTCCATCCCTCTCTCTATGTCTCTCCCTCTCCCTCTCCCCCACTCCGACCGTCTCCTCCGCCACTCCGACCGTCTCTCTCTATGTCTCTCCCTCTCCCTCTCCCCCACTCCGACCGTCTCCTCCGCCACATGCTGCCCCTTGCCCACGTTCGCAGCGGCGCCACCCCCTCCTCCGGCCGTCCGCGCTGCGACCGTTCGCCCATCCCCACCGTCCGCGACACCCTACCGTCCCTCCCCGACACGCCGCCGTCCAAGTCAGGTGAGCACATCCCTTCTTTGTTTTTTTAGTTTTATATTTGGATGTATGGTAGAAGATGAACATGTTCTTTTTGTTTTGATTTGGGATTTTTTCTTCTTTCCTATTTTCTACCCAATTATTTATCCATTTTTTAGTATTTTTTTGAAGATATTTTCCAAATATTTGATTCTTTTCTGGAATAATTTTCGATTCTTTTCCAGTTTTTATGTGTGATTTTTTTTTTTGAAATTTTTTGGGGTAAAGTCAAAAAAAATTAGGGTTTTGAATTTTTTTTGTATTTGTTCGAAAATTTTATTGTGTCCGATTTCTTTTCTAACATTTAATCTGTTTTTAAAAAAGCTTTGAGGGAACGACTTAAAAAAAAAAATTATTCTATCCCTTGCAAACACAAATTAAAAAGAAAAAAAGAAAAGCCTTAACAAATTTGAATTATTGATTTATTTATTGTACTCTAAATCTCTTATCTTTGAACTACCAGCATGACCGAAACTATGCGAGCCTAATGAAGTTACTTGATCTCTGTTGAGGTATGTTCAATTTTTATGATAATTTAATTTATGTTTAAATATATAAAATGACAATTGAATCTTGATTCTTTGGAATTGATTTTGAAATGGCAGGGATGCAGTCGAGTCAGCGAAGGACAATTTAATATACTCCACGGTACGTATTAATATACTCACATTCTTGTTAAATTATTTCTCATATAAGTTTTTGTTAATGTTTACTACGTTGTTTTAATATTTCACAGAGCTTTTTCAAGCATTCTAGTGAGGGGTATAGTTGTCATAATTAGCAGCAAAATTCTATTTGCTTCTTACTTGATCGATCCTCTGCCAATTCCGGAACACCATTCGATGCCTTAGCACTCTGGTCTACATCATCAAGTTTTTTATGTTTGCTCAAGCAAAGGACGACGATTTTGTTTATTCTGTTGGATGTAATGTAGATTTGTGTATTGAATTATTTAAGCAATTTTGATCGTGTATTGAATTATTTAAGCAATTTTGATCGGGTCGGATCCCGATCGCAAATAAATTTTTTTTTTAAATTTTTGGTACTTACCGACGGACTATTCCGTCGGTTTAGCGTCGGTAATACCGACGGGCGAGCCGACGGAATATCATTTTTTAAAAAAAAAATTAATACTTACCGACGGAAAATTCCGTCGGTAAATTAAAATAATAAAATTTAAGTCCAAAATATACCGACGGATCTACCGACGAAAAATTGATTTGGGATCCGTCGGTACAGGCGACCCGGTTTGAAAACTTGGTTAGAAAACGGGTTGGCTTGACTGCCGACGGAATTGAATCCGTCGGTATAGGCGACCCGGTTTGAAAACGGGTTGGTTTGAATCCGTCGGGAATCCGTCGGCATATACCGACGGACGCATATTTTCCGTCGGTAACCACTACCGACCAATTCATTGACGACGGATAAAATCCGTCGGTAATTCCGTCGGTAAGAGCCAATACCGACTGAATATCCGTCGGCATAACCGTCGGTAAAACACCTCTTTTTTGTAGTGGAAATGCTATTACAACGTTCACAAACTAGTTGTTAAAAAATAACTAAATAACCACAAAAAGAAACAACAAACTTCTGTCTTTTTCGAGATTTCAGATTGAGTGAGACTGTGAGAAAAGAGCGTCATTCATGTAGAGGCGCTAAATACTAAATAGAAGAGAATGAGTAGGGTTTCTGACTTTGAGCAATTGGGTTTGTTGGCTTGAAAAATGTCTTGAGTTTACTAGTTTAGGAATTATATAATATAAAGACTATAAATCTATAATATTTATTTAGATAATATTATATAATATATATATATATATTTTATATATATATAAAACAAGTTCGGTTTGGTTCGGTTTTTTGCGATTTTTCATTAGTGAAAACCGTAAACCAAACCATAGTAAAAAAAAAAATCAATTCTAAAAATCGTAAATCGAACCGTAAACCAAAAACCGAACCATATTTAATGGTCTGGTTTGGTTCGGTCGGTTTGGTCGGTCTGAACCATACTTTGCACACCCCTACCCGTAACTTTTATCTTTTTTAAAAAACGTCCCAAAATAGTTGAAATTTTAATTTACGTTCCATAACTTTTTCAATTGCTTAATTTACGTCCAATTTTCCCTGAAAATCCCCAAATTTATGTAAATGGGGACGTAAATTAAGCAATTAAAAAATTTATGGGACGTAAATTAAATTTTTAATTAAAATTGGACGTTATGCGAAAAAGATAAAATTATTCAATAAATGTGTACAATTAACTATAAAATTAATGTAGTTTATGTAATTTATACACATAACTTTAAAATTAACTATAAAATTAACAATTAACTTTAAAATTATTGAATAATTGTACACATAAATTTGGGGATTTTCAGGGAAAATTGGAAGTAAATTAAGCAATTGAAAAAGTTATGGGACGTAAAATTAATGTAGTTTATGTAAAATTATTCATCAAATAAAAAAATAATTCATTTATTCATAAATTAATTATTCATAAATTAACTTATTTTAATACAAAAAAATAATTCAATTATTCATATAAATTCAGTTCTTTTATTACTAAAAACCTAAAATCAAGAGAACACATGTCGTTCTAATGACCGGAGCCCCGTTAAAACCTTGCCAAGTAAACCCTCCTTAGGGATATTTTTAGAAAAATCAATTAACTTACCTAATTCATTATTAGAAAAATTATTAACTTACCTAATTAGAAAAAAATTATAATTACAATATAAGTATTATAAAATTATTTATTTATTTTAAAGTAATCAAATAAATATAAAAATTATCTAAGTATTATACAAAGTGGGTCAACATATTTTTGTACGAACTAATATCAAATTAAAAATTACGGAGTATATAATAAAAATGAAAAACAATAAAATTAACAAATTGTTAAAAAATATAGTGTTAATCATCATCTTTCAATTACTGTGGGTAAGAGATGAGAATTTTGGATATATTTGAGTATTTTTTTGATTTATTTGGGGATTTTAAATATTTGTGAATTTTTTTATTTATTTAAAATATTAAAATAATTGTTAAGCTTTAATAAGAGTTTTTGACAATTTTAATAAAAAAAATTATTTGGAATTTTTATTATTTTAAAGATAAAATTTATATTTATTTGAGGATGTTAATTGATTTTTTAAATTATTTTTTAATTAGATTAATTGAGTTTTTAAATTATTAATCAGGTAAGTTAATTGATTTTTTTAGTAATTAATTGACTTAGAAATAAATCTTGATTTTTTTTATATTATATTTTTTTGATATTATGAAAAATTATTTATTTATTTAAATATTATTCTAAATTTATTTTCATATATTTTAAAATGTTATTTTGTATTTTAATTAATATTCACAATTTATTTTATAATACTTATATTGTAATTATAATTTTTTTTAATTAGGTAAGTTAATAATTTTTCTAATAATGAATTAGACAAGTTAATTGATTTTTATAATAATTAATTAATTTATGAATTATTTTTTTATATGATTGTATAACATAAACTACATTAATTTTATAGTGAATAGTACACATTTGTTGAGTATTTTTATCTTTTTCACATAACGTCCCATTTTAATTAAAAATTTAATTTACGTCCCATAACTTCTTTAATTGTTCAATTTACGTCCCATTTACATAAATTTGGGGATTTTCAGGGAAAATTGGACGTAAATTAAGCAATTGAAAAAGTTATGGGACGTAAATTAAAATTTTAACTATTTTGGGACGTTTTTCAAAAAAGGTAAAAGTTACGGGACGTAAATCATTTTTTTCTCTTTTTAATGTGGTTGTATTTTTTATCTTTCACTTTTAACCTTTTATTTATTCCTTTTTCATAATAATAATACCATATTTGATATTTCTATAGTATATAAATATATGTGTATACATTTGTCCAATTCTATAAAATTATAAAAATGTAATTATAGGCACTGAAATTTTATTAAATTTTCAACGTCTAATATTTTGTAAATCCTAGTTTTGGAGATAAGAATATAAAATAATATCTCCAAAACTTGAGATATTATTGCTTTCCTTAAGAGTTTTTGAATATCTTTCTTCCTCTCTAAGTCGTTCATCTCTTATAAATAAGAGTGTGAAAATAGAATTTCACGACTCCATCAACTCTCTACTACTAAATTGTAGGTCAAATCGAGTCTAGTGGAATAAGTCACAAATGACTCCATCAACTCCCTACTACCAAATTGTAGGTTAAATTTAAAATCCGGAATACGTCGCTAAGACCCTGGTATCACATATAGGAGTGTTAAAAAAAAAAAACGGACCGGAAAAATGACCGGAATCGGACCGACCGGTTAGATTCCAGTCTTCCGGTTCGGTCCGGACCGGTTTGGACCGGAATTTTTTTTTTTAATTTTTTTTTTTTTTTTTTACTAATGCACTCTCAATTATTTTTCAAAACCAAGTAATTGGTGAAAATGTGTTGAGATCTATTACATTTTTTGCAAATATATAATTTAACAAACATATTTAATTTATTTTAGGGTCAAAAGATCATTAATAATAATGTAAATAAAATTCACATTGGCGTAATGAAGAGCAAACACTTTAATTTTCATAAACAAATTCATCAATTTTGTTCTTGCTTCCATAAACTTAAAAAAAAAAATTCGGTCCAACCGGTCCGGTACGGTCTGGACCGGATTAATTACGGTCCGGTCTCCGGTCCGTAATATTTTAAAATTCCGGTCCCGGTCCGGTTTTGGACCGGTGCACACCCCTAATCACATATGTTTAGAGAGAGGAATCAAGAGATCAACGAGAGTTGTAACCCACATTCTTAATAAAAATATGTTTACCTTATTTTTATCACCTTCTTTTATTTTTATACATATTTACAGGTGTTTAAATTTATTGGTCAACAGTAATAACATCATTTTTTATGTTCTTAGATTTTATTTCGTCCAAATTTTTTAATATCAATTGATGAGCGTTTGTCACGTCAGTTTTCCGTAATTTATCAATCGTACCCTCAATTTTACATTCCTGGGTCCGCCACTGCAAGTGTGTAATTTGAATTTGAAGTACAGAATATAGAATATATGCTAAATAGATCAAGATGTAATTAATGCATAATAGTGTATTGTGTTATGCAATAATAGTAGTAGCTGTTATGCGTAAATTTAAAACCAACCAACAATGAACCTGTAGTTGAATAGATACTCCGTACTACATATATAGCAGATTGTTCAAACTTACATCATATTTAAAAACATGCATATATGCAATTCTAAAAAACTAAAAATATTGTATAGATTAACACTTAAATATACAAAACAAAATATTGCAAAACCTAAATATAATTCATCACTTACTACCTGAAAACATCACTAACTCGTTTCTAAATAAATTCTATGGGATTAAACCTTAGAGTAAATAAACTCTTTTCTAAACACTAGGTACACGGATTTATTCAATCTCACTTTTTTTAATGAGCCCATTTGATAGTACCTAGTTTCACTCATTATAAATGAAAAATGCAATATAATATTTAATACTGAATAATTTTAGTATTTTACAAAAAAGCGTGCAACTTATATATTATCACTGAAACGTGTAGATTAACGATATAAAAAATATCAATAAAATTTATATTTTTTGTTTTCTTCTTTCACTTGAAATGTTTTAGTTGTCAATGAAGAAACGCGAAACTTGCTATATGCAACTTGTTATCACTGAAATGTATTAGTAGAATTTAATATTTTGTTTCATTAACCTGCGCTACATTAAACTACATATTTCTATGGACGTGATGAAAATGCAGGGACCAAATTCCGACAATAAATGTCGTTGGAATCTGCAAATCCACTAATACGTACGGATAAGGAAGAATGCAAAGCTATCAAATCAAAAAAGGAAAAAAAAAATATATGTGAAAGAGAACTGAGTGAGCTAAAAAGAAACATCTTCAAGTGATATAAATGATCAATCTAATGGAAATAATTTCGTCTTATCTAAAAGTTCGATTTTGTAGGAAGGTGGAAGATTAATTCTTATATGAGTATTAATTTCCTATTTGATATCAATCTCTCTCTGAATTAGTCAAGTCAAATCCCCAATCGAAACTTGAAAAATTGCATATTTCCATAGTTGGGAATTATTGAACAATAATGGTGAGGGTGGTATACAAAGCTTTGCAATATTCAATATGATGTTTAGGTTTGGATTAGTTGATTCTTCGATCGGATATTGGCATAAAAAAAATAAAAAAAATTTAGGTGGACTTGTTCGATCTTCATTAATCCAATATTGACCCTTTTTTTTTTTTTTTATTTCAATACGTTCAACGGTCATAAATGGGTGAATGAAAGTTCCATTTGGGACAAGAAAAACAAGTGGGCCGAAAAATTGCATTAAGGCAATGACAAATAAGTTCCGTTGACCCATTTTTTTGAAGGCATGGGTTATATATCCCTCCAACTATGTTAGATACTCCCCCAAAAAAGTTCATTAGTAGTTATATTTTCTCCAAATGATCTAAACTATAATTTTCTAATTTCAAAATGAATGTTTTGATTAAAAAAGATACATATATAATAAAATAATAAATATACTATTACTGATGCAATTGAAAGAGAAAAAAATAAATAAAACAATACTATAGTATATAGGGATCTTTAATTTGTTCCGGATGTGGAGAAAAACAAAACAATATAATACTACAGTATAAAATAATAATAATAAAATAATGAAATTGGACAAAAAAAGATGTAAATTAGACACCTTAATTATAACGTATTTTAAAAAAATAAAAATTTAAAAAATTTAAAATAAAATCGACCAAAGTTACATTACTTATTTTGAAAATTTTACACATAAACAAACATAATGTTTGTTCAAAAGTTTGAAATGAAAGCTGATGAATCTCCTGAAAAGTTTTATTTCAGGTTCATAGAAACCATGCATGCATTATCGGGAATTATTATAAATGAATTAATTCTTAATCTTCCTACAAGTTGGTACTTTTAAATGAGATAAAATTATTTCATAGTATTAGAGCACAATTTTTTTGAGTGGGTCTCCTATGGACTCGACTACTTTTCATAAAAAATTGTGATACTAACATGCACCTTTTAATAACAATGTCTTGCACTTTTTAGTTAAAAATTGTGCTTTCTCCGTTCCAAAGAATCTTTCACACTTCATTTTTTACCTTTTTAGAAACTCCACTCTTACAATATCCACGATATTTTATAAAATGTCATTACTTTTAGAGTTCACACACACACAAGTCAATTCACTTATTTATTTTTTTACAATTATTCCTCAAAACTCTATTTATTATAATATTTTTTAAAAAAAGTGGGTGGATTTACATATGAAATGTTTTCTGGGACAGATGGAGTATTGCACTTTTCAGTTATACCGACATGTACTTTTTAATAAAAATCGTGTTGCACTTTTTAGTTATAATGACTTACACTTTTCATTAAAAACTGTGTTACACTTTTGAGTTACAATGACTTACACTTTTTAGAAAAAAAAAATCAAATGTTGATTGGACAACGGTCAGCCAATTAATGACCGGTCAACTAAAGTGTATACAAATAGTCGAGTCTATATGAGACTTTGACTCTTTTTTTTTTTTAATTTTAAATGTGTTATGAAGTAATGTAAATTGAATATTGTCTTAGGTTATTCTAATGCATGAATAGAAGAAGAGCCTTGTTAGTCGGTCTACTCTGCTGAGAGTGGACATATTGTCTGGTTGGATCAGATCAGTTGAGAAAGTTTGGTCATCTCAGCTGATAGGCCATGTCATCTGATTTAGAGTCATCTCATCTGATAGTTTTAAGACAACTCTTCTGATCTTATTAGCAGAGTTGAGGTCCAAGTTATCTGAATCATATCAGCTGATACTCAAATCAGTTGAGTCAAGTCATCTGGTTCGGTTAGTTATTAGGTATTCAATAGGGCATTATTCAAGTCAGCTGAGTCAAGTCATCTAAGCGGTTATTCTGTTCATGAAAGCTGAAGAATGAGTTATTAGCTATTCAATAGGGCATTATTCATCTATAAATAACCCTTAGTTCATATTGATCAAGTTGGATCAATTAGCAAGAGGCAGGGGTGGCCCTGAGGCAGGGCGGTAGGGGCGACCGCCCTGGGGCCCCGATATTTTGGGGGCCTACTTTTATTTATATATATATATATAAAAAAAAAAGATTTGACACATTTTATAGTGTGATGAAAGATGTGTGACAAAATGTTTTTTGTGCACGATCCGTACGTGCACATTTCGTGCAGATTTCGTGCAAATTTTGTGTATGATATGTATATGCATGTTGCATGCACGATCCATATGTACACATTTCATACTTATTTTAAGAGTTTTTTTTACCCTTAGATGTTTTTAAACCTCACTTTTTACATTCTAGTACTAACTTTTTTCAGAGTTATTATAAAATGCAAAATGGGTGGTAAATTTTATTTAAACCCTATATAAAAAGTAATTTTCCTTCTGCACCTATCACAATTATACAGAAACTCATTTACTCTCAAAATGTTAGAAGAAGAGGCTCATTTTTCTTGTTCGCCCCGGGCCTACAAAATCTCAGGACCGGCTCTGGCAAGAGGGATTGTTTGAGTTACTAAAGAGAGAAACATTTGTAATCTGTATCATCTTGTTTCTAATAATGAAAAGAGAGCATCTATCCTTCGTGGACGTAGATCACTTGATCGAACCACGTAAATCTATGTTTTGTTATTTTCTTTTATTCATTTGATTTTGTTGTGAGTTGCTTGAGTTGATCATTTGTATTGATTTGTGTTGAGACAAATCGTAACAAAATGACATAAATTAAGTTTCTTGAACATAACATATAGAGTATATAATATTACATTATTCACTCTTATACATTTAATTTTATATAGAATTTCACAATTCGACCCAATCTCAAAACAAACATTACCCTAAAGTTGATTGAGGTCACTTGCCGGCACAAAGAGGCCATGAAAGCCATTGGGAACCCGTTGAGGCAACTTTATGCTTGCAATTATATCAAGGGTAGGGGACTTTGCATCCATTACCAAAAACTTGGATTCTTGAATATTTTCATCATGCATATAAGTCACTAAATAACCATCATCCTCCTCGGCCGTGGAATTATTCGGATCCCTTGCCACGAAAAACGGTTCGCTTCCATAGCAACCCGACCCGTATAGGCGGCTAGCCACTGTGCAATCCCGGCTGTCGTCGTCCTCCATTAGTGATAGATCTAGCTTCACCACCCCAAGCAATGCCGTTGCGCCAATCACTGCCGCATATACATACCTGCATGTGTTTGTTATCTACCTTACGTTATAAATTGATATTTCATTCCCTCGCTCCCTTTCATATATATAAATTACAAGTCGAGCATAATTGAAATTAGTCATGTAACTTTATATTATTTAAATTTAATATTTTGTGATTACCGACAAATCAACGCCAATTGAATGTTTGATTACCTCCTACAACCACTAACAGACTTATTGAACTGAAATGTAGATCAATTGAAAGTTACAAGACTAATTTTAATTTGTGAAAGTCGAAAAGGTTGAAATTAAAAATAAAGGTAACACAAAATTAAAAAAAAAAAATACTTTAATTTATTATAAGCAATTTAATTTAGAAGAGTAAATAATGTATATTTGAATTAAATTATTCCACAAAAAATAATTATATCTTTTGTTTTATCTAAAATGACATTTGGTGGATAGGGTGTTATACTCAATCAACATCTCACAAAGTTAAGTAATTGTAATTGTCCAGTTAAAAAATCGATCAGCGAATTGGAGGATGACAACTCAAAGTAAAAAAGGAGAGTCAAGAGTTAAGAGGCATGCAGTAGGTGCTCATCAAATGCCACATCGGAGGTCATCTTCGACTTACCTCATCCACACTAAAGGTCAATTATCTGGCCGATCACCCTGATCGTGATCGGCCAAGCTGGCAAGCAGCCTGCTTCCATCTGGGACATGCAACCACCTCTACTAGGTTGGATTCCCACATAGAGCAGGCCGTCCTACGTGTAGGTAGAGTGTTGAAGTCAAAAGCTTAGTCCGCTCGTCTACGAGCATTGGGCCTATGAGTCATCAAGTCTTAGTAGACAAAAATGAAACCTTATAGGATACATGAATCATAAAGAGAACCACACACAATTGCATTCATATAAATCAAAACTTACCTGTTTTTCATGGAAGCATAGGCTGGATTGATCACTCCAAAATCAAGAGGTGTATCAGAAACAGAACGCCTCTGCACTGTCCTTGCCTTCACATTGACAGTAATAACCTCCATTGTTAAGTGAGCTTCATCAACTTTGTCAAACACATGCTCCACTGCTGCAATATTTGAAGCCACAATCCTTATCCTCTCACCTCCATTTTCTTCCCAAGCATTAACACAGTGCAACATGTTCAACCCCTCCACATCAATCCACCACATCTCCCCGTCGTCCTCCGCGTATTTCGGAAGAAACCCTAGCCTCGGAACCTTGGCAGCATCCACCCCCACCGGCGACCTTCCCCTCAAAATCCAACAAGGCTTCACCACGATCTGTATATCTGGGATTATTGCATACTTTTCTGTAATTGCAAAGTCATGCACTGCTGTCACTCCTTCAATGGAGTGTATTGCCACATCCTTCTCTTTTATTCCTTGCGAGTTTATTCGGAATAATGTCAAGAATGGACGCGTGATGTTGTACCTAAACAGAGAAACGGATCTACAATTTCATTTCAATTATTTTAATATACTCTTTCCGTTTCATAAAGTTAATTGCTTTTGGTCTTAAATTTTATTTCAAAAAGTTTGAGGTCTCTCACTAATTTTACCATGAATTTTCCTAAATTACCCCTATTTAATTTCTACAATATCTCATTTTTATTGGAAATATATTAATGTATTCTTTTTTTCTCTCTTGATAAGGTAAGTTGACATTTTACTATTTCTATATTAATTTTTATCTTAATAAAAAAAATGAATATTAATGAAGAGTAAATATGTCAAAAAAATATGTTCCTTAATTATATATATATATATATATATATATATATATATAAAATTGCAAATGCGACTAACTTTATGAAATGGAAGGAGTAGTTAATAAGTATTTTTATCCCATAACATGTCTGCTGTCAAATTTTAATTAAAAAATATTGAACTTTTCGTTTTAGTCCTAATATTCACTAGCATAAAACTGAGCTTTAATCGGAATCCTTTCATTATAACTTTTCTACCTAAAAATTTGTATTGACAAATTCTGTCATTAATTCTTAATTAATGTCATCATAAACTTTTAACTAGAAAGGCTATAATGCATAATTTATATCATTAAAAGTTAATTTTTTTTTTAGTAATTAAAAATATTACCCGAAATCTTCTTATAATTGAAAACTGCGTCATTTTAATTAATGTCACAGGAATTCCCAATTTTTGTCCCACAACTTGTCTAGGATCGAAATTTGGCCCCAAATTAAAGTCTTGCGTAGTATAAAACGATACACTTTTCAAATTTCAAGCGATTTTCGGGCTAAAATTGTCAAATCTTTTAATATTTAAAATAAATCGAAAATGTGATCATTTTGCGACTAAAGTTATGAGAACTAAAAAAAACTTCTCTAACTAGTTTAAATGTTGGGCGACTAACTCTTGGAAGATGTTTCGGTTTTAAAGAAATAAACCAAGATTTTGAATTTTAAGATTACTTATTTGGAGATTTAAAAATCAATTTTAAAAAACTATGTACTTATATTATACCGATTTTAAATAAAGAGTCACACTTGTTTGCACTAAATTGCATGTACCTAAAGGCGAAAGTATCTCCAGTGGCTGGGTCGGCTTTGGGATGTGCAGTCATTCTAAAGAATGGGTTTGACGCTTGAAAATGGTGGCGGCCCAGAGTTATTACATCTCCTTCCGGTGTCACTTTCACTGCGTACGGAAGATCCGATTCGCAGTGAGCATAGAGTTGACCACCAATTAAAGTCAAACTCGTGTTTGCAGTGCCAAACCCGCGGTTAAGAGGGTCAAACTGCCCGGCAACCACACGCGCTAGGGTTAGCAGAGCGCGTGACACTGACGCTGCCGGGCCATTGAATGCTGCAAAGAAATTTGGAACAAAAGGGTATCCCATTTCACGCTCCACCGTGTGCTTGTGTGTGCTGACGTAGCGGCTACAGAATGTAGCTTTCCCTTTAGAGATTTTGATCACGTGAAGCATGCCGTCACCGTCTAAGGAATGGTAAGGACCCTTGGGGGCGAACTGTGGGTTTGGGCCGTTGCGAATGTAGGCTCCGTCGAGGCAGCTCGGGAGTGAGCCCTCCACTGCCGAGCAGGCAGTGGGGGGAAGCTCGTCCACCGGTGCAAAGTTCTCTGATAGGACGTGATTTGCATCGATGTACGGGCTAAGGGGTAGGTCAATGAAGGTGCATATGAAGTCGTCTAGTGTGTTGAGGGCGGTTTCAAGCAATGATAATTGCTTTTTTTGGTTAGGGTTTTGGATAGTAGTTTGTAGTTTGAGTTTCTTGTTTGTGTAATGGTGAAATGTGGTGATGAAATTAGAAGACTTAGCGGTGATGGTTAAAGGTTGATGACTCTTCACATTGGTTGGAAGGAAAGATGAAGAAATGGCTTCCATTCTCATAACGTGTTTAAGAAATAGTAAGGCATGGGTATTTATATTATTGTGTTCACTGTTCAATATAATAACCCCAGTATCACAAGGATAACCACATTTTACTTTTTAAGATGTTTTAATTTAAATTATAGCTACATTTTTTCTTTTATATAAATATTAAATATTTTATTGACAATTTTATCCATAATTAAATTTATTCTATAATTATGTATTATTGAATTAAGAGTAATTGAGAGGCTTTGAACTTTACACTAGCTAGGTTTATGAAATATTAAAGGTTAAAATATACATATTCTTTAAACTAGATTATATTTATTGATTTTTTTTAATTATTATTATTATGTGTGTAAAGTTAAATGTAGCTAATTCTGTGGGTAGAATGGTGTAATTTGTTAATAATGTAAAATAATACTGAAATTAATGTCATGTGCCATGTATCTATAATTAAAAACAATATCTTTAATTATACAATTAATAGACTACTCACTCCCCAAAAAATAATAGGGGAAATGGTCCCCTTTTTTATTGGTTTGTTCAACATATAATGGTGAAAATGTAGATATGATTTCAAGGGAATTCGTACTCATCACGTAGATATGATTTTAAGAGAATTCGTACTCAATACGAAAATGGTTCTATTTTGAATTAAAAAAGGTTGCACGAGATTTTAACCATTTTGGCTTGTGGAAGCAAGGTGGACGTCAATGGTTCAATAACTTTATCAATATTTATATATACAATAAACAACTCACTTCCCCAAAAAAGAATAGGGGAATGGTCCCTATTTTTTTATTGGTTTGTTTAGAGGGATTATATTTTTTTTTTCCCAATAACTTTATCTATTTTTGAAAACTTAATTTTGATAGTTTATGTTTACAAATATTTTGATTTTAGTCCACTGTCCAATCGGCTGGCTATAGCACGTACCAAACCTATCTTGACTTATGTGGCATGTTATTTAATTGACTTTTTTTTTTTTTACAAGCTGGTGTCAATGCTGATTAGACCTATTTATCTTAATAATTCATTAAACTAGTGAAAAAATATTAAAAACTCATAAATTAATGAGAATTTGTTAGTTATTTTAAAATAAATCAAATAATTTAGAAATTAATTTTAAATATAAAATTTTAGAAAATTGTTTACTTATATTTAAATTAAAAAGTTTATCTTAAAGATTTTTGTGAATCAAATGATAAAATTGCAAATTATAATTTATACTGTTTAATATATATTACTAATACTTATGCGACATTTCGTTAGATTACAAAATAAATTTTCAATTTAATTAAATTTTATAAAAGGAGATTTTTAAAAATCCTGGCCCAATTTTTCCAACACGGCCAGGTTCTTTGATTTCAATTATTTGAGATTTTACAAGACTTAAATTTAAAATATATAAAAATATTTATTAAAGGGCTGAAATTGAATTTAAAATACTCCTGTATAAATTTAAATTTAAAATATAAAAAAGGTATTTTATTTACAACCAAACATTAAAAAGATGGAGTAAAATTAAGATTTCGATAAAGTTAGTAGGACTGAAATTGAATATAAAAAGGGCTGAAATTGGAATTAAGGGATCAAAATTGAGAATGAAAGGACCAAAATTGAAATAAAAAAAACTAAAATTGATAAAATAAAAAGTTACATGACCTTTTACGAATTCTGACAAAGTTATAGGACCCATCTGTGAATTTATCTCTAACTTTATCATACATATTTTAATAAATATATCGGGTTTATTATTATTATTTTTTTTAATTTTTTTAAAATTTTGCAATAATTCAATTTTTTAAGATTTTTTGCAGGATTTTAATTATTAAAAGAGTTTGCAAGATTTTAATTAAAAATATTTTAAAATTTCAAAATTTTAAGAATTTTCAAGATTTTATCACACCTGATTTTAATACATATTAGATTTATTTTAAATATAGTACTTTTTAATTAAAAATAATTCAAAGTTAATATAATTTTTGCTAATAAATTATTTTAAAATTATATCAGAATTTTTAAAATTTCAATGTCTATTTTTCACATTTTACATAATTAATAAATATAATCAAATCTTATTCTGAATTATAAATATTCTTATTCGGGATTTATATATATATATAAATAAAGTTTTAATTGGAAAAAGAATATAAAAAGAACAGAAAATGCCACACAATACAAAAAATAAAAGAGAAAATACAAACAAGAAGTCATAGCATTGACCTGTTATGTATACTACTATTACAAGTAAATTGACAGTTTAAAAAAAATTACAAATTTATAGGTCCAAATTTAAAATGTTGAAAAAGTTTTGGACCAATTTAAAAAATTAGTCCAACTTATTAGACTAAAAAAATATTTAATCCCTTGTTTAAATATAATCCCTTATGTTCAAAATGCATGAGATCAAAACCAAGTCGACAAAATGGACTAATTCAATCAGACTGACTTTGGGATTGGAGTTTTTCAGTCCAACCTCAAATTTTCGTCGAAGTTAAAAAAAATTGTTCCTAAAATGTAGTACAGTATGTATATATATTTCTTCTCTCAGTGATTATCCGTGGACCTAAAATGTACTACATGGATCCGTTAATGGTTGCATACGAGGTAGATCTAAAATGTAGTACAGTATGTATATTTAACTATCATTAATATAAATGACACTTTCATCCGCAAGTTAATTTAGTTAATTGTTAGATTACTTGCTCAACTTGTTTAATTCGACTTTACGTATATACTTTATATTTAAATAATATTTTTCTAAAACGTGAAAATTGATTATACATAAGTTTGGAGTAATTGGTAGCAGCCTAGCAGGGTCCAAGTAAATTGAATGCATTAAAATTACAAACACCTATGCATTGACGACTGACCTTTTGATAAAGTAATTTTATTTAATTTTGTTAACTAGAGTTGGACGACCTCTGAATTTTGACTTTATAAAAGTAGCACTGCAATTTTAAATATATATATATATATATATATATATATATATATATATATATCTAATTAGATTTAAAATAAAATTCATATATATAGAACACGTAAAAATAAATTTAATTGTGTACATATCAAATGATCGAAACATATCATCTGTCATTTAATGTGAATTAATTGAAAAATCTGAATCTAATTATAGATAATTCAATTTATCTATTAAAAAATCTTAGAATTTCGAATTTAAAATCACATAAAAAATCTTCTATGTTTCAAGCCTACCCTTCCAATTGAATGCAGTAGTAAACTTACAAACACGTATATGCATTGACGACTGACGAGTGCCCTCTTGATAAAGCAATTTAATTTGATTTAATTTGATTTAATTTGCTAACTATGTAAAGTTGGCCGACCTCGGAATTTTGACTTCATAAAAGTAGCTCTATCACCTTATTTTGTCCACGGTTAAATTACTCCCTCCTCTATCTATCAATTTTTCATTATTTTTAAACACATAAATTTTAAAAAATTAAATAATGTATATATATATAGTATAAATAATGTAATTAAGAGAGAATAGAAAAAAAAAATAAGATATAAAGTAAAGTAATAAGAATAATAAATTAAAAAATATTTGACAAAATAGATATAAGAAGTTTATAGACGGACGGAGGGAGTATTTAATTGTCATTTCTATAGAGTCTTAAGCAAGTAAAATCTACAACTTTTAAAATTCTCTAATAGGGTCAAATTAATGTCAAAAAACCTTAAATGCCCTTAATATTCATATAACTCCTTAATTAATATATTTTATCCATTAATTCGAATTTTAAATTCAAATCATAATTGCAGCACATCAATTCCCCAATTATAGGGTATATTAAAAAAAACTTGACTTTCCCAAAATTGCTGCAATTGGGAAGAACACATCGATACATTTTGGGAGGAACGAAGGAGAATTCACCATTGTGTTGCTGGGCTACAGAAACGATTCAATCTATGCTGCCATTGATGCGATTTGGGAAAAATCACAAACGGTTAGTCCTAATTTCTACCATTGTTGATGAGCTTTGTTCGAAATCTGCCATTGTTGATGAGCTTTGTTCGAAATCTGCCATTGTTGATGCGATTGGTGCGAAATCGGCCACTGTTCACGCCATTAAAACTGGAGTTTCTAGAGTCCATTGGTGAACGTTCACTGCTGGAATTGTTAATCTTCGCTTGGAAGAATTCAGATCTGCTGGAATTACCGGTTAGTATTTTTCTGAGCAAGAATCGCCCTAATTTTATTACGTCTTTAGGGTGCAACTTAGTACTAGAGGATTAGGCGAAAAAAAGAGAAGTTTCATGGATACAGCAGCTTGACATGGAGGTGAACATTAGATATGCACATTACCGTATGCATGTATACATGCATATCGTATAGTGCATTTAACATATGCACATATATAAAATGTATGTACCCCGTTTTCCGTGCATATTAATATGTATATCCATATATGAACCTTTTTCTAAGCTTATAAACTCATAATTTTTATTATGATCCATTTCTACATACCAAAATTCATTTCACTGTTCATATTAAACTTCATAATCTATTTTCATATATGTATGCATATTCAAATAACCGGGAACTGCATCCACTATGACACACTTATTTAGTCTTTTTGTGATTTAATTGAGTTATGAGTAGGGGTGAAAACGGATCGGATATTTCCCGACCGATCCGAAACCGTATCCGGTCGGATACGAATTCGGTATAAAAATTTAGTATCCGAGCGGATTCGGATTCGGAATACATAATATCCGACCGTATTCGAGTTTTCCCATATTTTATCGGATATTATCCGGATAATAAATCCGGATACCCGGATTTTTTAATATATTTTATTTTATATTTTATATTAATTTTATTAAAGCTCTATTATAACTTATAACATTATTGGGCCTTATTAAAAACTAAAAAGCCTAAACCCTCACCCCAGCGTCCGCCGCCCACTCCTCCTTCCCTTCCCTTTTTGGCCCCTGCACGACTGCACCCCCAGCCCCGACCCCCGTCGTCGACCGCCCGTCCCAGCCCCCATCTGGAGTGGTGATGTTTACGAAGGATATATTTTGATGATTTCATGTTTGTTGATTTTTTATGTGTTTCAATCACATTTTGACGATTTCCATTTGAAATATATTATCCGATTATAGTTATTCGAATCCGCTCCGTATTCGTATACCGAATATTCCGAATTCGTATCCGAATCCGGCTTTTCCGTATCCGACTCCGAATTCGAGAAAAAAATATGGTTTAGGATACGGTATAAGCACTATCCGTCCGTATCCGATCCGTTTTCACCCCTAGTTATGAGTCTTGTGTAATTTAATTCTGGATCATAAAATGCAGAATTATTAAGATCATAAAAGTCAGCTAATTAATTTGAATTGCCTTATTTTTAGGAATATTTGAATTAAGGAAGGTGAGAGATTTTTGCGTTTTTCAAGACTATGCATTTATAAAATTGATTTGATGTTAATTTGTCTAATATTAATTAATTTGAAATTATTTAAATGGAAAAATGACAACTTTATCTTCTTAAGTGTCAATTTGACTCTATTGGATAAAAATTAAAAACCTATTCCCTATTAGATAAAGTCTTAGTGAAATGACCTTATTAAGAATTTACCCTATTTAATTCAACCATTTCAAAAAAATAATAAAAAAACCCACATTTTTGTTTGTTCCACAATGAATAAATTAACTTTACACCCTTAAAATGAAAACATCTTTATAATTAACTTCACTCTTACAATATTCACCATTATTATTTTTAGACACACAATTCAATTTTATATATATAAAAAATACTAAATTACCCTCTAATATTCTACTATTGTTGAAATTTTAAAACGGATAAAAAATATTTTTAATTCTCATTTCAAAAAGTGTTTTTACACTGATATTGATAGATATGAGAGTAAGCTTGGTAAATCAGCTCACGTGGAGTGCATGATTTAATCTTTACATTACTCAATTTTTTTTTAAATATGTTTGGAATGAAAGAAAGAAAGAAAATGTGTATATAGTTCTGATGTAGATAAATATGTCGCTCTCGAAAAAGTCGACACGTGAAAACGGGATAAATTATGATAGTCTTAATTAGGTCAATAGGCTTGAAGGATTGGATTAATACACCCCTGAGCTTCAAAAGGGAAAGAAGATTGGTTGGGCCTTTGGCCCACATTCGAAGGATAATATCCTTTGGGCCTAAGGATAGGGCCCAAAGGGGAACGCATGGTATGAATTAATCTTTCCTAACTAAGTCAAAAGAATGGGTCAGTCCATGAAGATAGGAGGTGATACGTTGAGGGACCAAATCCTCAGGGACTTGGGGCCGGATTTATAGGAATGGGTGAGCAAATCTAGGAAGAAAGAGTCTTTCTCTCTCCTGAGAGGGGGATCAGGTATATAAGCAGGTTATTTCTATATTCTTATTTACGTTTTACATAATACATATACATCCTTACGAAATACACACTGATTTAAGAAGAAGCACCACTGTATTCGCCGGAATTTCCCTAGAGATATAGGGGAATTCCTCTTTGATTCTCCTAAAATCGATTCTGACTTGAGCGTCGGAGCTTCCACGCCGGAGCCCCCCTCCGGCGTACTTTTGCAGGTCATTTTCGGATTCCCAAGGAGATTTACTTGAAGATTGCCAAAGATAACCGAGTGATTTGATTTGTGATTAGCAGTGCTCGTAGAGGAACGGCTGATATCTAAATGCGTTCTTTTTCGACGCATCAACTGGCGCCGTCTGTGGGAACATCTCGAGCTAAAGCGTGAGAAAAAGTTTCATATTAAATGGGTGGAGGACAAAATCCGACGAAACAGACTAAGGAGAAAGGAGATTCCACTCCTCCTCCTTTCCCTCCACCTCCCCCAGGCTTTCCTGTAAACCGGAATTTAGGGAAACAGCCTGCAGATCTTACACCAGAAGATATCCCTCTCGCCCAGGAGGGGAATGTAGCGGATACCTCGGGAGCGTCGGGAAACGGAGCCAATAAAGATGTCCCTAACCCCAATGCCCGATCAGAACTCTTGACTATTTCTCAAGATCAGTTGGATGAGATGATTGCGCAATCGGTTGAGAGGATAATCACTTCCCGTGGGCTTCGTCCCCCCGGACCTATTCCACTGATCAACGAGGGTACAAAGCAGAACCCCCTGGAGCACGTCATCGATTCCGCTCCAGTCCCCTCTAGGAACGAGGCTCCCCCTCAAAACCAATTGGAAAAGGTTCCCTCCCAGGATGAGAGAAGCATTCTTGATCGCCCTCCTCGGAGGAACCCGAAAAAGATCCCTGACGATACCACTTTGGAAACAGGGATAGGAGAGAGTACGGATGACACGTACCAGGGAGCAGTCAGTGATCAAATACAAGCCTTACGTAAAGAAATGAGGGACATGCAGAGACACATAACCGAAAACGTAAGTAAACATTCCTACATCACTGACTATCAATTCTCATCTACTATTTTACAAGATGAACTGCCCTCTAACTTCAAATCCTTAAATTTTGAATACGATGGCACCACGGATCCTTATGAACACTTGATGAGATTCGAGAACGCTGCCCTACTGCACCGATATGGAGAGGGCGTCAAGTGCAGGGTATTCCTAACTACCCTATCCAAGGCTGCACAACAGTGGTTCACACAACTAGGGCCGGACACTATCCACTCCTGGTCCGAATTCAGCGAATTGTTCCTGCATCAATTCGCCAGCGCTAGGAGACAACCTAGAGCTACCCTCACTTTGTTTAACATGCGACAAGGAGAGAACGAGAGCTTACGAACCTTCTTGAAGAGATTCAACCAAGCGGCCCTAGAAGTACCAACAGCTTCCTCTGAGGTCAAAATTAATGCTCTCACTAACGGACTAAGGGACGGGGATCTGTTCACCTCTCTGGCCAAAAAGCCAGTACGGACCTTCGATGAGTTGTTAAGGCGAGCAGAAAAATACCTCACCCTGGAAGAGGTAAGGAAGGCTGAGCGTTCAGAGACCAGGACAATAGTGGGGAACGGAGAACGGAGAAGAGAAATTCCACTGAGGAGGCCAAGTCCAGAGAGACACGGAACCTCAAGGAGGTTGGAAAACGTAAAAAGGGAGGAAGTTGTGCCCTGGAGCCCCAGGGGAAGGACGAGGAGATATACCCCTTTGAGGATAGAGCCAACCGAAGTTCTAGAAGTGGCAGGGGACCATCCTGATATGAAGTTCCCCTATTCAAGAAACAGGGGTCCTCAGAACCCCAAGTCAGACAGATTTTGTAGATTCCATAATGATTATGGCCACGATACCAATCAATGTTGGCACCTGAAAGACGAAATAGAGAGAACGATTCAAGCAGGTCATCTAAAAGAATTTATCTTTAGAGATCGACAAGGCCCTAGGGGACAAAAAAGGAAGGACCTGACTTGTTCGTATTTTTGGATAAGTTTTTCCCAAGTATATATTTTCGTTCCAAGGACTTAATTGAGTGTCAATGAATCCCTAAAGTTGCAAGTTTTCATGCTATTGTAGTAACTAAACATGTTTGTTGGATTTTCGGGAATTAAAACTCAAGTATTAAACTAAATTAACCAAGATAAACAAGAAATAGACAAAAGTGATAATAAGCTATCTAACTTTCGAGAGAAAGTGCAAGAGAAGGGTATTGCCTCGGGTGCTTCCGTTTTGTGGGTAATTCAATGAGTTAACGAATCAATTGCATGAATGAACCTATAAAAATGGGATAAGCTAAAGGCTATCACTCGTGTGTGTAGATCAATCCCTTGTGAGACTTAGGTGAACACGTGCATCGATTAGCAATTATATAGTCTAATCAATACCATAAGCTCCTAAGATAGTGTCTCATAAACACGTTCAACACGGTTACTAATGTGTATGAGATGCCCTTTCACTAATCTAATAGACGACCTCTAATCGACTAGTGTCTAGTGTCGTCGATCTAAGCAATCAACCCCCGGTCGGTGTAGCTAATTACTATGTTAATTCTAATTGATTAATTCAAGCTCATACACACACTCTTAATCATGCAACCCAATACGGTCGTTGAAGTCGACAAAACTAACAATGCTAGCTAATAGGGTGAATTAATCAATTGAATCATGAAAATTACAACACTAGAAACATATACACCCAAATCCTAAGCTAATCATGCAATTAATCTATAATTACACTAAACACCCATCAAAACATTCACACCCAAGGCAATAAGAGTTTAGCCCATGGTTCTAGAAGAGAATTCCATGATTAAAGCAACTAATAACATAAAACTCATAGTAGAATAACAAGAGATTGAAGAAATTAAGAAAATACCAAAATAAATTGCAAAATAGATTAATATCACCTTGATCATGAAAATGTAGCTACAAAACGATGTAATAGACGATGCCCGATGATAATCGTAGCTTGATTTGAAGTAAAAACCACTAATCTATCTAATTTAATGAAGAATCTAAACTAAAAATGAAGAACACCTACAACTATGTGAATGTGTGTGTTGAATTGTTTGTAAAAGGAGTAAGAGACCCCTTTCTAAAACTCAAATTTGGTCTATTTATAGTTGGGGTAGAAGTCTTGAATTAATTTTGCAATTAGGCCCTTGAAATATGGAGAAAATGGGCCAAAAACCCCGAAAATGATGTGACCCGGCCGGGTGGCTCCCACCCGGGCATGCCACCCGGCCAAAATTCGAAGCAAACAAGATTTCAGCCTTGCCCGGGTCGAAACCACCCGGCCGGGTGGGTTTCACCCGGGCGAAACTCGAACCTCCTAAAAATCTGCCCTTGCCCGGGTCGAAGTGACCCGCCCGGGTCGTTTCTACCCGGGTATGCTTTTTCGTCTCTTCGTATCTCGAGCTTCCGACCTCCGATTGACTCGATTCTTTTTTTCATTCCACTCCGTTTTTCGAGACGAATCCAACCGTGCACTCCTCTTCCTGATCCAGTAAAGTATGGTTGGTGTTTTGCTCCAAATTCCATCGTATTTCCTACAAACTCGACAAAACACAACCTTTCTCTCATTTCGGCTTAAACAATCATATTCAATGTATAATTCAATGAAATCAACATCAAATGAGCTTCAAATATGCATCTAAATAGTGTAAATTCCACCCGAATCAACTCCCCCAAACTTAAAGTGTTGCTCGTCCTCGAGCAACGAAAGAATTACAATGTGAGGGTGAAATTTACAACTAGATGATCAATGAAAGATCCCACGTATCAAATGACATGAAATGAATTCTTCTTCCTCAAGATACATTCTCAAAAATGATCACAAGTTCAATATTGAAAATCAAACTAATTACCCCACACATGCTCAACATACAATAACAAGAGATGGTGATGACAATATCCAAAAGCTCAAGTTCAACTCACAAGATATAGTGTTTCTCTCAAACACTCAAACAAATTAAGGACAATAGACACTCATCAATCAAATCACGCATTGCAATTGCCATAAGCTTGCCCAAGCTCTACCATCTTTCCACCACAAACATGTTCAACTCTGAGATCAATAGGTCTTAACCAAGGACGTAACGTTGGCTCTTTGGACGGGGTATGATGAATATGGAGGAAGTGACTTGTCTAGTGGAGAACGAAAGTTGTTTTTCAACACATCAAGCTTATGCTCATAAGGTTTATACACCTTCATTTTCACTTTTCATTCAACTTTCTCACAAGCAATCATCTCCTCATCTTTTTGTAGAAAATTTCTTTTCTTTTTAAGCTCTTGGGGCTCATTGTCCCTCTTTTCTTTCTCAATTATTTTCTTTTCACTTCCATCTCTTTTTTTTTTCTCTTTTCACAACTTTGCCAATTTTCTCTTCAAACCAAAGGCACTAAAGCACATGTTTTACCACTTTCTTTTTATTCTCCACTAGATTTGGATATCAAAGGCTCAAAAGGCTAAGTGGTTAAACATTGTAGGTTGCCAAGAAAATGGGAAATCAAGCTCAAACGGGCTAACTACGGAATATTACTTTGGTTATTGGGAAAATTTTGGCTAAGTGACTTATAGTACGAAAGATGGCCTACATCATATCTCAAAGTATCACACAAGCATGATTTCAAGCAAGAACTTGGGCAAGTTCTAGAAAAGCAAGCAATGAATTGATTCACTCACAAATGAAATAAACCGGATTAATGCTCGGTTCAAAGCTCAACTCTCACCGGTTCATTCAAGACTCAAACATTCATCAATCACCACCACACATAACTCATTGTGCATGTAAAACATCCATAGGCAACAAGATGACAACAACACAAACAAGATGATTCATTCCAATCATGTACACATTCAAGGAATCAAATTCACAACAAATCACCATCAAATGTGTCTCAATGATCATTTAAGTTCAAATTACACACATACACAAGAATACACATTGGTGTCAATAGAAAATGTAAAAACGAACATACCCCCCCAAACTTTTTCATTGCAAAGCAATTAAAAGTTTGGAAAAATAGTGTTGCATTGATATTGACACCAAGTGCTAACCATACAAATCTACACACATGGGCCACTATCCCATCAATTAACACTAAGAGTAGTTAAGCAATCAATGTCATGAACAAGAATATAAATTCCACTACCCCCCCAAACTTAGTAATTGCTATGCAATTCCTAAGAATTGGGGTGGGCGTACCTCTTACGATTGCTATAGCTACACCTTCTTCTTAGCACAAAGTTCCACTTTCAATCCACTTGTCCATTCGATCCAAGCTTCTCCAACTACATCAAAACTCACAAACACATCAAACTAAACTAACAAAGCAAATAAAATGAGCAAGAAATGAAATAAAGCAAGTAAAAATGGGTTGCCTCCCATTTAGCGCTAGGTTTAACGTCCTATGCCGGACGGAACTTAACAAGTTCATACTTCCCTTTCTTTGAATGTAGGATGATAGTACTTGACATTGTGCTCATCGGTGATGAACACTTCATCCTCCTCACTTTCCAACGCAATGCCTCCTCCATAGACCAATTTCTTCATGACCAACATTTTCCGTTCCTTGAGCTTCATCTTTCCAAGGACTTCCATCACTCCCAAAGTGCCCCATACCACCGTATCTCCAATTTCAAATTCCTTCTCAATCTTTCTCTCCTTTGAATTCTTTCTTCCTCCTTCTTCATCTTCACTACCCTCAAGGGACTTATCAAAACTCTTATCCTTATAAAACTCCCCCAAACTTGAGTTTTGCTCAAGTTTGGGAGTTTGCTTCAATTTGTTATCATCTCCCGGATCTTTCAATGGGACTTTTGGTAATGGCTCTTTCACATAAATGTCACATTCTTGGATGGAGGGGGATTCCTTCTTTCTTGGGGAATTCTCAATTGAGCCATACTTGGAGAAAATCACTTTCTCTCCATTCACCTCCAATGTTACCTCCCCTTTTCTCAAATTGATGTTTGCTCCCCCCGTGGCAAGAAACGGCCTCCCAAGAATCAATGGGATATTTGCATCTTCTTTCATATCTAACACCACGAAGTCGGCCGGAATGATGAACTTGTCAATCTTCACCAATACATCTTCAATGATCCCTTTAGGATGGGTGATGGAACGATCCGCTAATTGGAGAGTAATTGATGTGGGCACTACTTCTCCAAGTCCCAAACGCTTGAAGATTGAAAGTGGCATCAAATTGATGCTAGCTCCCAAATCACAAAGAGCTTTCATCATGGGACCATCACCAATCTCACATGGGAGAGTGAAACTACCCGGATCCTTGAGCTTTTCGGGAGGAGTTCGTTGAAGGATAGCACTACACTCTTCGGTCAACTTGATCTTCTCATCATCCACTAGTTTCTTCTTGTTTGCTATTGCATCCTTTAGAACCTTCATGTAATGAGGTACTTGCTCTAAAGCATCCGAAAGTGGAAGATCAATGTGGATTTTCTTGAAGATATCCAAAAACTTCCAAAACTTCTCATCCATTTTCTTCATGTATCTTCCCGGGTATGGAAGTGGCTCATATGTAATGGGCACCCCCCATTTATCACAAGGTACCTCAAGCTTCTTCTTCTTCAAATCTTTTGCAATTCTCCACTTTGGAATTCTTGGAGCAACCTCTCCACTTCCAACTTTCTCTATCCTCTTCTTTTCCTCTTCCTCCCTTTCTTTTGCCTTCAACACTTCACCATCTTCCAATTCAATTGAAGAAACTTCATAATGTTCACCACTTGAAATTGTAATAGCATTACAATGCTCACGTGGGTTTACCTCGGTGTTTGATGGCAATTTACCCTTTGTATGTTGAGATCCGATGGAAGTTGCCAATTGTCCCAATTGGAATTCCATTGATTTTTGATTACTCATAAGTTGGCTAATCATGGATTCCATTGATTTTTGGTTACTCGTGAGTTGGGCAAGCATCGAGTCGGTAGATTTTTGGTTACTCATGAGTTGGGCAAGAATGGAGTCGGATGCTTCAGATTTCTTCTCACTTGTCTCCATTCTCTTCATGAGGAGTGCAAGAAGCTCATCCGTGGAGGACTTCCCTTCTCCACTTGGGAGTTTTGCTCCGGGATCAAATCCGGGAGGATATTGAATAGCACCCTTAGGATTGGCGTATGACAAATTGTCATTCCTCCGAAAATTCGGGTTTAGAGGAGCTTGGTATTGAGGGGATGGTCCCCCTTGTCCTTGAGATGATGAAGATTGCCCTTGGAATCGGTTTTGAGGAGGTTCTTGATATCCTTGACCACGATTTTGATATGGTGGTTGGCCTTGATATTGTCGGTTCCCTTGAAAATTTTGTGGATATCCTTGTTGACCCATGTATTGCACTTCTTCCATATGTCCCATTTGAGGATCTTCTTGCACAAAGGATAAATGATTATCTCTTGTTTGAGATAAAACATTTACCTTTTCAATGAGTGTAGTCATCATTGCTCTTATGCTATCATTAACATCCACTTGGGCTACCCGATTTTGTGCTCCACGGTCTACTCTCATCTTGAAAGTATTGCTTGATATCCCCTCTATTATGTCATTGATCTCTTCCACCGATTTCATCCAAATTGAACCCCCCGCACAAGCATCAATGTGGTGTTGATCTTCCAATCGTAACCCACCAATGAACCAACATGTTGTTTGTTCTATTGGGAAACCATGATGGGGGCATGTGATGAGAAGACTCGTAAACCTTTCCCATGCTTCTTTGATTCCCTCATTTGGACCTTGTTGGAACATAGAGATCTTTTGCTTGACTTCCATCGTCTTTGAAGGAGGGTAGTACTTCAATAGAAATCTCTTCTTCAACTCTTCCCACGTCCTCACTTCTCCGGCGGGAATGCTTGATTGTAGCCAAGCTTTTGCTTTCCCCGACAATGTAAATGGAAATAGCCTCATCTTTTTAGCATCTTCCGACACTCCATTTTGCTTGAGAGTATCGGCTATCTACAAGAATTGAGCAAGATGTTCATTCGGGTCTTCCTCAAATCCTTCCTCCGTCCTTCCTTCAAATTGTCTCTCCCTCAACATCCTTAATAAAGAGGCACTAATCTCGAAATTGTTTGCCTCCACCCTTGGTCTTGCCAACCCATCATAATGTTCCCTAGGTTGAGGCTCAAAATATTCCCTCATTGGCCTTCCATGGTACACACGTTGAGGTTCTTCCATATGTGGAGGAGGAGGGATGTATTCTTCTTGGATTTGTTGAGGGTGAGGATATTGGTAAGGTGGAGGGTAAGGGTGTTGAGGTGGTGGATATTGATGAGGTTGAGGTGGTGGATAGTAGGCTTGTTGTGGAGGTGGATAAGGGTAAGGATAGTATCCTTGATATGGAAGGTGGTTTTGAGGTGGATATTGTGGATTGGGATTATGGAGATTTGGTGGAGGGTTTGGAGGTGGATTCCCTCCAACTTGGTTTGCAACTTGGTTGTTCTCTCTTTGAGGATCATCATCTCCATTTGGTGGAGGATTCATCTCTTCAATGTTCTCCATCTCAAAATGCTCTACGACTCTTTGATGGTTTCTACCTCGATTTCTTCTCCTTGCGTGTGCCTCGATCTCAAGATCCAATGGTTCCAAATTTCCTCCACGAGGTCTTGTGATCATACACCTACAAAAGACAAGTATCAAAGCCCACAAAGAGAAACGAAAAACAAGATAACGAAAAAAAAAATGCTACTATCAATAACACTCAACAAACTCTAAGTTTCACTAATAACACTCGCTTAAATCCCCGGCAGCGGCGCCATTTACTTGTTCGTATTTTTTGGATAAGTTTTCTTCATGTATCTTCCCGGGTATGGAAGTGGCTCATATGTAATGGGCACCCCCCATTTATCACAAGGTACCTCAAGCTTCTTCTTCTTCAAATCTTTTGCAATTCTCCACTTTGGAATTCTTGGAGCAACCTCTCCACTTCCAACTTTCTCTATCCTCTTCTTTTCCTCTTCCTCCCTTTCTTTTGCCTTCAACACTTCACCATCTTCCAATTCAATTGAAGAAACTTCATAATGTTCACCACTTGAAATTGTAATAGCATTACAATGCTCACGTGGGTTTACCTCGGTGTTTGATGGCAATTTACCCTTTGTATGTTGAGATCCGATGGAAGTTGCCAATTGTCCCAATTGGAATTCCATTGATTTTTGATTACTCATAAGTTGGCTAATCATGGATTCCATTGATTTTTGGTTACTCGTGAGTTGGGCAAGCATCGAGTCGGTAGATTTTTGGTTACTCATGAGTTGGGCAAGAATGGAGTCGGATGCTTCGGATTTCTTCTCACTTGTCTCCATTCTCTTCATGAGGAGTGCAAGAAGCTCATCCGTGGAGGACTTCCCTTCTCCACTTGGGAGTTTTGCTCCGGGATCAAATCCGGGAGGATATTGAATAGCACCCTTAGGATTGGCGTATGACAAATTGTCATTCCTCCGAAAATTCGGGTTTAGAGGAGCTTGGTATTGAGGGGATGGTCCCCCTTGTCCTTGAGATGATGAAGATTGCCCTTGGAATCGGTTTTGAGGAGGTTCTTGATATCCTTGACCACGATTTTGATATGGTGGTTGGCCTTGATATTGTCGGTTCCCTTGAAAATTTTGTGGATATCCTTGTTGACCCATGTATTGCACTTCTTCCATATGTCCCATTTGAGGATCTTCTTGCACAAAGGATAAATGATTATCTCTTGTTTGAGATAAAACATTTACCTTTTCAATGAGTGTAGTCATCATTGCTCTTATGCTATCATTAACATCCACTTGGGCTACCCGATTTTGTGCTCCACGGTCTACTCTCATCTTGAAAGTATTGCTTGATATCCCCTCTATTATGTCATTGATCTCTTCCACCGATTTCATCCAAATTGAACCCCCCACACAAGCATCAATGTGGTGTTGATCTTCCAATCGTAACCCACCAATGAACCAACATGTTGTTTGTTC